>JAPXVT010000008.1:11675608-11685856 GCA_029823135.1 Acanthurus reversus | reverse complement strand
AATTCTGATAAAAATTCACAAAAACAAGTGTAATTTCTTTTTTTTTTTTTTTGTACATTGCCATTGGTAACCTCACAATAACAGTGTTGATTGGCTGCTGACTTTTTAATCACCTCTCTAATCAACTGATTAGAATTTCGAGACCTGTGTCGAGTCTGAGTGTGCATCTCTCAACACAATAGAAACTATTTGTCTGTTAGAAGAATAACTGGCTTCAGTGATCATTCCTCCTGTGAAGCAGTTTCTTAAGCGATTACACTGTGAGAGATGTGCGTCAAAATCCGCTTAAAGAAGAAAAATCCTGCTCCTTTATTTCCAGCTTTATTTTATTTTACATGGACAAATTGAGAGTGAAAAATCAGGAAAACATCTAGCAGTTTGTAGTTACTTAGTCATCTTTTTGTGCAGACTGTTGTTAGTCTGCATCCTTAAAGATTTATGACTCCACTTCTGGGGCTTTTATTCTGAAAAAAATCTACTCTATAACTTAAAACTTAATTTGCAAGTCTTCAGGTGTGAGCCATTAATTTAAATGTTATAAAAGTCAGCAGTTACCAACACCAAGCCATTTGAACAGAAACTTTTGGTTGCGTGGGTACTTATTTCAGCATTAACGTTAAGCACTCTAAATTTCTGCAGCAAACCCATTTACGAGTCATTCTGTTATCTTGTTCACCTCTAAATCAAATTTGCTGTGTTTGCAAGTCTCCCTGATCCATTTTTTCTTTATCTCTCTGTAAACATTCTTCCCTTTTTGATATTTTTTGGACTTTTGAGCACTTATTTGACAGGACAGCTGAAGGATTGGACAGGAAATTGAGGGAGAGAGAGAGGGAATGACTTGCAGCAAAGGGCCGCAGGGTCGCTGCAGCGCGGGCACAGCCTCTGTACACTGGGTGCCCACTTTACCAACTGAGCTACCTCTAACTCTGTACACTTACTTCTGTTGCTTTATTCTGCAAACTACCCATTCTGTTTTACAATGACTGTCTCTCATCATAATGTTGATAAAGATGCCGTCATGTCCACGTCTTCTGTGTATACACAACCATTGTTTCTAACCCCCACATGTCTTCTCTTTTTCTGCCAGATTTTCCTCAATCCCTCTTTAACCTCCTTCCGTCCCTGCTGTTGTCGGACGGGGCTCCAGAAGCCAGGGGCAGATGCCCAGGACTCTGTCCCTGGTGGGGCTACACAGTCTGAAATACGCAGTCCGCCATACCCTGTGCGACATAGAGGATGTGATATGATGCCACATTGGCCTGTGAGGGTCTAGATTACACATGCAGCCAACATGGAGAGCTGTTGGCTGACAGATGGTTCAAGCATGAATCTGCATTCATGTCAGTGAAAGCTCGAGGCTCGAGGTTCTTCATGCTTGCACATGATAAACAGCAGATGTGTGTACCAATTCTGTGTGAATGTGTGTTTATGTGCATCAGCTTGTATATATATATATGAGTATCCTGCACTGTTTGTTTAATATTTCTTGCTTATCAGTGCTCCATACATACAGTAAGGAATTCATGTGTGCTGTGTCCTGTGCATGTGTGAGTGTCTTTGGGTGTTTGCCAGGCACAGAATCAGCAGAATGCCACTGGAATGAGAATAAGTGTGGCTTTGCCATGGCAACAGGCGTATGCCAGAGCAGACAGGAGCAGAATTAAAGCCCAGCGCTCATCACAGCAGGGGAAAAAGAATGAAGGACCTGATTAAACCACCATCTCTGCTCCTGGAGCCCTCCGCCTCGGCTCTTTTAATCCTTCATTTCAGTCTGCTGTGAGACCCTACAAAGTGAACTCAGCTCTGACGCCTGCAGATTCATGCAGGCACAAAACCCCATCATGAGCGGGAATGTAGTTATTGTATTTTTATTTCCTGCAAGCTCATTCAGAGCAGAGCGACGTCTGTGCGCTCAGTGACACAAACACAGACGCACTAATACGCCAAAAATACAGCTATGCACACTGAGCAGCTGAGAGCAGCATGAATGATGCATCACCACCCCGAGCACTGCTGCGCATCAAGGTAGATGTCAGCTTGATAAGTGATTCAGAGTTTAAACTTGTCTCCTGGTTGTGCGACAGAGATCTTTTATTGGTTCATAACTGCTCGATAGAGTGAAGTGCTATGCCTTTACACTCATACACACAATCTGGACAGACACACACGTATGACTCTGACGCAGAGATTGATAGCTTCTCATACACTGCACAGTAGTTGGGCTAATTCACCAGAGCGTGAACTCAGTAGCTCAGTAGCTGCTTTTTGGCTCCCCAGCATCCCCAAACACACGGGGTTAATCCTTTCCTTTTTCCAATTTTTTTTAGGGTCAGTGGGGAGGTCGGCACCTCTTGTTTTTTTCACTGAGGCAGCAGAAAAACGCGGAGGGTGACGGAAGGGGATGACACAGGGTTAAATGTCATCTTAGGGCAACAGGTTCCTGAAGCCGCTGTCTTATGCCGAGGTCAGACTGTTAAAATGTTCGCTGTGTCAGACTAGGCAATTAAAGAGTCACAAAGTCTTTTCATGTTGGTGCTGAGAGACATGACAGACAACACGTTGCTCCTTGATCAATCATGGTCTGCAGTTCTTGACGTGCGTGATGTCACTGACAAGGAAGCGCTAGCCACTTCCTACTGCAACTACCTACAAGCTGTTGTGGGAGGCAAACAAGAAATCAAACATGCTAGTCTTTCTGTCATGAGGTTGTGAGGCGTCCTAGATGCTGCGTCAGTTGTCGTCCACTATGACACACTACACGAGATGAAACGATCAATTGTTGAGCCCGACGTACATTCACTGTTTCCAAGCCTACCCGACGCCCTATGTCTTCACGGTTGGACTATTATAAGGTTGATATTATGTTATATGACCTTGGCATTCAAGGATATAATTGTTTTTTGTCAACATTGGCCACATCGCTTACACAAACCCCATGCATTTTACCCAGCTTTATCTATCAGATATGATGTGAGGTTTCATTTTGTCCATATTTGATAAATGCGAGAGAAAGCGCCTGAAAATGTGTGATGTCAGTTCAAAAAATGTCCGTATAAAATTCCTTTTTTATGCTAACATTCTAGCAGGGAAGGCAGCACTTGAAAGTATTAAAGTAAACTATTTTTCTAGGCGTAATAACTATCATCTCAGTGGCTCTTGGCTCCCTCCTCTCTCTCTCTTTGCTCTCATTTTTGATAAAATCAACACAGATACTCTCTTTAGAAGAGTGAATTACCCATACCTAGCAACTTTCACACGTTCTATTGTGCTTCTTTACCCTGTTTCAGCATGAATGGCGGTGAATAGGCTTTAAAATGCAGTCTTAGATCTACTAAAGTATACACATGGTTGAATTTTAACAACATTAGTAGAACACAGGCGTAATCTCTGCTGATAATGATAAGTTAAAAATAAACTGGTGGGGCCTTTTAACCTTTTTCCCTTCTGAACTGTGATTTTTATTTTACATTATTTTCTAAATCTTTCGTGAGAAATAAGCACCATTTATCACAAATACAGATAAATTTGCATTTAGCACACCTCTTAAAACAGTTTCACCCATTTAGCATCACCAGCATCACTTTTCCTTTCTTTCCAATACTGTCTTTTTTTTTTTTTTTTTCTGAACTGAAGACCATGAAAGAATCGGGCTCCGACCCCCCCCCCGAGGGTGAGCCCATCTTCTGCCTTTGTCCAACCATATTAGTTTGTCCAATAATATTAGCCGAGAAGAAATTAACAATGCCGTCAAATTAAAAAAGATCACTCTGTGACCTTGTAAAGACAATTATAGCTGCTCATTTTGGACACGCTGATGAGTTTCTTGTAGGTTCATCATCATAAGCTAAATAAAGTGAAGCTGAGATCAAAGCCAGTGAGCCCGATGCTGCTTTAATATAATTCATATTGACGTCCATGATGTAGTGACCGTGGAGAGTCTGCTAGGGGTAAAAGCTAAACAATGTCCAACCCGGTAATTTTTCCTCCCCATATAGTTTGTCCTGTCAAAAAAATTATCATATCTGTTACTGTTATTATGTTTATTTTTAGTGGAGAACATTTTGAATTTTCTGGCAATTACACGTGGCAGCGTTTCATCTTCCTTCTTGATCATTCTTGCGGTAGCCAATAGAAAACTTTTGCTGCTAATAATGGATTTTTCTTTGGTACTGTGATCACTCGCTTGTCCTGCAATGATTCAGGCTTCATATATAATTACTCATATCCCCTCCCCACTTGGAGAACCTATGGAGTACACATGCATAAAGGAGACAGTCTTTCTGGAAATTGGAAGGTATTCTTATGATGATTTCGTGTCCTCTGCCTCGCACCTCTCCCTTCCTCTCTCCTTTCCGTGCACCCTGTAATTTTGCTTGTAACGTTAGAATGATGGAGTCTTGATAATGGCACGCTTTCATTTCATTTCATATGAGACAGGAAGACTGAATACAGGCCCTGACATGTTTCTCGGCGGGGGAGCGAATCGCTTCCTGTTATCTCCACATGCCCGCGTCTCAACAATTGTCGGTCTTACATTTCGTTTTCATCATCAGTTCCATCTTCTGAGTTTCATTAGCGCAGGGGCAGCGACTTGCAGAGATCAGTCAGGCATTGCTAAGTATAACACAGAGACCTGTCTAAGTTGCGAGCTGGTGCGTTGTGGCTTCAATTACAGACCAACTTGTCTATTTGCTGTAAGCGCACTGCATTAAGAAGCAATCGAAAGGGGAAAAAAGCTGCAAAATTTGACTCTTCATTTGGAAGTGGGAGTTACTGTACTGTACAGCTGCGAAGAAATCTGAAGAAAGCTTTAAAATCTGAACTCTGGATGTGTTTGAAAAGCACAGCTTGAGTAAATTGGTGTTCACTTAGACAGAATGATGAAAGGATATAATTAAACAAATTCTCACCGGTGCCAAGAGCGTCCAAGTTGAAAAGCTGGATTTTGTTTTATCATATGGTCTGCAGTGCAAGAAAAGATTAATGTAGAGGCAATGATGCCACCAGCATCTTAGCCTCCTTATTTCTACTGAGTGTCCTCTGAATCCACGCCAAGTCATTTCTCTCTAAAGTTCACAATAACATGAATCCTGGCCTTAATAACCCGCACAGGTCAGCACAAGCACACGCGCTCCTCCATCCCTTCCTTTCTCCTGACCCATTTCTCAACTTCTCTCCCCGGAGCATTAAAACAGACAACAGACCTTGGTTAGGTCACGGCCAACACGGACCTCATTTGTCACAGAGGATGAGCATCTATGAAGCTGGATTGTTAATTATGAGAGTGAAATAAAGATGTATGAGGTACAAAGGGAGATACGCAGCTAAAGCACAGGCCCACATCTTGCAAACATTTGAATAGGGAATTCAATTATGTAAGAAAGCACACACACACACACACACACACACACACACACACAAGCAAGCACATTTGTTTGCACATCAGCAACCAGGTGCGCACACACAAGCACACGCATTCAGGTAGAGCACAATTAGGAGCTGAATAAAGATGTATGTGAGCCGTGCGTTTCATGACTCACGCTGTATTACGTAATTAATGGATCTCAAACTGTGCAGTTTAAGTAGGATTAGTTACCTGATTAACACAAAGAGCACTTTGTGCAGTAAAAAAAGGGGATGGGGTTGAGACTACAGTTGAATACTGAGAATTCTCACCAAAAAGAACTTCCTTTTCCCGAGAAAAATACTGTGAACGCTTGTGTGTCTGTGTCCGTATGTGTGTTTACATACCAAAGATTTTTGAAAACTCTTTTTTCTGCAAAAATGCAATTTTCATAGCTAAATGTAAAGACCTGACCTTGAACTGCTGTTATTACAGTAATGCAAGTGGATTTAATTTTCAGAAGCAGTGAAATGCTCCAGTTATTCATCCGTCTGTGTGGATTCCAGTGTGAACAAAGTCGAGTGGAAAAACTAAGAAAAACATCCCAGCAGGTCAAGGCTGGCCGTGGTGTGCTGGAGACAAACTAGTTCCTATCACGTCTAAAGGTGAAAAAGTTAATAGCTGCTCTGTTTGGCAACTTTTAAAGGCAATGCGTCTCTCTAAAACTTTTACATTTGGACATTTTTTAAAGGCATTGATAGAGCTGCACTCGGTTGTGTACAAAAAAGAGTGACTAAAGCAGCTGTGGTTAGACTTTAGAGAAAGATTGGGAAAAAAAACAAAAACACTGTCTTATGTTCTTGGCACAGCACACATCGCCAGCCACTGCATGAAGTGGGCAAATGTCAAATTGTTGCTTAAAAACAAACAAACAAACAAACACAACTTTACCACAAGCCCTTAGTTTGAAGCTTACCGGGTCAGAAGCACACAGGTCCACACGCAAACATGTAAACTACAAGTAAACTGCTGAGCTCAGAATGTTACTAAAGTAAAAGAAGTAGTATTGAGATGTCCCAATAACTCAGTTGGCAGAGCGGGTGCCCATGTACAGAGGCTGAGTCCTTGCTGCAGCTGTTGTGGGATTGATTTCATGCTGTTGCCATTTGCTGCATGTCATCCCCTCTCTTTCTCCCCAATTTCCTGTCCAATTCTTCAGCTTTCCCATTGTAAGGCCCAAAAAACCCCCAGAAATATATAACCAACAAATTGTACCTACCGTGTCAAAAGTGAAAGTACTTGCAGAGTGGGATCTAACACAGTGTTATGCTATTATGGAATATTTTGTTACGCTGCTCAAATGGTGAACAGAAGCTTAGTGGTTAGCACTGTCGCTTCAATGCAAGAAGGTTCTGGGTTCAATTCCCGGCCTGGGCAGGGCCTATCTGTGTGGAGTTTGCATGTTCTCACCGTAATTGCTTGGGTTTCATCTGGGTCCTCCGGTTTCCCCCATCATCAAAAACATGTATACTGGTCTGTCTGGTTGACCGGCTGAGAATGCATTGTGGCTGCGGCTGCACTGTGGCTTCCCACGGCTCTTCAGGGACGAGTTAAATGCAGAGACCAAATTTCACTGTACACTGTATATATAGCCAATAAAGCACCTTTATATCACTAACGAACACACGCAAGAGCACTTTAAGGTTGTAGTTCACCAATTATATCAGTGCACATGGTTAACAATGCATTGCACTAATGTTAAAAGCCAAACAGTCACAAACAATGCTTCTGTGCCTCAAACCACCAAAACAACATGCCAAAATGGCTGCATGCGTCATTGCATACAGTAATAATCTCAAATTAGCCCTATTAAGCTGCTCATACATCCCATATAACCCACAGACCAACTACAGTGTGTTGTATTTTTGGCACCTAAACACTAATGAAAGCAATAATGTTGACAATTGTAATATGGCTCATTTCTCGTCAAGGGCAAACAGAGGACACTCCAATTACAATGAATTGTACATAAACGGTAGATGAACCAACTTATGGTCCTACTTATGTAATAATAACGATGCAACCTGCGGTGTAGCATAATTGCCTTTGGCCCTGTGCAAATATTTTTCTTGAGCCCCTCAACAAACATGCACGAGCACATCTCATGCTCACACACACACACACACACACGCGCATATACAAAGACATACAAAACCCTAAGTGTAATACACAAATGGGAAGGTGGGGTATTTATGCTGTTGCATTCATGTTAAAGTTGTTTTTAACGTTGGTGTTGAACAGCTGCTTTTAAGGCTTAAACAGTCTACGTGAGCTGCTGAGATTGAACTGCAATAACCGCCATCCTTTACAGGCCCCTAAAAGCATCCGTGCCCCGGTGCAGTGCCCTGGTTGCACCGATGATATTCACACCAGTGGATGCAGCTGTGGCTTTACGACTCTGAACTGTTGACTTCATTCATATTACAGTTAATATTTGGAAGAAGAAACCTTTGCAATTTTAAATTGGAAACCAAGTGATTTATTTACAGAGGCAGGTGTACTTACAGGGATCTAAGAGGTGGACTGACAGATGTGCTGACGGGACGGCCAGTCAGAGGTATAAACTGACTTAGTGACCAGATGGCAGACTGATTGACAGCCAGTCAAGAAACCAGTCAGATAAGTCAAAGCAGGCTGACTTGCTGATTTGCTGACTGACAGACTGAAGGCCGGTAAAATGCTGCAGGGCAGACAGAGAGAAATAAGTAATGTGAGTGTCGCCCAGGAGGAGTAAATAGCCGTCCTGGTGACACAGTGTGTTGGTGGCCGGGCAGAGGCGAAATAGAGGGAAAGAGATGGGGCGTAAAGAGAGCAGGGTGCAATACTGAGGGGTGCTGAGGCGGTGAAATGAGGGGTTTGAACTGCTGATGTAAGCGTGGACACACTCCCTTTTTCTTCCCTTCTCTCTCTCTCTCTTTTACACACACACACACACAAACACTAGCGCACACACAGCGCTGACAAGCTGTTTCTACCCATGGGAAGTCATTCAGGGTTCAAGGGTTCAAATGAAAACGAATAACCGCAGCCAGACGTATTGCTCTTCTTCTCGCTGGCTCTTCCTCGTTGCAGCCATGATCAAGCATTTCCTTCCATTTGCTCTGCCTCCCCCCCATCAACTGTCTCCCTTCCCCACTCCAGCCTCACCCTATTTCCTCAGCCACCGTCGGCTCTGGATTTCACACAGCACCCTTTAAATATTAACAGCTACAGTCTGAGGAGTTTCACTGTACGCTGCATAGCACTCGGCGCTCTGAGAAGCCATTCCGTATTCATTTTAATCAGCATTCAAAGGCCAAGCATTCTCTATTCATTCTAATGTGTCTTGAGCATTTTAATAAGGACCATTCTTAGGATCCGCACTGAATTCTGTGTCATGGAAGAATCTCCCAGGGTCGTCATCTGCATTTGTTACCATCTGTAGCTGTTTTTTTTTCCCTGCTGGGAACCAGCTGCATTATGTGACAGCGGCGTTGCTTAAGTATTCCATTTTATCAGGCATTGCTCGATGCTTTTGAGGGCGGGAAATGCATTTAATCTTGAATTTGACAGAGCAGAGCAGATGTTTTGGCTGGTGGAGTATCTGTTTCATCTCAGATCAATTAACAATGGGATAAACACAAAGATGCGAGAGTAACAACTGATAGGCCTACTCCTCTGAAACCAGCCCAAAAATCTATGCATATAACAAACAAAAACCTCAAACACGGATGCTAATGCAAATAATGACAAGAGGGTTGGTTGTTTTGTTGTTTGTCAGGTTGTATAGAATATCACAGGAGCAAAGAGCAGGATTAATAAAATATCAATCACAGGTGCTCTGAGAAAATGCTGTTGTTTCATTCATGAAACTGACTTTTCTGACCCTGTCAGTTTGATTTGTGGCCTCCAGGTGAGAGAAGCCGAAACAGACACCAGAGATACAGAAGTTTACAAAGTCGGCTATTTGAAATTCAGTCCTGTGTTACTTCCAAGTTGTTTTTAAGGTTGGAAAAAAAACACAAAAATCTGTGTCCACCAGGGTTGCACCGATGCTCTTGTTCATCAAAAACAAGTTGAGGTTATTAATTATTGACAGCTTTCCAGAAGACAGTATGCATTTTATTATACAAGACAAACATTTGGGGCTGGAAAATAGTGCAGGAAGACCACCAGTCAAATGAAGCGGATAAATCTTTGAAGCTGGAAGCATCATTGAGTCAAAACTGAGAGGAGAGATTTGGATTTGTCAGTCCATGGAGTATTTTTACACCGTTATTTTTACTTAATGATGTATTTATGTGTCCTGTGATTAATAAAATAACACTGCAGCATAACCTGTCGCTACACTGGAGACAAATGAAGCTACTGAAAGGTGAAAAGTATCAGAACATGCATGATTTAACAAAAGACCGGCAGGTAAAAATAACCAATCTCATTTTAACCACCAACAAGTTGTAATACATTTGTGCTCATCCTTGTGGTTGAACCTGCATCGTTTGGGAGTTGTGACTTCTGGGTGCTGCATGACAAAGGCATACAAATTGAGGTCAAACTTGTTATAAAAAACAAAAAGATAAGATAAAATTAGGAAGCCCTTTAAGTAGAACCACACAATTTAATCATATTTGGCTTTTGGAGGCACCTGGCTTGAGCCATACTTTAGTCACTTTAGCCATTTCCTAATTCAGGGGCGGCGTCCTTCGATGGCTGTATTTGAAGACTGATTGCATCACAGTGTGGCAATAAAGGCTGTCACATTTGAAAGCTTCTTCAAATAACACCAACAAATCCCACATCGGGCCCCAAATATCCCAAGATTCACTATGTGCCGTTGATGATGTGTTGTTTTTTGTTTTTTT
>JAPXVT010000008.1:11445320-11455737 GCA_029823135.1 Acanthurus reversus | reverse complement strand
TTCCCTCTGATGTCCTACAACTGCTCTGCCTCAACTCTGTGATTCACGGAGGTTCCTGACAGCAGCACGTAGGCTGCCTGCAGACCGAAGCTGCAGCTGCAGCTGCATCAGCGGGTAGTTGTTGGAGACAGCTCCACTAAACACAAGGCTGCAGACAGATGGAGCAGTCGAAGGACATCAGAGGGAAAACCAGAGGACATTTTCTCCCTAAAATATGACCTGCTTTTACTAAAATTGCTGTTTTGTGTGACGCATTAACATGCATCATTTCGTTTCATCTTTTGAATTTTTCGAAGAGTTTTAATTCATGTTTAAACTGTCAGCCTCCTCGACAGTATTTTGATCGATGATGTAACTCACCGAGGACATAGATGCGTCCCTGGTGGACTGTGACTCCATGTGCGCTGCGACAGTACTGCATGGGCGCCCGGGGCTCCCACTGGTTCCTGGCTATATTGTAGCGCTCCACAGAACACAGCTGCCTCCGCCCATCATACCCTCCTACAGCATACAGGTACGAGTTCACACTCACCAATCCTGTAAACACAGATACAGAGAGGAAACTTAAGGGAATAGTTTGACATTTTGACAAAATGGTGATAAATCAGAAGTTGAAACCAGCAGCAGGTTAGCTTAGCTTAGCATAAAAATTGTGTGAAGGTTACAAAATCTGCTTCCCAGTACATAAAAAGCTCTCTAATTAATATGTCATATCTCATTTGATTAATGTAAATACAAAACATCACCTTGCAGTTTTAAGGGATCTATTTCTTAGCTAGGAGCAGTAAAGACTGCAGAAAAAATGTATTAATCAGTTGCTGTGTTTCCATTAACGCATGCTAACGTGCATTCTGAAGTACGACATTAAGAAATGTGGATTAAAAAAAAGTCAGACGTGGAAAAACTGCGCTTATGAATAAGTTCTCACAAAGTCAGCATTTTAGCCACATGACTAATCAACTGTTTTGCTCAGAGAATTTAACTGAGTCATCGGAATTTACTTTCTTCTTCTGCAATGTCATGTTGTGCCTAGCACCACCTATTGCCTATCTCAGTGAACCATGTCCTGCACATTGCATAACAGTGGTGGATAGAAACATGCATATATTTAGATAACTTTGTTGATTATCTTGAAAATCAGTTAAAGTAAGTTATATATGTGGATGGAGACCGGGAAAATGAGCCTGGAGGTGCTCGGTCAGATTTTGTTTCCTTCGTAATGCTCAGTGTTTTACCTTTTTTTTTTTTCTTTTTCCAGCCGTTATGCTAAGCTAAAATAATTGGCTGCTGGCTCTAGTCTTACTTTGAAAAAAACAGACATTTAAGTAGTGTCAATCTTTTCATTAAACTCTTAACAAGTTGCTCACACGCCAAGATGTTAAGAGAGAACACAGATAAACACAAGCATTAAGAAAAACACAGTTAAGTACAGAATTAAAAACAATTGTCTTAACGGAAGTACAACAAACATCAAAATATCCTCAGTTAGTTTGTCTAAATCTAATGTAGACAGGAGCGCGCACACACTCACCCAGTCCACTGCGTATAGTGCTCATGGGTGCCAGATGGTGCCAGGTGTTTGTGTCAGGCTGGTATTTCTCTGCAGTGTTCCAGCGGTTCTGTCCGTCATATCCCCCCACCACATAGAGAGCCCCCCCACACGCCGCCACTCCTGCACCCAGACGAGCCACCGCCATTGGGGCAACAAAGGACCAACGATTGGACTCTGGATCCCACCTACAAAACAAACAGCAGCTGTGAAGTGCGTGTAATAAACGTCGTTAGAATCTGTAGACAATACCCTAATGACGTGAAATCTAAGTCAGTAAATACAATCAAATTAGTTTATCAGTACAGCAAAACATTAAATGGTTCACAGGGCAGTGTTGTGTGCAGCAACCTTCTCCATCTACGTGAGCCAGTCAACTTTAAGTGGATTAGATTAAGCTGGCAACCATGTTTGGCAACTATTGACGAGCTTTATTTGAAGCCAAAGAGGTCAACACCAATGAGAGCAGACAGAAGAGAGAAGCAAGTCCACACGATTCAGTGTGCCAACAAAATCTCGAAATCCAAAAACTCTTTGCAAGTGGGTTATAAGGTCTAAGGGCAAATTAATGTCATCATTGCGTAAGCTGTCTCATTCAACTTATTTTATTAAGGGATGGCTTAACCTTTTTTGCTGAGTGCTGGGTAAGAAAATCAACACCGTACTTGTGCCTGTCTGTCAGATGTGAGGCTACAGTCGGGAGGTGGTTATCTTAGCTTAGCATAAAATCTTGTAGAGCGGGAAACTATCTTACTCTATCTGAAGGTGAAAAATACAACTTCCAGCACTTCTGAAGTTCATTTATTAACACCTTCATCTTGTTTATTTAATTCCTACAAAAAGCAGACTGTAAGAACTATAAATTGAGGTTTTTGGCAGGAAATGCCGGGCTATTTTTCGGCTGGATGCAGTGACTTAACTGTAGTGAAACCACAGTTGATGGTTTTTTGTTTTTTTTTTTCATAGTAGGTATCAAGTAAACAAAATAAACATATCAGTTTGTGAGTTTTGCAGATGCTAGCAGATGCATTTTTTAACCTTTGGACAGAGACATGCAAGCTGTTATCTTAACTCTGGTTTCCATGCTAAGCTATCTGTAGCTGCTCTAGTTGTAGCTTCACATTTAACAGATAGGTAAGTGAGCTGTTTCAATCTGCTTATCTAACTCTCAGCGAGAAAGCAAATAAGCATATCTCTGAAGTGCTTTACTATTTATGTAATACTGGAAACTTTGCAAATGCAAATTATGCAAGGTGTAACAATAACAAAGAACTGAATCATGATGAGACAGCTGGACTGTTTGTTCACAGACTAGTTAATGATTAAAAAGTTGTCTCTGTCCGTGTCACTGGGTATTTTTCAGTTGTAATATGCTGATAGGAGGTTGGCTGATATTACATAAGTATTACATTGGTAAGGTGCCCTTGAGAAAAGCACTAAATCCAAGTCACTTCATGAGTCACTGTGCTGACACTCACCCTGTGCTCTGAACCCTGAAAGTACTGAATGCAGCAAACCAACTTTCAATGATAAAACATTATGCATAATCTCAATTTAGCCCATTTAAGACACTGAGGGATGGCTTAGCTCCCTGTTGAATCTCTTACATGTTGCTCGGATTCATTTGGGACGCATCCTCATGAGCGGAGCCTTTTTCTTCCAACCATTGTCACTATCTCCTTTGATGTGTTTCACACTGAATTTTCATTTCAATGGTTTTATTAGCTTTCATTATATTTAGCAGCTTCTCCTTAAAAGACTTCCAAGTGGCTTCTGATGAGCTGTAATAATTCTCTTGTGACTAACATCTTTTAGAAATCTATACCCTTCAATATAAAAAGGGATTGAGGTTACATTTGAAGCACAGTTCTTTTGATATGGAAAAAACAGCTAATAGCATTAAATGGAACTGTCATTTGGCTTGATTTGTGTTTTTTGATATTAATTGATTGAAACTGATCTACAACTGCATTTAAACTACTCCCCGTTCGGCGGTGGCGGCTATAAGATGTAAAGCATTCCGACTGGATCAACATTCCTAGGAAGTGTGTCTCAACATGTTTTAAAAGAGCCCATGTTGTTGTCTAATTAGGCTTAAGAGGAATACCTGCAAGCGTCTTGTCTGCTCTTCAGGTTAAATGGCAGCCATTCACTTAATCCCCCTCGTGCCATTATCCATACTTAAACTGAGGTAAATGCACTTCATCTAAGAATGTGTGTGCACGTGAGAGAATCATAGCAAATAACATTAAAATCAAATTACTTCACACACAATGAAGGAGCACTTCTAACATGTCTCACTCACTTCTCCACTGTGTTGTGATGTGTGGAGCCCTGCGAGCCTCCGACAGCGTAGATGCAGCTGTCCACCACGCCCACCCCGACCCTGTTCCTGGGGACGTTGAGGAAGGCTCGCTGGCTCCACTGGTTGGTCATCGGGTTGTAGCAGCACAGGGCACTGGACTCTGTGTTCTCTTGCAGCGACAGGTTCCTGCCACCAATCTGGGTTGACAAAAAAAGAGGGATTAGAACAGAGATTACGTTGATCTCTTAAATTTGTCAAAACAAACAGTCCATTCAGGACTGACAGGCAAAGGCTGATGAGTGAGGAAAAAGCCAGCGGGTGTAATGATTGCAGTATTTAATGCCAAACGTATGCAGGAATGTGCATAAAACTTAAAGGGATAGATCAAGTTTTTGGAATCCAACCAAATTTCTTATCCTGCAATGTGTCTGCGTTCCAGAAAGGCTCTGCTGCGTGTCTGCTCCATACTCCGCCATCCATCAACACCTACCGGCGGCGGTCAGGCTGCATTTCAGAGCACAGCACAGCCAAACAGCTGGAGTCGCGAGACTATGAGATTTTGCGGTAATTACAATATCAAGTGCGTTCTAAAATTAACCAGATGTTTTGATGTTGTATCTGTGTCTAACTTCCTGTTCTGCTCGATCTGCTCTGTGCTGACTTCCTGCGTTGTGCTCCATCATCCCGCAAAATTAAAAGCCTTGCGTATCGGCGACGGAGTAGATACGAAAAACAGCCGCAGCCAGTGGAAGCACACGCATTAACTAGAACTAAAACTTATCAGCTCTGCTGCCATTCCGGAGCGAGATGCACCATACCACAAACACATCTGGTGAAATTTAGAGGTTGATTAGCAATTATATTGTTGACTGGCATAGTCCTTTCAAAGAGTAACACATGTTAATACCTTGCCAAAAAACCAGTAAAAAAGTTGGAGTCACACTCCTGTCCTTAGGAGCTGACTGAGGTTCACTGAAATTTACTTCACATCGCACACAAGTACATTTCAGTGAGCCTCAGTCAGTTTTTTTTTCACAAAGTGACCCCATCGACTTGTTACTGCTTTTGTGGCTGAGTATTAGCATGTGTTTGTGCTTTGAAAGGACTCTGCCAATCAACAAAATCATTGCTAATTAAGAAGCAGGGCTCAGTTTCCAAAAATGTGAACTAATGATAGCGTCTCCCATGTCTCATATTGGTATATGTTGCTTTCACTGTTGATATGGTACAACATGGTGCAACCTACAGTGTAGAACAGTCCAAACAGCGCACAGGCTCCCAGACCGCTGCACGGAGTCCCCATGTCCGTCAGTTTCAGCCACACATTTCTCCGGGGATCGTAAGCCTCCATGGTGGCCAGCGAGTGCTGCTGATATCTGAGCAGAGACAAGGTGATAGTGAGTGGGCATTTCACTCTAAATATCTTTTTATTTTAGATGGATTCTATAACACATGTAGTAGGGCTGGGCGGTAACGCTTTAAATCAATATTATGATTATTTCACACTTAAACCTCAAATATGATTCATGAATGATTATTTATGTTGAAAGTTTTTTTTTAACATTGCTGAACTGCTGAGATATTTTTTCTAATGAAGCATAAAAAAAAACAGATTTTACAAAATAACATTAAATTAATCATGATGATGTTACCGACACCTAATCCTCATTTTTACTGAACAGCACTTGAACATATCAAAATGCAACTCTGTACAACCTTCATCCAAAACGAAGGAAAAATCACTCATCACATGCAGTTTACTCCGTCATGTAGTTTAATGCTACAATTATAATGACCAGGGAGGTGACAACAACCCTTCAAAATTCTTTAAATATGTCAGCTGGTTGTGGCTGTGTTTGTACCTTTGGTCTTGCTGTTCTGCGGCATTTCTTGAATCGACATGAGCAACGTTAAGTCGTTCAGGGGTTCTTAAGGTCGGCTTTTGGTTAGTTTCGGTGAACGCCCAGCCCTAACATGTGGGTGTAAGTACACAGTAGAAGGAGACCTATGCGAAAAGGCCAGTTGCATTGTAGGCTGATGTAATACACGCACACATGATGGGGCCTCAACAACAAAAACACAACATTGTAAATTCTGTGCTGAGTATCAAAGTACTTAAATTCAACAAACAACAACACACAAACACCACACAATAACATGCCCATCCATGAAAATAAAACTGCTGAAGCAGCTTAAACCAAAAGTTCTGCAGTCAAATGATTTCTCAAAACAAAACAGCATTTTAATGATTGATGTAAGATGACACTTTGGTTAAAAAGTCACCCGAGCTTCATAACAGCAGAAAACATGCAACATACGGCATTCAACTATGAATAAAGGGCTTGCAGAATAGGAGGATACGTTCATGATAGCAGGAAATACACAGAGAATGACCTCATAACAGCCACTAGATGGCAGACTGAGACATTTTCTGAATCTGTGAGGTACCTTGCACTTAAAATACATGGCCGTGTTATTCCAATGTTTGTTTTGAAAAATCAAGCACACAAAAGTTGTGTATTACAAGTGGACAGGTGCACTGTGAATACAGCTCACTCATAAACATCTGCTTCTGATGAAAAAAGAAAAAAGCCCCAAATGTTTGTCATGGCCCACAATGTGTCTCACAGTCAGTGTGCACTCGGTCAGGCATGGAAGAACAAAGCATTGTTTTGATAAAACTAAATAAGATAAGTACCCTCCGGCCACATAGATAAGTTGAGTTCCACGGTTGGGTGCAGGAGACAACTTCCTCAATGTCATATCCTGGAAGATTTTTGAGAGGAAGTCCTTACAGGAATTGGCCTGGAATTAAAAGAGAGCGCGGCAAAAATTAAACCTGTTCATGGTAAATGAATACCTATTGAAAAAACAACCAACATAGACCATTAGTTGATCCGTACTGGCACAAATCTTATCAAGCCGTTCATTTTCACAATGAAAAAACCACAATGCAAAGCTTACCTTGCTGAGGATGGGGCAGGACAGGAGCTGGTTCTTGAGGAATTTCGGAGGCAGGGCGTAGATATGAACGGCGTTCAGGAGGGCATGCAGGTACGGGGCTCTGCCCTCCATATCCCAGCGCACCCAGTCTGTGCAGGCCTTGTATACCTGACACGGATTCAGTCAGACGCATCAGTATGTGCTTTGATACACACTTGTCAGAACTTGAAATAATAGGATTTGTGCAGAGTTTTTGGGGTCTGTTGAACCATTTTTTTTTGTCTGACACATATAATCGATAACACACAATTAAAACATCGACTTTTATACCATATTAGTCTTACACTCACAAATGCAATTCATTCACCAAGAGCTGAATTAATATTTACTAAACATGAAGCGTGAATTGAAAACTGGGTCTAAGAAGAGGCAGACATAAAATGAATATATGTTCCTTACAGGCCTGTCAGTTAAGTTTTAACCGTTTTTTTTAATGCCACACACCTCTGACTCACAGAGCACCTTGAGACTGTCCTGACTGATGAGCTCCAGCAGCTGGCAGTGAGAGAGGCTGAAGAACTCTTCTTCCTTAATCACCTAAGACAAAGAGACACAACAGAACACAAGAGCATGGTCACGCAACAGCATACTTCATTTAGTTTCAGATTTTATTTGACAGATGACGGATGCGAGTTGATAGGTGGCTGTTAGAACCCGGAATTGCACGTAAGACACAGACAAAGGGAGGATGTGCGATGTATTACACATGTGCAAGGTTCAAGGTTCAAATTATTCTTTATTGTCCCCAAGGGGCAAATTGTTGTACAGCCAGCAAACACAATCAAAACAAAGCATACAATCAGCAAGGCTCTGACAGAGGCCGGCTGTGGTCTGCAAAGATTGACTCAGCCTTCTTTAAAACTCTTCAGTCAGGGTTGTGCCTGCAATTTTGCTTCACATCTTCACTATACCTTGGAGTCTGGTTTTGTTCTTTTGGTTGAGCAAACCGTTTTAGCTGGTAAAAGTCTGGACCGACTCGATAAAATAACAAAACATCTTCATAAAAGTCTTGTCAATGTTAAAACTACCAAGCTTACGAACGCAAGCGCTGACATGCTTTCTTACATGCAGCTTCGACATGACGCACAAAGGTCAGCTTCTCGTCAATGACAGTGCCCAAATATATCTGCTTCCGTGCACACTCTACTGTCTGATCATTAAAAACCACGGGAGAGATGACCGTGGGATTTTTCCTGAAATTAACTTTCATCACTTTTGTTTTTGCTGTGTTGATGGTTAAAAAGTGAATTCATCTAGAACAGGACAGGGCAATGTACTGTCAGAAAGTAAAACAGATCAGTGATCTTTGGAATCAGGCAACTATTAAACACTGCAGCTGTATGAATTGCCATATGCAGAGACTGACAAAGCTCTTTGTCTCATTTACTCACTGCCTGTGGCCATTTTGCAGAGGAAAAACACTTGTCCAATGTGGCAAAAACGATGCACACTGTTTCCAGATTGAATCCCCACAACTTCACCCCTGTGCAGCTGTTGCTGCTGTCAACAGAGCTGCAGGAGAGTCTACTGTAACGTTACAGTGCCCAGGGTCTGAAATTAACTTTTTAGCTCACCAGCCAAATGTCAGGTAGATGAAAAAATTCTAGCCGCCAATTTTTATTCTTATTTTTTTTAACCAGCCAAAAAATACGATGCGTAGGCCTACTGCATATACAACCTTTTTGTGCTGAGTATCATTGGCTATCTATGGCCTTCATGGCTCCTTAAGACTATTACTACACATTGTGGTAGTAAATAAAACAGAGATCAAAGTAGATTGTGTACCAAAAAAATGGATTATGTATAGTAGACTACAGTGCAACAAGGCAAAGTGCAAAAAATAATGTAGCCTACGTCTGTCAACGTGTATGCATCAAACACATGCTCACCTGTGCACAACCTGCATTAAGCTGCTAATTACTGGATTTGTTATGAACTGTCTGTATTTGAAAGTCTTTTTGTGTGTCTCCTGACACGCATGTATGTGGCTTGCTCTGTATGAAAGATATAAAGCGAAGTTTTACCTTCGGTTCAGACATACTGTGTGAGCAGCGTGTGTGCGTGGCCTTACCGAACGGCTGCATCTCACACACGTGTCTGTTCACACATAGCGTGTCTCTGCAGGCTGCAGCTCCAGCGCAGCACCACAGCCCTACTGTGTTTTTACACAACTTTCCCTTTGATAATACCACAATCATATTTGAAACCCTCAAACATACTGATTTCAGAAAAAAAAACATGGGGAAATAGGTCATAAAAGCAGATGAGCGGGGTTTAGTTTGGTCCATAGGCCTATTTGAAAGGGCTTTTAATGTGAAAGCCTACCGGAAGTGGTTCATGTCTGTAAACAAGGATAAACACTGTAGTGCCATGCTAGTAAATATGTAAGTATGACTGTACACAGGTCGTTTCTTTGTCCTTTTTTGCCGAGAAACACGTGCGTGCTGTGGTAGAAATAGGCGAGACTCCAAATCTCTAGATGACGCACAGCTGCCCCCATGCAGGACTCACGCGTGAGACGTGCTGCTCATGCCAGCAGTGTGGCTGCTCTAGCCTTTTTTTTTTTTTTTTTTTTAAATCATTCTTATGAAATGAAATGAAAAGCCGTAACGCCACGCACACACATCCTGTTTGTCCCAGCTGTTAGGCTGAACATACCTGGCTAACCCCCTAATCCGGCTTCGCAGTAGATCTTCTAGTTGTTCACGTCCTTGTGTACATGTTTTCAACGTTGTCTCGGTACCATAGTTTGCAGACTGGAAAGTGGCATTTATTGAATATTGATGTGAAATGGATGGAAATAGAAGCTTCATGATGTATTGACAACAGATAAGGTGAAGTAAAGCAGCTTCACTGTCATTATACAATGAACTGTGCAACAAAATTTCAGTGTTAGAGTAACTTTGACTGATTGCACCGCCACACTGAGCCAACCTAACCTAATGTGCCTAACATGCATGTTTTGATGGTGGGAGAAACCCCTGTAGACACGGGGAGAACACGCAAACTTCACACAGAAAGATCCTACCGCCAGGTATTGAACCCAGCACCAACAGTGCTAATCACTGCATCGCATGGTTCACATAAAAATGCATCACAGTTGCCTTTAGCTCCCTGCAATTTGCTCGTTTTCTGAGATAGAACGGCTTCTTCTTCAACTTCCTGAATCTTTCAGCAGCATTTGTATGACGCCTTTCAATCCAAAGGTTATGCAGAGGCGTGCAGAACAACTCGCAACTCCGTTTTCAGTTTAACAGAACAAGTGCACAGAATGGGAAAATGGCAAAAACTTCTTTGGTATTTTTACCAAAGTTCATTGATGTTTGTGTGTTTCACTCCATCTCCTGTTTTGTTTAGTTATTACAGCCTGGGAGACGTGAGCCATGAGTCCATTAACAAATACCTGTCCAACCTGGTGGAGAGAAGCCTGCGCGATCTGGAGTGCTCATACTGCATAGAGATCAAAGAGGTGTGTGTGTGTGTGTGTGTGTGTGTGTGTGTGTTAATTACTTAAGCAGGAGTAATTAAAGTTTTCTTTATTAATTTACATGACCTCCTCA
>JAPXVT010000008.1:11031151-11044493 GCA_029823135.1 Acanthurus reversus | reverse complement strand
TAAATTACTTTCTTTGAAATTATTGGTTGCACTATATATTTTATTTGCTTGTTGTAACTCTCCTGAACCCACATGACATTTATATTATATACAATATGTCATTTTTATCAGATCCTCCTTTATTGGAAACTTCCAGATGCTTTCTTTTTATCGGTCTAAACTTTTATCACTTGATTTAAATGATTTTCTTCTTCCTCATTCAGTCTGTCAAAGTCCTATTCTTTTCTTGTCACTGAATGACCATGACTGTTCATTGTCCAAAGAGATTACCATGCATCTGTCATGGCAGGGTGATATACTGTGCTGAAAGTCACACAAACACACACGTATTGCAGAATATTAATATGTGTAAGGGTATGAATGAATTTGTGCACACACAAATGCAAATAGGGTCAAACATCCAAACACCAGATCTTAAAATACATTTTTCTGTTGCATTAATCAAACCAAAAACAAAACATATATAGAGGTTACAGCTTCTAACAGTCGCTGCTTTCATTCTGCTGTCTGCGTGAGCCATGCGTCTCTCTGTGGAGGAGATCATGAGCAGCATGGTGAAGGAATGGCTCTCAGGGGTAACGTGGACTGTCAGTGTCATGGGGTCACACACATAGGTGGTAGTTAAAGTCATGACTGCAAGAGGAAATTGGATCCTGATTACAGATTGGTGTCACTGTGGGTTAACCTGCAGGTCTGATTCCAGCTTTATTGAACAGAGGTGACAGCTGGGGACAGGCAGGATAAATTAGCAGCCAAACAAGGAGGGGAAAAGGTGTAAGTTACCCGAACAGTTAGTCAAGAGTGAGATAACACGTTTAGGATTATACCTAAGTGCTCATATTAAGATTTAAAAATAGTCAAATGTAGAAAGAAAATTAGTTTGACCTCAATTCAGCCACTTAATTACTGCATCAAATATGTTACATGTAATGTAAATTCACCTTTAACCATCACTGATGTCATCCTATCAGGTCCCTTCCTGTGATCATCCAGACAAACAGAGGTGCTGAGTAGTGTCACTCGTGTCAAACATGTCCATGAATATTTCAGAGGCCTGCTGATGTCAATAGTCCCTATAAAGAGGGAAGTTCTCCGTGCAGGACACCTCCAAGTCCCCCACACGTCCACAGAGCCTGCGCTGACTTCACACTTCCCACTTTTCTCCACCCGTCGAAGAGAAGAACTCCTCCACTTTCTTCTTCAGCACCATGGTCAGCGCTCGAGCTCTCCTCCTCGCGGCCACCTGCTGCTACGCCTACCTGTGGCTCGCTCGTGCAGAGGACTCCTCAGTGGAGACGCGCTCGGTGGATTTCCCCCTGAAGACCCAGCAGGAGAAAGACCTGGTGAGACATTTTAGAAGGGACAAAAACGTAAAATGATGACCAAATGAACCGAAAAATGAAAACACACAGTTTTTGAGCTTTCAACTTCAAGCAGGCCAACGAGGTTTCCTAAAAAATGAAACGCAATTTTAACTTTACGTAATATGATTTATTTTATAACAATTTCCATGTAATTTTTTGACATTTTTCTTTGCAGATTGATGCTTTACAAGAAGTTTTGGAGAAGCTGAGGAGCAAAGAGATGCCCTTAGAGAAAAAGCTTGGCTGGCTGCCTTCGGTATGTACACGTGAAGAGAAATGACGATTTGCTTGCATTTTCGGGGCTGGGAATGTGTTATTCACCATTTATTTTTAAGATAAGATAATCCTGCGCAGGCGTTACAGCAGCACAAGGACCGAATAAACAGACAAATTTGCATGGAATCGATAATTAAAAGTGTAGGCTGTAGCTTAACGAGCTGTAAGAGCTCTTAGAAACAAACAACATTACAAGCAACAGCAGTACACATACAGAGTCCACATACAAACTGCTGTACTTGAACTCATAGTGCAATATTCTTTGGATATATAATATAGTTGAATCATTGGAGATGTGATTGGTGGTCCTATAAAGCCTCCCTTAAAAATGAATTTTATTGTGAAGGTTTATGTAAAATATGGAAATCAAATAAGCATTTTTTTTTTTAACAGAAAATAAGTCTACAACCTGAATTTGCATTTTAATGAACTTGTGTTGCTTTATCATTGCAGTGTGACGCAGGGGAGCCGTGCGCTGTGCGTAAAGGCGCGCGCATCGGCACGCTGTGCAGCTGTCCCCGAGGGACGGCATGCAACTTCTATGTTCTCAAATGCTTGTGAAGGGAAAAAGAGACAACAGTGGTGCAAGGAAACAAACGAGAGACTTCAGGAGGTCGGATTGACAAACTGTGTTGTCATAAAAACGCGATGTAACGTGATTAATAAAGGGAATTTTTCTTTCTTCTTGGAAAGGGAAGTGTGAATTAATTTGACTGTCTGCATCTATTCGTCTCTTCATCAGTTTATGGTCCTCACATCATGGAAAGTTATCTGTGTGAGATTCTGGCATCTTGTGGCAGAGTTTGAATGTATTTTTTGGTGTAACTTCTTGTTTTTTCTTCTACATTTTTGTTGTTGTGTTCTGTTGGGAGACAGTGTTGGTTTTTGAACACATCTGTCAGATAATGCTGCCAATAAATCGACTAAATTCTATTCAAGAGTCAAAAATCACCTTACTATTCAAGCAGCTGGATTTTTGTCATTTTCCCCTCAAACATCACTTGTTGGTCGTTTGCTTTTGATTAAAATCACTGCAACACTTACGGGACAACAATAAAGGAAATATATTGATTCCTCTCGCTCCGTGTCATCAATTATTCACTCTTCCTACACTTTCACTAATGCACGGCAGCATTCCAGCATACCGGCTGTCATCTCAGTAATAAAAGGCTCTGTCAGGCTTTTATTCAATGACATCACACTGCAAGTTTCCAACATGGCGTCCAGCCGGCTGCTGGAGAGGCAGGTCCGGGAGGAGCCGCGGCGCGCTGCCACCGCAAACCCCGACTTCTGCCTCCACAAATACTCCCTGCTCATCATTATCGGACGGACCGCTCACCTCAGACACACGGGACACATCAGCGGGGAGATTGAACGAGGTACGTTTATTTCAACCCGCCCCTTAGCAGCTCGTGCGCGTCGCTCATTTGTGTTTTTTTTTTTTCCTCTACATTCGCACGAAATTTCAGATGCTTTAACTTTGCGTCGTCCCGAATCGTTACCGGGGATTGCAGCGTTTATGTAATTTTATCCACCCTACAGACCGAGGATGCGTCATCTGGCGCTCCTCCACCATCAGCATCACCCCATCCCGCTGGGCGCATTATAATTAAAAGCAGTCTGGAGCGGCTGGTTCGTCTTTTGCCTCAGTGCCTCGTTACGCAATGAGAAGAGGCTCTCGGGGAAATGTTACATTCGAGTATGTTGATATTCAGTCAACACAGAGCCACTTGTAAGCGACGTGCCTGTGACCTTTGTGTGTTTATGTAAAGCAATAGGCCCGACTGTGGACGCTGTCGGCAGGAAACAGCGCGTGGTTTAATAATAAGCCAGTGGCTTATGTTTTATTATATGTGAGGTTTGAGTGCAAAGGCCTACAGTTAATGAAAAACTGCATATAGGCTGTGAAAAGATGACGGAACTGAAACAGACACGCAAGGACAGATAAAGATATAAATAAAGACAGAGAGACAGTTATCATTTTAATAAGGTTTATTAATATTTCATCAGTGTCTGGTGAACAGCATGTAGCTCTAAAATATCAGCTTCTCATAAGCTAAGAAGCCAAGCTCTGTGTTCAGCTGTGAAGTGCATTTCTCGAAGCATTCTGATGTGATTTTAAATGTATTTGGTTTAACTTAAAAGGTGCAAATATCAGCAGATTTTCACTTTTGGTTCTCACTGTCATGCTTTTTTTTTTTTTTTAATGTGTGTCACACCCTGACTGGCCACACCACTTTGCTACACATGCACAGTCTCATGCAAGGCTGCAAGGCTCTGCCATGAATTCGACTACAACGAAGCTTTTACTTTTTATATTCTTGCTGTCAGTCAGAAAGGAGGTAGTAGTACTTTAAGTCTTATTGTTTGGCTATCGCACAATTTTTACAGCACTTAAAACAAACCTGAATAGATTCAGAGTGTCTGACAACCTCTGGTGAACTGCCTCATGTTTAACCAAAGGAACCATATATGAGAATATAGACTGAATTTTTGGCAGTGGCTGCCTGTGCTGGTCTGTGGTCTCTAGTGCAAACACCAGTTAATACTCTGCTTCATTTATGAGTTGATACACAATGATCTGCTGCTTAAAGCTTAACCGTTTATAATGTTTAATGATCTGAATGCTTAAAAGTATCCTTTTTTAGGTTTATTAAAAAAATAAAATAAAAAATCTTATTTTGTACAAACATTTTTTTGAATAAAAACACAAGAGCCAAAAAGCATACTTGTTGCAAAAACAGGTTATTGCTTATATTGAAAGGGTAGTCCACTAGAAAATGTTCTATGTGAAAAATGAGATGTACATATTGATTTTGTACATCACAATTTTTTCTTTTATTTCTTTTGCTCCTGTCCAGACAATGATGTGTATATTTGTTATGACAGTGTGACAGATTGTCTTTTCTGTCTCCAGGTATACGATCATGGGACGTCGACTTAAAATCCTGTAACCTGAACCTTTATCTCCAAGAATTTCTCTCCCATCACACGGCATCTTTCAAGGGCGCAGGTGAGCAGATGTGTTGATTTGACTCCTCACCCACACGCACTCGCCCTTTATCGCACGGAAAGCCCCGTCCCCATGGTAACCCGCCAGTTTGGCCAGTCAGGGGTCAACGAGGAAGGAAGCGAGGAAGGAAAGTGCGGGAGTGGTGATTGTTAAACATGGGTGGACCCTTTGGACAGAAAACAACAGAGACCTGCGACCAAGCTGTGCCACCTCTCTTTTTGCATGCGTTGCAGCCTTTTAGTATGCAGAGCCAAGGACGACCAGGGAAAACAGTGCAGACAAATATCAGAGCCAGACAGTTACAGCTGAACTGTGAAGTGAGGTGATGAACACAGACAAGAAGAGACACGTCTCTAACTAGAGAGGGCAGCCAGACAGGTTTCCTGTGCATGATAAATACTCCTGTAGTTTCTTGTAATGAGGTATAGAGCCTGTGAGCTATCTTGGATGCCAGTTTTTTTGTAAAATCGAGAGATTTGACATTTTTTAAGAGATTTAAGATGAGAGAAAGAGAGATGATTTCTCAAGAGTAGTTTGACATTTTGAAAAATACAATTGGACGCAATCTTGCTAAGGCTTAAACAATTAGAATGATACCTTTTCGGAATGGATGTTTAGGTCAAGCGTGATATTTCCTTACACATTTATGAATGATCCAGGCCTCTACAGTGATGCATATAGCTTATTGATTAGAGGCTGGTAGTGATTGGTACTTGGCAGAGCCAGCCCAAGGCATAAGCGAACCGAGCACTTGCTTGAGGTTCGCAGGGGCCCCCCACGAACTTCTGAGTTTTTATTTTTCCATTTGACGATATACTATATTAATGATGTGTTGTCATGTAAAAGATTTACACATTCAGTATGCCACTGTGTACTGCATCATTTTGAATATTAAAGTAAAAATCAACACCAGACTACTCTTAAGATTGAAAACCAAAGACGGGCTGACATTGGTGTGATGTAAGCAACTCATCTACAATTGTGCAGAATAAGGGGAAGCTGCTGACTTTGCCTAATAGTGACTGAGAGATTGCCTGCTCTCCAAGTTTGCAGGACTATTATCTGCTTTAATGTCCACTCCTTAATATGAGTCCCCCGGTGGATGAAAATCTGGCTACAACACTAGCTGCTCACTGCTTGTTTGATTTAACAAGTGCTTTTGTTATAACAGCTAATAGATTAATTAATTTACATTGGGTGTGCAAATGACCAATAGACAATGGTCAGTGGTATCGGCCAAATCAATTTTGCATTGTGCCCCACAAAAATTTGGGCCGGTCCTGATACTTGTTATGGACCAATATGCAAGGCTTAGGTATCTGTATTGGCACTGAGAAAGGTGGATCAGCCCATAACCTTTAGAGAGCATTTAATAAATTAAATGTGATAGCAGCTGTAAATAAATCAAATGGTGATGTAATTAAGTGCAATAGCCAGAGTGTTCTGTTTTGGGGCTAACTTGAATTCAAGACAAAGAAACATTTGGAGTCATTGTTTTCCAGTTGGCTGTGTCTGCCTCTGTATCCTCAAACGCTGATCCAGTTCTGCTCTCTGCAGTCTGAGCTAACTTGGCATCTCGTCCTCAGATAGTCCATCTGACTCAGCTATTTCTTCCTTCTTCCTTCCTCTTTCTTCGCTCAGGGAGTCAGTCACCCGCCTGGTTGTCCTGGTTTACTTTCTCATTGACTTCTTTCAGTTCCCCTCATTTGCTTCCGGCCTCTCGCTCACCGCTCAGATCCGTCGACTTGCTTCCGAACTCCCATGGCTCTGACTTTTCCCGTCTCTTGTTTGTTTCTCCTTGGCTGGCTGTCTGTCTGTCCCTCTCTTTCTGTTCTTCGTTTTTCCCTCTTCAGGGCAGAAGTTTCTGCGCCACAGTGCCAGAGTGTTGGACACTCAGGTGCTGATCAGTCCAAGTCAGGAACAGGTTCGTTCAGAGGTGAGGGCACAAATCCTGGTTTTATAATGACGCCGTAGTGCAAGTAGCATATATCACAATTTTTTTAATTCTAAAAATCAATTAAAATAATAATCATTTTGAAAATGAGATCTGAAACAAAACTTTTTTTTGTTTGTTTTTAATATCCTAATTCAGGTCATAGATTATTTTTTCATATTATTGCACTTAGCATCATGCTAAAATACTGAAGCATTTTCATATAATCATGATAAAGGCTGCAGAATTTTTTTTATTTTCATTATTAATTAATCTGGCAATTATTTACAGAATTAATAGATCAATAGATTATTTGTTTTCTCCAAAAAATAAAACACCCTTCACAATTACCCAAAGGTCATGTGTTTTAACCAATGACATTTGACCTCCAATGATATAAAACAGAAGAAACATCAGTTAAGAGTGAAATTTAAGAAGTGGCAACCACAAAATGGTTGGTTTTTCTGTTTGTAAAGTGACTCAGATATGTGTCAAGAATGGTCAAAATAGTTGACAATTCACACTGACGATGATTGAGCTCAAAAAGCCATTTAGATCATTAGCATAAGGCCTGAAATTAATAGCCTAAGCTAAAAGAAGTAAATTTTAGAAAATCTAGCACATTTATTTTTAAACAGTGTCCCCTCCTTCATTTACACACTGACCAGCACTCATGGAGCATGCAGAACTTGGTAGAAGTTTGCATCTTGGACCTATAGTCCTCAGCAGCGATGATGTCATCATCACAACCAAAATGGCAGCCACTGAGCTCCTTCTTCATCTTTGGGAAGAGGTAGCAGCCTGCGGGTGCCACATCAAATGAATAGGGCGACTGTTGGACCAGTTTGCATTTCTGGATGGCAGCCATCGCCTGCACAAAGGACGATATTGTCCATTGTATCGGACAGCGCTGACTTGCAGTTTTCAATTATCCGAAACAGAAATGCCATAAAAGTTAATCCATGCAAATGTTATGCATATCAACAAAAACTGCCTCAAACTGCACTGGTATGTTATTCATCGTCCTTTAATTCAGGCCACAAACTTATCCATCTGCCCTTTTCTATGCTTTGAATTTTCTTTCTCAGTCTTTTTTTCTAGTTAGTTCTTCTACTCTGGATTATGGGGAATTAAAGAAACAAGGTTAAAATAAATAATCTTTCCATCTCTCTGGCCTGGTCAGGTGTTGGCTCTGCTGTCCAGGGACTCGGCCCATAAGCTGTTGATCTTAGCGGGCCAGAGTGTGGAGGAAAGTGGAGACCTGCTGTTTCACAAAGGACGGTTCTCCTCACACCAGCTGAAACAAATACTAACAGAGCAGGTACGAGAGTGTCTCTGTCTGGATTTAATTTCTTTGCCAATAAATGTTCAGTTGTTGCCATGGTTGCTTATCAGGTGCATGTAGTCTGTTAGGCTGTTACTTACAATTATCTTTACTTAAGATGAATGTGTAATTATTTTCTTGATTGTTTTGTCTCTTTAATGACAGAAAACAGTCCTACTTGTCCTAATTTTGTTGAATTGTAGCAAATCTTTATAAGTACAGAGCTAGAATAAGCACTTGTTTGGCAGTTTTGCTTGAAAAATGACTTAATGACTTGAACGATAAATCGATTATGGATAATTGATATTGATAACTGTCTTATTATTTTAGCTCTGTTTTATTTTGCTGTTAAACCCATGCATTACTACAGCCTCTGCTTTCAATGTAAATAAATAAATGAATCATTTTGATGATGAGCAGATTTTTTTAGATTATATTTTTTTATTTGAAAAATAAACTCTTTCGTGGCGTCCATTACAAAAAATATGCAATGTAGACGCTCTCTGCTATGTTAATATAATACTGGCAAGGCTATTGATCAATCAATTGTCCTCTCCTTTAAAATACTAGAAAACAAACAGTATTGTAGCAGAGCACAAATCTACTTGTTCTTGAGAAAAAGCTGTCTTTAGTTAACAGATCCAGAGAGTTCTGCCTCCTCCTGCAAACTCAGTCTGACCCTCAGCTGTCCCAACATCGGCCAGTGGAGGGAGACTCTCTTGGAAAACCAGCCTCTGCAGAGTCCTTTCACACTGCACATCAATCCCCCAGAGGTGCTGCCAGCTATGGAGGCCCTGGGGGAATTCACCTCCCTCATCTCTGGTACCCTTTCCCCTTTATCACCCTTCGAGCTCCTGCCTCCTCCCACCACTGTCGGCTTTCTCAAGCTGTCCCGCCCCTGCTGCTACGTGTTTCCTGCCGGCCGCGGCGACTGTGCCTTCTTTGCTGTTAACGGCTTCACAGTGCTGGTGGACGGCGGCTCGGACTCTCAGGCCTGTTTCTGGAAACTTGTCCGCCACCTCGACCGAGTTGATGCAATTTTGTTGACACACATTGGGACAGAGAACCTCCCTGGGGTCAACGCCTTCCTGGAGAGGAAGGTGGCTGAGATGGAGCTGAGCTCTGATGTCAAAGGTAAAAAGTCAAGTCAAATTTATCCTCACAGCCCAAAATCACAAATTTGCTCAAAAGTGCAAGACAGTCTGTTTAGCACAGATCAGCCTCTTTCCTTGGACCCTTGGTTCAGTTATGACAAACTCCTCCCAACAGAACTATCTTTGGAAAACAGTAGAAAACCCAGAGCAACAGAGAAGCAAACTGTCTGGTGAAAATCAAGGGTGGCGATGTTTATTCTTTCCCTGCAGAAAGATGATTTAATGATTAGTAATGTCAAATTTCTCTGTTGTCCTCTTCACTTGTTTCATGTTTAAATTTCTCTTCTCTTTTATCTTCTTTTGTCCAAACAGATGACTTGTCAAAGAGGCTCATCTCCCCAGAGCTTGGTGTTGTGTTCTTTAACGCCCCCAGCAGGTTGCAGGTTGAAGAACAGCCTTGTAAGTAATGCATGCATTACTGTAGTACACAATTAAATATGATTTAACAGTTTAGCTTTTATTTATCCAGGACATGTACTGTTGATGTATAAATTTGTGATGCAATATTTTGGAATATACATGAGAAACTTTACTTTTCTTAGTGTTGATCTTTTCTAGAGGTAAAGGGGCATCTTAAGTTTTTTCTTTAAAATGGAAAAGCTAAAGACGTGTTTATGTGCAGTGTTTCTCACCAAAATATATCTTGACTATCCTTAAGGCCTAACAAACATGTTAAATATGTTATCTCTCTGGTTTTCATAAAAAATACCTTTAAAAGTTCGACCCTGAGCATGGAAATAGCAGTTCGACTGAGTAATTTGAGCTTTTCTGTAGCTTTTAAACACTTTCTGAAATCTTCTTCAGTTGATGAATTTGCATTGCTCTCATGTCAGGTGTGGACAGTGTAATGAAGAGCACTCACCAGGCGGCTCTAGCCCTACAGTTGTTAAAGAAGTTAGACATCAGACCACAGCCATTGTTTAGACCACAGGGGGTCCCTATTGAGCCACTAACCTTGTTCCAGAAGATGGGAGTTGGACAGTTGGATTTATACATCATCAACCCTGGCAAAAACAGTCAAGAGTACCAAACATTCATGCAAAACTGGCCTGATGCCATATCATCAGCGTCCAAGTCCCAAACTCTGCCCTTCACCGCTCTGGCCTCAGTGTCTGCACTGCTTGTGTGGCACCCAGCGTGTCCCCAGGAGAAGGTGGTCAGGGTGCTGTTCCCTGGTGTCACCCCACAGGCAAAGCTGCTGCAGGGGTTGGAGAAGCTGAGGGGACTGGCCTTCCTCCAGAAACCCACTGTGACCACTGGGGACCTCGAGAGGCTGGGGGAGGACAGAAGGACCAAGAGGACAGAGAGCCAGGACAGCGGCAGGTCTCAAGTGAAAGAGTCAGCACCCAAACATGGAAGAGATTGGGGAGTAAAAGAAGAGGGAAAGGAGGTACCAGTAAGGGAAAAAGCAAAAGTATCGAATGGAGTTGCTACAAGAGACGCTGATAAAACTAGAATCAAAGACACAGGAGTAAAGCAAAAATCTGCATTGTCAGAGAGGAATACTTCAAAAAAAGGAGGAGGGAAGGATGGGAAGAGGGAGAAGCCTGCTAATAAAGAGGAGAATGGTGTTATGAGGAACGAACAGGGCAAAAAGGATGGTATCCCTTCTAAAACAAAGAATGAGAATAAAACCAAACTCAAAAAGGAAGCAAAAAATGACTCCAAAACAGGGGTGAAGAAGGCAAGAAAACCATCAGGAAAGGAGGCAAATAATGGTAAGAAGGTCCATGTAAACACTGAATTGCCAAATGACAACTCAACAAAACTGGACCCTGGGGATGAGTTAGAAAATTTAGAGCCAGACCGTCTTGATAAAGAGCAGGAGAACAAAAAACCAGAGAAGGAGTCAAAAGAGAACCCTTGTGGCTCCAAAATGTCTACCCCTGAGGATATGACTGCTGACTTTCTCAGGCTCCAGGAGGAAACTGCGGCGCAGGTGGAGACAGCAGGTAAAGGAAACCAGAGAGGCAGCGAGTCAGGAAATGAAAAGGGCCTTGGAGGCACGAGTAAAGAGACAAGCAGTGAAGCTGCTGATACACTTGGGGAAGAAGTAGCAGGTGGCACAGGGATAAGAGGAGGAGAGAGTGGTGATAATGGAAGCCAAGATAAGGCTTGCACTGGGGAGAAAGCTGATTTAGACTTGCAGGAATTGCCTGGAAATACTTCCAAACCAGCAAAAGTTGTAGGATTTCCAGCTCCCTTGAAGGAGTCAAAGAGCAAGCACGCAGTCCAGCTTGACTTAACCCCAACTGAGTATACTCTCCTGGAAGGGGGTTTGAGGAATAGCCCTCCATCACGAACCTCTCCAGAGAACCAGGCAAGAATCAGCCCGGACGAGGAGACTGTAGAGCCCACATCCCCTGATTCACGGCCCAACAGTGCAGGTCACACTCCTTACTGTCTGTCTCCAGATGATGTTTGGTGCAACAGGGCCACTCTCAGCAGGTTACAGGCCCAGATGGGAAACTTAGAGTCAGGCGATGTCAGCCAGCCAAATGGATCATCCAAGCAAAGTGACGGGCAGCTATGCCAGCCCAAAACCACTCCAGAGAGCCACACAAACCCCAGAGAGAAGCACCTTAGTTTCCTGTCTTTGGGTACTTTTAAAGATGGTTCTTCAGACCCCTCTCCCTCTGTTGCTACCACCACCACAACACACTCCATGCCAGCAGAAGTGAGCTCACCTCAGTCCACAGAAGTAGATGAATCTCTGTCCATGTCCTTGGAGCAGGGACCAATCACTGTGAGCCAAAGAGAGGGGGATGACAGTGTTCATCACTCCAGTTCCAATGGAGGCCACTTTCTTGGGATGTCTTTACCAATGAAGAAGCCTCCAAGATCTTTAGGGCAGGGTTCAGAAATGGGACGACCTCCCGCTCCTAACACACTTCATTTTGAAGCATCAGCTCATGACGTGGATCTATGTCTGGTTTCCCCTTGCGAGTTCAAGCATTTTAAACCAACTGACTCCAGCTCAGGTGCAAGCGAATCATCCAGAGGAGCCTTTGCTCCACATAATCACGGCAACAACAACAACAACACCAAGGACACGTCACCCAGCGAGTCAAACTTCCCCGTCTGCACGGAGGACTGTCCGTCCACCACAGCAGATGGAGCTCTGGACTCAGATGAGGATGAATCAGGTAGTGAACCATCTAACTCCCCCCATGAGCTCCGCGCCAGCCAGGTTCTACCCCAAGACCCTCTTCCGGCCCCTCTCAGGGACAGTCCGCCCCTGCCCCCACATCCTGATGCTTCGATGCCCGTCCCGCAGTCTGACTCTGACGCTCCTGGGAAAAGAGCAAAAGCCACTAGCATGAGAGGGAAGAAAACACCAGCAGTGAGTTTGTCGTCTTTATAATTTGGTGCATGAGTTCATTTTTTATTATTATGACCAGATTATATTCTAACATTAGACATTGTATACATTTTTGCTTTTGTGTTACCAGGTTACCGAGGCCTCTCAAAGATCAGGCTCAGGGAAAAGCAGGACAGGAAGCCAAAGTGGAATCACAAAGGGAAACGCCTCTTCTACTCGTACGCCTTCTTTCAGCAACCGATCAGCACCAGCAAAATCCTCACCCAATCCAGGTTCAAGGTTTAAGTGATGCACGATACCGTAAAACTTGTGATACTTATTGTACTTTGCAGTTTAATACAGCAGTTTCTTTTCTCTCTCCTCACACAGGCTCTAAGTCTACCTTGGCTGGGGAAGTCAGTGTGTACGTGGACCTGGCCTATATTCCCTCTGGAGCCTCCTCCCCTACAGTCACTGTGGACTTCTTTAGATGCATTCGCTCCTCCTGTTACATCATCAGTGGCGACTGTCCAGAGAGAGAGGAGATATTAAGGAACACACTGGACGCACTGCTGGATAGCAAGACATCCTGGCCTGACCCTATGCAGGTAAGAACATGCACACAGTGCTCATTAATCGTGTATTACATGATGTTGGCGGTTTTCTTATCCACCCATGACAAAACTTAAAGGGATAGTTTGTTTTTTTGATGTGGGGTTGTATGAGGCACTTATGAATAGTCAGTGTATTACCTGCAGTAGTTAACTGTCTGCTCACCCTCTGTCTGGAGGAGCAGCAGGAAACAGAGCATAGTATTGCTGTAAACGGTATCACCAGCAACGCGTCTTTTAAGATAAGATGGATATGATCATAAGTTTATTATAGACAAATATTTTTCTGGCATAAAATCTTTGTGTTGTGACAGTGGGTGGTAACAAAAGCCTTCAAAGATGTACTTTGTAAATGCAGGGCAAGAT
>JAPXVT010000008.1:10995986-11007493 GCA_029823135.1 Acanthurus reversus | reverse complement strand
TTTCCATGATCGTGCAAAAATCATATCTCGATGAAAACTCACAACCGAGCCACCAGTCCACATGACACGGAGAGACGCTGGAATGCCGTGGAGCCAATGGCAAAACTCGGGTAGTTTCGGTGCCGCCCTCCTCCGGTCTGCGGTATAAAGAGTGTGTCGCAACGTTGCCAACAACAAACAGAGACACGCTGAACGCCGCCACGCAGTTCTCACTGGGATTATATCTGGATTTGCAGACATGATTCCAGAGGAAAACTTCGGGCCCATCGAGAACAGGTGAGCATTCTTGCCCGGATTTTGTTTTGCACTTTGTGAGATTTCAGCCGTAGTTTATTTCTTTATTTTTTGAATCGTGTGAGCCATGTGGATGGAAGTCGTGCGCTGGCCTGGGCTGCCTTTCGTCCTTTGACCCTTTGCATTGCATGAACCGCTGAAGCTGATTAAGTGAACTCACACTTTGTGAGTTTGGATTTAGGATTATGTCCGCATGGAGAGCAGAAATTGTCAGCATGTAATACTTTGTGTGTCGGAGCTTGAACCGCCAGCACCTTTTTGAAAACATTCTGCATAGCAAAGTTTGTCAACATATAGGCACATTAAACCTTTGAATGTTGATGCATAAACGAATCCTGAGTTTGTAAAGTTATTTGCCGTCGTCGTTCCAAGTTGAGGACATGTTTACGCAATACTGTGCATGCATGTTGCAGAGCGTGCAGAAAGGCTCTGTGTTTACCATACAATGTATATTTATAGTCCTTCTTGATCATATAACAGTCACGAAACGTAACTGCTGAAATTGATGTGACCAGAGGATATATTATCAACCTCTGCCAGCTTTTACCTGACTTTTATGGACTTTCTGGAGTATTTTAACATTTCATCAAATGGTCATGCAGTAATGGACACATTTAGTGAAGAACTGCAGCAGGTTTATGGCATGACCAGTGTTTATTTATTTGATGTACAGAATAAAAAAGCTTAATATTTCTGTCATTCCCTCGCAGGATGCAGGCTGTAGGTCTGGCTCTGGAGGAGTTGCTGGTGACAGCTCAGAAACAAGACTGCCTGACCGTTGGCATCTATGAATCAGCCAAACTTCTTAATACGTGAGTTGAAACAATTAAGTCTGGCTTCACAATGCCTGTAATTTTTTAAGAATGCACAATTGTTAAGTAACTTCCATCCCAGGCCAAAGAGTGCAGATGTCTACCTGTAACTCATCACTGTCTCTTTCCTCCTCAGAGACCCAGACAGTGTGGTCCTGTGCGTCCTGGCAGCTGACGACGCAGACGACGTGGCGCTGCAGATCCACTTCACTCTGCTTCAGTCCTTCTGCTGCGACAGTGGCTTGACCATCCTGCGAGTCTCAGGAGTGCAGCGGCTCCGGCAGCTGCTGGGTCCTGTGGATGCCAACAGAAACCAGGAGGAGCTCAGAGACCTCCACTGCATACTAGTTACAGTGAGTTGACTCAGCACAACAGCCCTCTCTTATGTAACTGCAAGGCAAAGTGGGAATGTATTATTACAGAATATTTTCATAGCTTAAATGTTTCTTTACACTCCGGCCAGTATCTGACTGAGCCTTTTATTGCACTTTCTGGAACTTTTTAAACCTTTTTTTTACTGCTTCTTGCAATTTCCTTGTGATTTAGTTTCATGTGATTTAGTTTCATCATTTTAATTGCAAAAGCTTTCTATGGATCAAATTCACCATTCAAGCCTGATCATGACTTTGATGTTGTGTTTGTCTCACGTGCAGAACCCACAGGCTGATCACTGCAGGCTACAAGAGGTGGGGACTTACTGCCAGGAGAGCCGACGCCTTGACCAATGGGTGCCTGAACTGGTCCTGCAGGAACGCTGATGGGTCTGGCATCAGCATACTCGAAACAAAAACGGGAGCTTTCTGGGTTCAGATACTCGTGAACCGTTGGGATGGCCTGGAGTGGACTCGGTAGGCCTCATCCTCACTGACCAGCAGGAGCCAAGGACTTCCTCTCAGTGACTAGTGAAACAGTCAGAGTGGAGTCTGATTTACAAAATCTGTTTTATGCAAAAGATACAGACAGAAAATCAAACACCTATTCAGGCTACATTATTTCTACTTTGTCAGTAAAACTAGATCCATGCTTCTGTTATGTGCTTCTGTTTGGCTACTTACAATCTTTGTGGGGTGTGACAATCAATAAGAAGATTAGTAGCATTCAAAGAAAGCCGTCCACACCCCGGCCTGTACCTGGAAGACCTGTGTGTTTTCTACAAGCCAGACAAGAATGCTGTAATGAAACTATGCCCAACATTCCTGTGTATTCTTACATGGGAGAGTCCTTGGAGAGGAGGTGTGTGTGAATGCGTGGAATGCGTGGTACAATACTCGGGTCTTTCTTTAGAAAAGACTGGGCGTGCAGCGTGTGCGTTCCTGAAATGAGCAGCTGAAACCAGCGGAGGAATCATCACCATGGAAACTGAAATGGAAATGATGTTGAAGCTGAAGTCACACAGGATTTATTGGCCAAAAAAAGCTGCAAAAAGGTTGCGGGACATTATGTTTTTGGTCACAGGTGAATGAAAGAGCATTATGATGAACTGTGTCTGATCTGTTGAAGGAATCAGCTGTAAATTCTTATTGTGCTGCAGAAGAAAAAACCACAGTCAATATCTTTGTGCCTTGAGAAGTGCTGCTTTTTTGATAAAATGCTGTTAAACCAATATGTACAGTTCTACATCAGTAATTTATTGATTGTATCAGTTGTTTGTGTAGCTATTTATGCTCGAATTTTTGTGCTATGTTAATTAAGTCAATAAATTATTGGATTTGCAACTGATTGCTTTTTATCAAAAAGTTTGTGCTCAGATTTCAAAGGAAAAGCCATGTGCATGCTTAAAGAAACTGGAAATACACCTTAGTCATGCAACTACCATTTACATTTGGCTTGAAGTAAAGGAAAAAACATGCACACCTAGGGCAAGGTCTCGGTCATGAGCCAGCTTCCTTGTTGTAGTAAAAAAGAGGTGCGTCAGTCAGGAAAACAAGAGTTGAGACAGAAACTCTATCTTGGAACAAACAGGCAAAACAAGCCGCTGCAGACCTGTCCTGACAAGTCAAGCAGGTGAGGGGGGAAAAACTGCATAGAAGATGCAAGTTGCCTGCTGAAACTTGAGATATAATTTCTTCTGAACCCTTTGCAATCTCAGTTTGGACATGCTTCAAGTCAAATTATGCAGCTAAATTTGCAAATGCATGTACTTAAAGGTAGGCTTAAAATATTTTCAAGTCTAGGTGTAACCCCACCCATGTTACGCTATCTTCACATGATCAGGCAGCAAGCTGTTACTGCAACACAGTACAAGTGTTTTTTATCCTCCCCTCTGCCCTCCTTTCCTGTGTTTTGCTCCCCACTCCACCCTGCGCTCTCACATGTCTGCTCACAATTCAGACTGCAGAGCAGAAGAGAAGGAACATTCAGGCACATGGACCTCCCATTTGTTTACCATCGGCTAGACAGGGGCGTGACAGAAAAGGGGACTAACTTCTGATTGGCTGTAGTTCGTCCACCCTAATTATGATTGGCTTTGACTCGCAGAGGGGTTTGGGGGGTTTGCAGTTTGAAACTTGAAGGAGACTCGTGACCGCTGAGGCAGTGCTTTTTAAGGGCACGGAGACGATCTGAGACAGAAGACTTGTAACAATGACATTCCTGTCAAATGACCCAAACTGGAGGCTTTATTATGCCGTGCTTCTTGTTTACTTTGTGCAGCAAGTTTTAATCTTTGTACTGCACACCATGTACCTATTAGGGCTGAAGAGCATGTGTGTCCATGTGCATGGTGTACAACTGGTGTGAGAAATAGCTGGACCCTCCCACTAAAGCCATATATGTGTTGTGGGGGGAATTTGCAGCAGTTTTTAAGGCTAATAACAACTGAAATGAGACAAATAAAACCATTGTTTGGCACAAACAAATTATCATTAAATCTGAACAAATCAAACTTTGCTGTTAGGAAACTGCAATATAAATACAGACGTGCAAGTGATCATATGATTGTAAATGAAAAAAGAGTGTGTGAAAAAAATGTTTACCTCAAATAGCTGGAAACTTTGTAAAAGATGTGCAAACAATGTTTGCATGGGGCATTGCATTTCTATGAAAACAAGGCATTTCTGGATCATAACTGTATACTGCAGGCCAGTCTGCAGCCTGCAGGCCAGTCTGCAAAAGCACCTTTTGCATTCCTTATGCTTACTACAAAAGGGATATTGTGAACAGACTCGCATGCTGTTTTTAGGCACATGCTTAGAGTCCATGGATTTTGAGGAATTTAAAACTGCAGAATGCATGTAATGTACCAAGCAATAAAGGATTTTATTTTCTTGCAACATACAAAATGTTCTTGGACAGACAGAGATGGTTTAATTTTGGAGCAAAAATTACACTTAAAAAACATGTTTCTTCTTGAGAGGATGTGAATTATCTTTGTTGAGTGGACTTTAAAATAAAAATAACACAGAAGAATTTGTTATTATATCATCTTTTTATTAATGTTATCTACTTCTCAATATCATCTTTTTAACAGCAATATCCACAAAATATTAACAGTGTGCAAGAAAACATGAGTTATGGCACATCAGAGAACAGTTACAAAAAATAGATATATTTTCTTCATAATCAATCAAGGCAAAAAGATACATATACTGTATGCATACACAGGAGATCAGAACACAAAAGATGAGTCTCAGGAAGGGCTCAGAGCCGATCAGTGATGTTTGATTTCAAAGTCCACCAGTGAGGAGCCTCAACTCTCCCCACCTGACCAGAAATGAATGTCACCGGGCTCGCTTTGTGTCACACCACCAGTGGATTTCCATCCCAAACCATATGCTCAACTTTAACACTGTTCGTTCTGTTGATCTGATAACCCCAAGACCGGCATTAACACAATATATGCCACTGTAAGGCAAACTAACACCTGACCAATCAGTCAAACTGTCAGCCAAACCGGCGACTCAGGCCAGCTGTCTTTGATTGTTAGCCCAACCAGCAATGGAATGATTGAAAAAAATAATGATGATTAAAAAAATGGCATCTGTTCGATCTGCAGGACAACATCAGTGTGTGTATTTGTGTGCTGATATGTATGCTTTTTTCATGTCATGTAAAATCTTTTGCAGTTGTAATTCTCTTTGACGTTAGCGGCACCTAGCTAAGAAATTACAAGGAACTGCCTTTCTTTTACCAAATGCTAACAATCGCAATACATGAGATTCAGGGAAAAGTCAGCTTAACCAAGATCAGTCGGCTAACTGCAGGTTACTGCCTATTTTACCAATCACTGCAGTTTACACTCAGGTCTGTATTTGTGCAGCTTTGTTAGCCTATTTCCTTAAATCAGTATAGGCTATTCATATCTGCCTAAATCAGGTCTAACCATCTCTTTAGTTATCTCTAAACATCTTCATGTATTCACTGCTGAAAATTTGCTGAAAAGATTAACACCATGTTCATGTTTATTTGCTATTCATGTTTGGTGCTAGGCCAGCAGCTACTTAGCTTAGCCTAGCATAAAGACTAGAAACATGGGGAAACAGCTAGAATAGTTCTGTACAGAGCGCTAAAGTAAAACTGGGACTTCTAGTCTTGGAATAGTGCTCTTTCAACAGAAGCTCCAGTTATTATCTACAGATGATACAGTAAGATAAGTTGAACAGCCTTCTAATAACCTTTTTCTAAATTCTAGACGGGCAGGGTTTGACAGAAGAGATGCAAGTCACGGCTAGCTCAGCCAGAGGACTGAGCGCTAACACTGACAAGTTTAGTATAAAATGGACCGTTTCCTGGACTGGCTACGGTGAAAGCCAATGATATATAAGCAGTTAATAGGTGTGTTTTAGAGGTGGACTACCTGTTTCCCTGTTTTTCACTCTCCAAGCTAAACTAAGGTAAGCTACTGCTTTTGGCTTCATGTTCAGTAAACATATAAGAGTGGTACTGATCCTCATATCTAGCTTGCAAATAAGAGAATGCACTTATTTCCCCAAAATGTCAAAATTTTCTTTGCACGTCTCTTAAGCTTAAACTGGTGGTGAAAATAACTGCGGGTCATAACAGGACTACAGCTGAGTCAGACAAAGAGCTAAACAGCAAAAGAATTTCTTTCAGTGAGTGAATTTTGGCAGCTTTGTGACTACTGCTGGGGGCAGGACTACTCTTGGTCATCAAAATAAAATAGCTTCCCACACTTCAACTGAACAATTTTAGCTTGTGACAGAATCCTTTTCTACTCCTCTCCAGAATGTGCACACAAAACGCCGACTGATAAAAATTGCACAGTGTCACATGACCTCTCCTCCGGTCAGACTCACCCTGACCTGGATTTGCAGAGCTGCAGTACTGTAGCATTACTATGTAACACTCTGCACAGCACCGGAGGCACCGCGTTCTTCTGATGTACTGTATGCACAAATACACACTCACACACAAACACACACGTGCCTCTCTCTGCTCTCACTTCTCCGCCTACTGCTCTGCCAAATCATCCTTTTAGCTCCCAAACACTAGCAACCAACACCCCCACACACATGCACGCACGCACACACACACACATACACACACCCTCAGCCTTTTCTATGAACCATCTCCAGCTCCTGCTCTCTCTGTTTGGAACAAAAGCAAATAAGTGATGAAGGTAGGCATTGTATCAGCAACCATCGCCCACAGCGAACAAGCAGTGATGTTAATTAGCAGTTTAACCGCCATGTAAATTTAAAGTTGTTGTTGTTTTTTTTTTAAAAGTCTTCACAATTTAGGAAACCCACTTATTTTCTCTATTGCTGAGAGTGGATGATATGATTAATATCACTCTCATGTCTGTGTTGTAATTGTGAAGCTAAAACCAAAAGCAGGTTAAGTAGCTTAGTTTAGCATAACAACATCCAGGGGAAACCTGAAACCCAGCTCCATTTAAAGCTAACAAAACCGACCTTCTAACACCTTTAAACCCAAAACCCCCGCTAAAACTTGCAGCTCGTCTTTTATGTCTTTTATTGACTACTTTAGAGTGTCCGAAACTTAAGGTTGTGGCCTAAAATTGGCAATTGACCACTGAAACAAAACAGGGTCGCCAGCTGCCAATAGAAGAAGAGCATTTTTTTTTCTGTGCTAGTCTGTTCAGCGTAAATGTCTGTGTAGAGGTGAAACATGCTAGTGCTCTCAGGTTTAGGTAACACAGAGTGTGACTTCTGTTTTTTGTAGGAAGGTAAAAATGAACAAAAGACATTTCCAAAGGAATCATTCTTTGCAACAGAGTCAAAAGTCAAAAAACTTGTAAGAAACAGTATTTTGGATGAAAAGTAAGTCAGTCATATGTTTGTGTAGCATTAACTGTTTCTTGAGTCTCTTAGCAGCATGTAGCTAGCTAGCTGACATTCAGTACGTTTACATGCACAGTTAAGTCGAGCTACAGTTATAATTCAATTAGGCCATTTAATTGGCCTACTTTCCTTGTCCCAGTATGCAAGCGCTGAGGGAGAACCGATTTATTGTCAGACTCTGCTATGGTAGATGGCGTTATGCCCCGTTTAGCTGGTTGCTATTGGACCTTCTTCCGGTTAGCCAAAGAAGCTATAAACAAATTAGCAAGCAGCAAGCGAAATCCATGTTGAACAATGAAAACAAGGACAACTTTACAGCGCTGTACACTTCAAATTTAGGCCTTACTTTTGGTACAAATCTGATGCATGCTTCCCCTCGTGGTTATGGGATTTTTGTTTTCATATTTGCTTTCTTCTACAAATTTATGCTGTTTGAGTTTGAGGTCAAAGACCGCCGCGGGGACTATTGTTTATGCGCAGATCGCTTTGGCCAGTTCGAGTCTGGTTGAGGCATATACATGCAGGAGTAATTCCACTTCCGATCACATTTTCTGGGTGTGTTAGTTCGACTTTGAGAAATTAGATTTAGTATGATTTCAGTTGGACGAACATGTTTACATGCAATTTAAAAGTCCAGTTTTAGCCAGACTAACACAATAAATCAATTTTCTCTACTGTCAGGTAAATGTACTGACTGTCAGTGTTAATGACGTTATCTTGCTAGCTGCGATTGACATTAGCACAGTTTGTTTGCTTGTGGCTTGTCCCTATTGTGGAATAGACACAAAAGTGCATTTATTCTACAACAATCGATTCGTCTACTGATTGTGGAAGAGTCACTAATATTTGTGTTATATATTAGTTTGGGTCTCAGAGATTCACCAAACGACTCTTTTGGGTCTCAATTTGAAATAATTTGAGAAACCCTGTCCTACACTGCTCAACACATCGTGTTTATTAGAGCCCTTTACAGGTGTTAGTAGGTGGATTTTCATAGCAGTTCCCCCCTCTTTCCAGTAATTATTCTAAGTTAGGCTAACTGCTGAAGTTGCAGCTTCATATTTACAGCAAAGACAGAAAATTTAGAATGTGGAGCTGTCTTAAGAAAAACACTGTTAGGACTACATACAACACAAAACTGCTTTTAAATGTGGGCATTTTGCAACTGTGTGCACACTCTCAAGCACCTGAGCAGCATGAGCAGTTCCAGACCCATCAAGACACAAACAACTGCTCGCCCTATCACCACCTCCAAAAATCCTGACTGCCAAAAGTCAGCTAGCAGATGGCTTGTATTGACCTTGTGATTAGAGAAGAGAAAAGCAGAGGGTTCAACTCCTCAGACAGTCCATCAGCAGCCATAAGTCCTGTCCAAATGGCTCCACCCTGCTCTGTCACTGTATGTTAGTCCTGACAAAAGCCTTGGCCAAATGCTCAAATGTAAATACGGTGGCACAAAGCTCCTTTCTTTCAACAATTATCCGTCAAAAGTTGCTCTCAGTGCTGAGCCCAAACACTCCTTGACGACCAAACCAAAAAGACAACTGCAAAAGAGAGTGTGTCATGTTCATGTGTGTGTTGTCCGAGTTGCCTGTTGCCCACCAAAACCAACACTTGAGAAGAACTTATGTGCTGCTCTGGTGTTGAACGATAGGCCAGGAGGTTGGTTTTTGCCACTGGAATGAGGTCCGATGTTGATTCATCCTCTAACAGGATATGATCCTACACCTAGCAGGGCGTTTGTATCTGTCTTTCGTTAATCTAATACATCTTCATCTGGTGTTTCTATTTGTATCTGTGGTTAAAAAACCATCCTCCGCTATCGCAGGCCTCTAAAACCTGAATGACAGAAGGAAATGAAAAGAAATGACGACAGACATGATTTTGACGGACAGAACAGAATAAGTAGTACTAAAAAAATCCAACATCCACAGAGAGGGATTCTGTGTTTAGATTTTGTATCTTACAAACACTGTACAGGGTAATACTCAACTGACCAGGTTCCATGGACTCCATAGAAAGAAGAAACTCAAAAAATAAACCCAAAACAGCTACTCTTCAACTTATCACTTCTGCACGTCTGAAAGAAAGTTTATACACTTAGTTTCTCTTGACTTTTTTTTTCCACTTCGTCTTCAGTTTTTACAATCAAGTTTGGTTTGTCAGAGAGGAGGAGCATTGTGGAGGAGAGGAGGAAACGAAGAGGACCAGTTTGAGCCCACACTGCGGTGAGCTCTCCTACTGGGTAGACTGGAAACTTTAAAGGCTGCTAAACCAGGTCGTGTTTATTTTAATCTGATTACAAGCCAGAATTATTATGCCTCAAAACAAAATGCATCCCCTGTCTTTACTGGAGAGGCAAGCTCAGCAAACACCTCCATCTTTGCACATTTCAATGCAATATACCTCTTCTTTTCCTTCACTTAATCTTATAAAAACTGCCAATTGAAAGAATAAAACATGAGCAGAGAAGGCAGGGAGGGAAAGGCTTTACTTTTACTTTCCAATTTGGGGTTTTCTCCTCAAGCCTTGGGTTCCTTGCAGACTGATTCTCGTGTTGGTTCAGACTGCAACCTTGACCTCTCTTGGGGTAAAGCACAGGGAGGCTTGATGTACAGTACAAACCTTTTGTTTAAGATCCTTGCAGGTATCTGTTTGGGTTTAACCCCTGGCTTACTACCAGATCTACTGCAGTTTGATTAGCATTAGCATCAGACAGCCAGAGAAACCTGTTCAGCCAGGGGCAACACCAATGCCAAAGCAAAACAACTGAAAAAAAAGAACAATATCTTATCTGTTAAGTAATGCTTCAATGAAATATCAAAACGTACATTGAGTTCACAAACAAGTATTTCTTAAGAAAAATGCAGGAATTGTCCAAGGGTTAATAGCTTAAGTTCTGTGTAGAGCTGTTCACTATCATCCCCTCATAGGTGCAGATCTGAGGTCAGCTTAGACATCGATTTCAACCAACAGCAGCTGTGATGAACTGCAGTGGAATCGGTGACGGCAGATCGGCATCTAGAGACGACTTTCTGTACATTGGCACAGCTGGAGGTTTGGCCAAAGGCTGCGGACGGCCATATTGAGGCCACAGGCAGAAAGGGTCTGGTGATAGGGGTTTGGGTGAGAACATGCTAGCCCGATCAAGGCAAAGGCTTCAGCCACTCGCTCCAAAATGACCCGCCATGGTTTAGCACAGGCAGGCTTGAGGGCAGAGCTCCCAGACCTTTTTTTAACAGCCAAATACAAGCATTATTGAGCTCTAAATAGGACACCAGGTCGTGTTTGGCACGGTTGGCAGGAGCGCCTACTGTCCTTCTCTGATGCCCACATGCATCCTCCCACTCAATGCCCATGGCACTGCTGTCCATCCTTTACCCAACCCCTTATTTCATGATAAAAGGAGAAAGAAATCCCAGTTTCCTACTAATTATTTATGTCCAAATCCCTTTTTTCAAGTTAAGCTGACACTTGTAGTTAATTTACCAGCATATGTGAATATTACCAAAGCACCTCGGATCTTACTCAGTGATATACTGATCTCAGCCACTGTGAGCACAAGATACCTGCCCCCTAGCTGTGGCTCCGGGGTATGGCGCTTTTCCAGAGAGGCTATTTTGGGAGTGTGTGCGTGTGTGTCTGTGTGTGTTAAACGGGCTGCTGAAGTGTGTGTTCACATGTGTGTCTCCTAGAGATGTCTGGGGATCAATTTAAGTACTGAGTGTGTATGTGTGTGTGAGTGTGTGTGTGTATGTGTGCATGTGTGTATGTGTATAAGTGAGGGCAAAAGGAGCGTGATGCAGCTATAGGATGATGCAGGGTTTCTTGTCCTTGAAAGGGTTTTCGGAGGTGGGAACCCCAACCAGCAGAGGGTCGCTACGAGCGTGTTGCTCACAGTAACTCATCAGGTCTGCGGCTGCTTTAGACACCTGGTCAGGAGAGAGGGAAAGAGGTGAGGGAAGGCAAGAGAGGGAAAAGAAAGAAGGTGAGATGTTCAAACAGGAGAACATGTGGGGTGAAAATGGACAAGTAAGGGAAAACAGATAGTAGAAAGATATAGAGACAAAGAATAATAATCACACTCAGTCATACACAAAACATGCCAGTTAATTATTGTCCTACCTTGATGCGTTAG
>JAPXVT010000008.1:10513296-10526577 GCA_029823135.1 Acanthurus reversus | reverse complement strand
CCTTTGAGGAACTTTCATTTTGTGTTGATTGTAGCAGCACGTGTGAACTGAAGCGGAACTGCTTCCTGTCGTAAAGATTTGTTTTGGAAGAGAGTGAAAGAAACACGCCACTTATTGGAACAATACTAGTTCAGCCATAAACACAAAATACTGAAATTATCTAAAGGAGAATATCCTCCTGCTTCCGACCATATACAGTAAAAAAGAAAACAGTTCTTCAGGTCTGTGTGCCGAAATACGTTTCGTAGTGTTTTTGCCAACTGACTGGACATTAAGAACCCCAAGCCGACCTGATCTTGCTCATGTCAATTATTTCGATTAATGTTTCTCCCAAGCTCCGCCCCAGAGTGTGCAAGAGATGCTGTGGAACAGCACAACCAAAGGTACTAACGCAACTAATAAAACTATATGACTCAATAAACTGCATTTGACACGTGATTATGTTCTTTTCCTTTGTTTGGGACGAAGATTGTACTGAGTTACATTGTGATATGTTCAAGTGCTGTTCAGTAAAAATGAGGACTGGGGGAAGGTAACATCATCATGATGAGTTCAATATTATTTTGTAAAATCTGTTTTTGATGCTTCATTAGAAAAAAAAATCAGCATTGTAAAAAAAAAAGTGCATACAATAAATAAATGTTTATTGATCTTGATTGAGGTTAAAGTTTGAAATAACTGTGATACTGATTTGAAGCAGTATTGTCCAGCCCTACGCATCAGTATTAAATTTAGACTGCTTTATAAACAGTTAAAAGTTCTTTGTAGGGTCTTTAAAGTGGTAATGAAACATGGAACAATACAGATGTAGTTTGTTTGATTTTTATCTAAGGCAAGATACGGCACCAAATTCATACTTTAGATTTATCTAGTATTGCTAGAAAACCAGATAGTAATTCAATCTTTCACCAAGAGGACGCAACCATCAACACAAAAAACTGAAATTATCTAAAGACAAATACTCTCCTGCTTCCAACCATAGATATTAAAAAAAAGAGAACAGCGGATCGATCAGGCTCCTAAACAACAAATCATGTCTTCTGGTCTGTGTGTAAAGTGTTTCGTAGTGTTTCCGCTGACTGAGCGGACCGGGCAAAGACACTAAAAAAGACAGGACAGTAATGTCCAATCTGCTTGCCGATGGGTCTCATTTGCTGATGTAGGTAAGATGTGAGGCACCAGTATTAAATTTAGACTGCTTCATAACCAGTTAAAAGACCTCTGTGGGGTCTTTAAAGTTATTTTCTTTCTTTAACCGCAAGGGCAAAGGAGCGATTTTGTAATGTAATATTATTACTCATGTCCAACTTTGTGCTTTAATTCTTTGTTCTTCTTGAAAATGACAGTAAAGATATGTTTAGATGGACTAAAATTAAGCTCTCGCTGGATTTCGGCTGACATTTTTATCTCCAAAACGACAGTGAGGCGGGTAGGCAGTTTAATAATGTTTTGCTGAAGGACATCCAGTCGACAGATGAAGCACTGACAGGAATCAAACCTGTTAACTGCAACCAACCACAGCTCCTTTGAACACACGTGAGAGAAAACCTAAATGCATTATAGCTACCATTGTGACGCACTCTGGTAGCATCTTCAAAACTACAGCATTCAGTCATCATTTCAAAGTCTCTTTTAAGAGGGATGCTGTCAGCAGGCACCTGTGTGTTTCCTTCAGTTTGTCTGAGCTCCATCTCCTGCGTCTCTGTTGTCCTTGAGACATCCTGCTGCATCTGTTTGCAGTGATGACAAACAGCAGCAGCGCTCACACATGTGGCTCAGTATAAACCACACAGATGACCAGCTTATTTCCACTCCAGGAATAGAAGGGAAACCACAAACTGATCTGAACCATCACACCCTCAATATAGAAGTTAGCATGCATAGCAAACAGCCATTTCCTGACTTGAATATATCTATATAGAGATGTATTTTGAAAAGCAGGATGACTCACTGACATTTTAACTTCAGCTCTGGAGCCCATCTGGATTTGTCAGTTTGATTAAGAGCAATAATTTGACATAGAGCCTGCAAATAACAAGCACAAGGGGGCTATAACTCACAATGATCTGTCAAGCCCTTTGGACTGTCCAGAGGACAAGCTATCACTGAGCTAAAGTAAACACAAAGCCTGCGGAAAACAAACAGGCAAACAAAGACCTGTTGTGGCAAATTAACGGAGCAGCCATCAGCTCGTCAACAGAGTCTGTTCCTTGGACATTAAAGTTGCCAGATTACTGTTACATTCCTGTCAGCTGTGCTCTTGCAGTCACAGCTGGTCGCTTCTGAAAACTGGTGATACCGCAAATCACCACCGACAGGAGGGAAACAACCAGATAAGGGGGATGGGGGAATTAAATTCACTGATTACAGCCTGGAACGGTTTAATCGACTGTTAATAGCCGAACGGCATCACTTTGATAAACACACACTTTCAACAAAAGAGCATTCTGGTCCAATATAGTTGATGGACGGTACTCTTACGGGGGCAGTTATTTAAAGATTACTGTGTCAATTTTCTCCTCTAAATACGGTTAATCTGCTTGTAAGAGTAACCACAGTGTGGTTTGTTAATATGTTAAGAGTGCGGTTACATTATACCTTCACGTTTTGTTAGTTTAATGAGACGTTACATTGTTCCGCTCCAGATAATAGACTGAGACCGACCGTTAGTACCCTGTGGCGGCTAACCTAACGGGCACTTGGTTCGGTAACTTGAGGTGAAAACAGACAAGGCAAAAACAGACATAAAAAGGACTATAAAAGGGTTAAAGAGGCAACAGAGCTCACCATGTACAGCGTGAAGGGGAAACATAGCAGGAACAGCCAGATGTAGAGGTGCAAAGCGTTGACGAATGTATTCTGATCGGGGTCGTAGTACCATCCGCCTGTGACTGAAGCCCAGACCCCCTGCCTCAGGATCTGTAAAGTCTGCGACCCCATGTTGTTTTATCCCCTCCGACGAATCCAAGCGGAACCGTGCGACGGAACAACCGGGGTGACACACTGCCTAGACGGCGGTGAGCATGACAAACGGTGCTGTGCTGTCTGACACTGGCCTGAGAATCCCCTCTGCAGCCATCTTCTCTGCTGCTAGCCAGCCAGCTGGAGCACTGTTTCCAGTCCTCCACAGAGGAGACTCCTATCCCACCACGCCCTGCGAGAAACTTCTTCTTCGTGGCATTTTACATGGAAGCAGCTGCCGGCTACTGTTTAAATCACACCTAAAGAAATGAGCGGAACAGCTTCGCGCTTTTCTCTCCCTGTAAACTCAGATTTTCTTCGTGACTTTGAATATTTGACCTAAACGCGACTTCACGTAGTGATGACAAAGAACACGATCGCATGAATTAAAATGAATTATTAGGCAATTAGAAGCTCGTTCAAAATATGACCAAATAACGACACCTGCTGGCCAGTTCTCCTCCTCCGCTGAAACTAGCCTACACAATTTTGTAAGCTTAAAAAATAAATTCAGGTCATCAATAGTGAAAGGATTCAGACATTCACAATTGAAAAACACATATAAATTCCTGCATTCAAGAATCTATTGAAGTTAAAGTACATTCACATAAAAAGTAAAAGCACTCATCTTGCAGATGAATAGACTGTGACTTTTTTTTGGATATATCATTGGACTACATCAGTTCATTAATGTGTACACAGCAACGTACTGTTTTATCTTTAGGTTGAGATGGAGCTAATTTTGAATACTTATATAATCAGTTTTTATAGGTTAATGCAATGTTTTTTAACCCTGTGGTTAATATACCAGAGAAATGTACAACTTTGCATGCATTTTAAGAGACAGAAAGAAATCTATACTTGCAAACTAACCAGTATCTCCAGCTGTCAAGTAAATGCAGTCAAGTAAAAAGTGAAATATTTTCCTCTGAAGTATTTAGAAAAGTATAAATTACCATAAAATGAGAACGCAAAGGTAAAGAGTAAGTACCTCTACACAGTATTATCATGAATGTTACCTTACTTCACTGAATGGAGTCATGGTTGATAAGTAAGGTAAGTTATGTTTAGCCCCAATATAAATGCTTTGAAATATGATCTGCTAATCATGAGTCAGCCACAAATATAATTTAGATGATACATTGTTTAGATCCTGATCGAACAGGACTCAATACGATTTATAACAAACACATCTGGACACAGTAGCTGATATATTTTATTACAAAAACACAAATAGCAGAGTATTCCTAAAACAAAGCAAAAAAATGAAAATGAGAGTGTTGTACATTAAAGAGATGAGCTCAAAACAAAAAGCTTTTTGATTTTCAGATGAGATAATGCCTTGTGACACATCCCCCTTCAAAGCACACTGGAAATTAGTCTGTCCTCTGAAGTCACTACCACACAGATATTAAGCTGATGTCAACAGTAAACCAGCACTGATGCTGAGGTCAGCTTATCATCCAAAAACCTCATCCTTAGCAAATACTGCTGAATACCTGCTGACATCGAGCAGTTAACCCCTGCTCGTAGTACAGCTGCCCGAAACCTCCACCATGCCAAACCTATCAAGTGTACACGACTAAGGTTACAGTGTAAAAGTAGTCCTGGCACTGAGACAAGCTGACCCCTTTTAAGCCAAGTTCATTCTCAGCAGCCTGCGCACTGATCAAATGAGCCAAGTGGAAAGAGATCAAAATACTCCGGAGCAGTTCTTTCAGTTAGTGCTGTTGGACTTCATATTTCTTCGTTCCATCTTCCCTTTGTGTGGGGAGTGTCACTGCAGCCGAGCTCTCTTCTCAGGAGGCTGTTTGCTCGGTGGAGCAGGGGCGGAGGACTTTGTGGCTGGTTCTCTTTCCTCTTGTTTTACAGTTTCTGTGGGCGGTTCAGGCTCCTTCTTCACCTCAACTGCAAAACAAGAGCATGCAATTAGAGAAAAATGCAAGAGTTTTTGTGCATTCTGAGCAACTGTCTCACACCATCACCAAAATGAGATCGCCATCTGCCTTAGATTGTAAATGTAATATTTCTGAAGGTAAGACAATATAACAAAGGGACGTTGTCAGTGCATTTGATGTTAAGCTTTCTTGTCATCAGACTGACAGGATTTATTTTGTTACTTTAAAATCAGAATAGAAGGTAACTATTTTAAGATCCTACCTGGAATCGGCTTCTCACCGGGCTTAGGCTGGAAATGCAGACAGAAAATTAATATTTATGACATCCAATCACATTAACATGAAATAACATTTATTACCAGACATCTCATTTAAAAGTCTGAGAGTCATTTTGCACTGGTACTGTATCTTTTAGTCTGTACCTAACAGGGGTGAAACTAATTACCGATACAGAAATATATCATTGTCCTCACTCTTGATGTGATTATTGAATAGCTGGTGCCAAATATTGATACTTTAATTAAAATAACATATTGCTATGAACTGATTTCCCTTTCAGTTTGACTCAGCAGCGTCACTACTTCGTGACTCCTCCCGATGGCACTTATGACATGAATGTGGGTAACGTGAACAGAAATTAACTGGCTGAAAAAGAAAGTGACAGCAGAACAATAAGAATCTGAAGTTGAGAGAAGCACCCGCCACTTTGTAGTCTAAAGTCTCCGCCCACTTCAGCTCTCACAACATCAATGGGACAAACAAAATTTTTGTATTCAAGTATGTTAAGTCTGCATTTTGTATTCTTCAGACAGATATTGTGATGTATTATTAAGCAACTGTCCTGCAATATAACGATTATCACAAAATCACCATATATGATATTACTGTTATCGTGGTTTACCCTGTGATTCCCACACCTAGTACATAATGCACATTTCTTACATTATTGACACACATTTTATACTTAAAGACTTGTTTTTTTATATTACTATCTTTTTGTACATTTTGTATTTCATCTTATATATGATCATTTGCTTTTTTTTTTATTCTTAAATGTCTACTTGTATGCTATATATTTATATTCAAGAGCAGCGGTTCCCGAAGTGACCGGGGTGGGGTGGGGGGGTATTTCGCAAGACACAGAGGGCAGGTTACGAAATGCCTTCCTAAAAACAAATACTTTTTTTTTTTTAATTATTGTGTAAATTCTGGTTATATTCTTTCCTACATTCTCTCTTTAATTACATTAAATAATATTATGGCTGTCGGGCTGTAGTTCTTTTGCGTTGTTCTAATGCCTGTGTTTGGATAGGCACAGTAGCGAAACGATGGGGGTCCCCAAACTCTGGCACTGTTATTTTTGGGGCCACGGGCTAAAAAGTTTGGGAACCCCTGTTCTAGATTAGAAACACCTGCATTCATCCATTTTTCTCCTTGGGATCAATAAAGTTTCTTTCTGATTCTGAAGATTGAACATAACTCTAACTGTCTTGCATCAGTGTAACATGTACCTGGTAGAATGTTGGTGGAAACTTTGACCTGAGGTCCAACAGGAGTGTGTCGACACGGTGCCTCTGAAACAGCGAGCTCGGTTCCTCTTTCTTCTTTGACTTTGGCTTTGCTTTTTCTGTTTAGAAAAATGTTGATCATATTAAACTTAAAGTTACGATTTCTGTTACATTTTGCTTGGGTTCTCTTTTGATTGAACTTGTGATCTCATTACTGAAACTACTCTATCTGTAACTTCATTTGATCAGCTGCTAAAACCTGACCTCTCTCCTCCTGGTCCTTAAAGTGCCACCAGTATCCTTTGGATGGATGATAGCGGCAGTACGACATGGCCTCATCAAACGCAGACTGGATTCCATGGACAGCTGAAAGCTACAACACATGATTGATGTCACTCACATTAAAACCATTATGAAGTCATCATATCCAAATCCCATTTCAGGGTTCCAAGTATTTAATAGGATCATATGATGAACTCTCACCACTCTGGAGCTGATGACAGTTCCCAGGTCTGGCGCCTGATACACGACTCCTGCTATTATGTAGTAGTCAGCCAGAGGAATCACTGGAGGATAAAATCATATAGCAGAGTTGCCAATTAGCTCATCACTGCGCCTCAAATGCAAGATTGTGTGTGTTTTGTTTTGTTTTTTGTGACAGTACGAGTACAAGATCATATATTCAAACAAGTAATTACTTGCATTTAATTATGAGAGTTTCAGATTACCAAACTATGTTTGTTTTGTTATCAGTGACCACCTTAATGCAGCTGTATCACTGATAGGCTGTTTATGGGGAAATTTGGTCTTTATAAAACATTAAAATATGTGCTTCTTGTACCCTGACTGACCAATGAGCCAATTATCTAAACATTCAATCAGCATAACACTGCTCACACTGTGTAGGTGACTGCCTCTGTTGTTTACGGATTATGTAAAGAATGGGCTCCTGAGCATGAAGAAGAATGTACTCCACTCCCACCATCTGACTGAAAAAAACACAGACAGAAACAAGGTTTGTTTTTAGTTTTACAAATTTCACTCAATATCACAATTTCTTTACACTGAGTAAGACAGACTTACTTTAGATGTTCCAGGGTGAGCCGCTGCATCTTCACAACCTCATTGTTACAGGTTCGGTCATAGAAGGGGTTGCTTCTCTCGGAAAAGTAGTCCAGCACATTTCCAGGGTTAAGAATCGGCACCCAGCCACTGTCCACCCAGGAAATCCCCAGAAGGTTGTCTGCAAATTCAATGAAAACAGCTGATCACCTGTAGAACATTCTCACTGGTTCTGTGAGTCAACATTACATTACAGTTATACTGAATGAAAATGTATGGCTCTGTTTTATAAAGTGTAATAAAAACAGCCTCAGTCAGCACTTTGCCATCAAGCTTGTAAGACCCGTGTAAGCATCTCAGCAGCAGCTCAACTAAACATGTCTGTATTATTTCTTTAGCCAGCTTAGACATATCTGTGTCTTTATTTATTTTTGGTTGGTTTTTTTTTTGTTTAAAAGAAAGGTAGGCTTGTTATATGTATTTTACTTATGACAGGATAAAATCAACTAAAATCAAATCTTGAATTGCCTTTATGAATTTCCTAATTGCTTTTAGAAGCATTAACATATTTTTACTGTAATTATCTTCTGTCATCTGTTTTTTTTTTTTGGGCAATCCAGGGAACGTGAATCGAACCCGTGTTGGACTGTTTTAATACAATGCCTCTTCTTTTTAATGTACCTGAATTATGTTTTTAGCTGTGCACTCGTTGTCAATATCAAACTCACTGGTTTACTGTAAGAAAGGCGTGTGTCTCGTGACTCGCGATTTAGATCATGACGGCCTGTTTTAAGTTATGGTGGATTTTTTAAATATATATTTATCGATTGATTTATATAAAGTAAAAACAATGTATAACAGTTTATACAAGCCTTCTGATGGTGGATTTTGAAAAATAAATTATTTCTCCCTCTGCATCTGGGAACGGCTAAACCACTGATTAATGTGAACGTGGGTTAGTTAAGCTAATGTTATACAAACTCTTTTCTACTTGCAACGATGCTGCAAATTATAACGCTATGTGACCTGTACGTTGCTCTGTTGTCTCATCTGCAAAACGAAACTGCCCTTTCTATTCAGACAACTACAATTAGCCGACATGCTAATCACTGCTAACGTCAACGTAGCTCACAACACTAACAAATACATTCTCAGCTGCCGTAACTCAAGGGTCGAACAGAACATGCAGCCTGCATTTATGGTTTATTAAATATCGGAAAACATGGAAGCAGGACTGGAGACGTTTTCTAACAAATAATAAAACGACAATTCAGTTACCTCTGAAATCCACCGCCGCAATGACGTTAATAACTTGTCTCACAAACAGGACGTCGTCGCTCTGTTCCGGGCCGCAGTTTGATGACGTCATCCAATCGTCTTGATTAGTTAAAATGGAATAATGGGCATGGGAAAGGTGCTTTAAAGACATTTTAATGACAAAATAAATAAAGAGACCGCTTCTATTATTATCACCGCTTATTAATTCAACCTCACTGTTTTATTAGGCTGATATCTTTGTCTTTCACAAAATCCCTTCTTCAACATGTCATTAATTGAAATACTGTTTTGTCAAAATCGTATCAGCACTTCGAAATATATTAAATATCTTATAAATAAACCATTCAATTTAATTGTATTAGAGTGCCTGTGTCCATATTTCTTATGTTAGGCCTATATATTATATTAGGTTATATTAGATTAGATATCTCGATATGCGAAATAAGGAGGCTTCAGTTTAAGCATTACGCAATCAGCCATATTTAACAGCTTTCATGGTTCATGGTCTTTCTTCTGATCAGCAGCATTTGCTCCAGAGAGCTGAAATTCCAGAGACACACCCAGACAGCTGAGTTCACTGCGCCGTGAGTGTGACAGGACAGATGGATCTAAGCTTCATGAGTACACAGCTTACACCCACTTCAGTTTTGTTGATAAAAATGGCAGTTAAACTGAGAGGCTCTTTTGTCAGAGCTGAAGGGAGGACCGTGTTCATCACAGAGCTGTCTGCTCCCCCATTCATAATAGAGACTCATAACATCATTACCCTGCATAAACCCCGGTATGGATTACATCATAGACTGTCATTAGGGACCGACATGAGTCTGTCCAAAGTGGCTGCGCAGTATGCCAGTCAGGGGGAACAGCAGGCAGCTCGGGCGAGAGACAACAGGCTGGATGATGTTTATCTGATTCATCCGAGTAGAGATGACTGCATTCCTCCAATCTGCGATAAGAGCGAGAGACTGACTGAGATATTTCAAGGAAGGAGGAGGATGATGGTCTCTTAGTGCAGATCAAGATGATGAGTGGATGTGAAACACTGAGATTGCAAATCAAGTTGCATAGATGGCTCATTGAGTAATCTGATTTTTTTTTAGGCTAAGTAAAAAAAAAAAAAAATCAATTAACAATCATCATTAAAAAAGGGTTTTTTTTTTAGCCATAATTAACACAAAATAATACAAGGCACACATGACAACGACACAAAGCACAAAGGAAATGCCATTTTCGGCTGGAATGTTTAAGAAAGTAGCCTATTATAACGTGTTATCAATATCCATGATAGAGAATAACTCTGATTGGCTGCAGGGAATGCCCTTTGTCAATAAAATATAAAAAATATAATCAAACACAACATTGTCAACGCAGTCGTTTTTAAAGGAAGCGGTGTGTCCAGTTTCTTCAAGCAAACTGAAAATGAAATTATCCTCAAATAAACCGATGACCAAACCTCTCCCCCCTCCTGCTGGAGGACCCCCGTGGTGCCACTGGTCATGTAGAATACTTACGGACCAATCGGCGCGTCGGACGGGTAAAATACGAGAATAGGCTACAACGGAGGAGCGCGCGTCGCGCAGGGTTGCGCACGGAGCAGACGTAGCTGCGACACTGGCGATGCGAGACGGCCGATAAGATGCATTGAAGGATCATCAAATTTCCCTGCTAATTTACAGCCAGGCGTTAGGACAGCTACGGTCAAATAACGTCGAAAATGAGCGTAATCCAGACTGGACACGACGGCAGGGTGGACGGTGGCAAAGGCAGCCACACCGACAACGGCGGCGGCTCCCCGAGGCTCCAGCAGTGCGCGCAGCCTCCCAGCAGCAGCAGCAGCGGCAGCCGGACCAAAGATGCCAGATACCAGCAGCAGCTCCAGCAGCAGCAGCAGAGGCAGCATGGTGGGTCGATGCTCAAACAGCCATCTCACAACGAGCCGGCCGACGTCGTGAGACGGGCGCTGGACTTCAAGTGCCAAGGCACCCAGTGCTACAAGGATAAGAAGTACCGAGAGGCGATTGGCAAGTATCACCGCGCTCTGCTGGAGATTAAGGGGCTGTGCAGGGTGCTGGGGGATCCGGACACCGGCTCCAAGCCCCCTGCCTGTCTCCTGCCGACCATCAGCAAGTCCACCAGTCTGACCGATGAGCAGAAGGGAGCCATGGAGAATGCAGAGCTGGAGTGTTACAACAGCTTGGCCGGTGAGAGACGTTCCTATACACACACACACATACACATTTGTACAGATATTCTTGTGAGGACACTCATTGACATAATGCATTTTCTAGTCCCTTACCCCAACCCTAACCTTACCTAAACCTAATTCTAACCCTCACCCTAAAACCAAGTCTGAACCCTCAAACAGCTCTCTGAAGGCCTGAGAGTGAGGAACAGCCAAAATGTCCTCACTTTCCAAAAAACGTCCTCACTTTCCAAAAAATGTCCTCACTTCCTTGGTGTAAAACTCAAATGACTAAAAACTGGTTCTCACAATGATAGCTGAACAGGGGCACACACACACACACACACACACTAGACCTATCTTTTCTCTTTCCAGCACAGAGATTGTGGGAATACTCCAGAGCTCATGAATGATTCATAAGCAGTATGAGTCATTCTCAGGCTTACCCCACTATCCCACTCACTTTCTTTTGATTTTCCTCAATATTGATCTAAGATTTATTCACAACTTGGCAAATTCAGTCACTGTATTTGCTGTATATGATGAATTAACCAAAGAAACCATCCTCTTGCTGTCTAATGGGACACACATTAGTACCTCTGCTACATAATGAAATTCTAATATTGGCTCATGCCGTGTTATCAGTAACTTTTTCACCCCTCCTGTCGTCTCTTCTTCTCTCACTCCAGCCTGCCTGTTGCAAATGGAGCTGGTGAACTATGAACGGGTGAAGGAATACTGTCTGAAAGTGCTTCACAAGGAAGGAAAGAACTTCAAAGCTCTGTACCGATCCGGTGTGGCCTATTACCACCTCGGAGACTTCCAGAAGGCCCTGTACTACCTGAAGGAGTCACACAAACAGGAGCCATCAGGTCAGGACTGACTGCCGCACGTCAATCAAACTGTCACTGTCTGTTTTCTCTGATGACGAACATGCAGATTTACAGTGATACTGGTTCATTAGACCACAGATTGTCATTTGTTTGTGGGCTTGTTTACCTGATACAGAAATTTTATAATGCCATTAAAACAGTTAGTCTATAAATTTATCAGTTGATTGCTAGAAAAAAATATTTCAGCTACAACAACAAGCAGTTTTCTGATACACAAATTTGAAGATCTGCTTGTTTCTCAATTTTACAGAATTTTGAATTCATATTATTTTGAGTACTTTTTCTTGTAATCAAGTATTTTTACATTGTTATGTGACTACTTCTGTACACAATCTAAATATTTCTTTAACTGCCAGCTTTGAAGGTTTGTTGAAATGCATGTTGAAGGCATTACTTCGGGTTCTGGTAGCTGGTGATGGGTGTTACTTATTATGGGCAAGTATGTAAATGATGACTCAATATTAGGTGGAATCTGTGGTGGTATAAATTCTGTGGATCCCACAGATCTGACCCGGGGTCACTGAGATGAGCTGGCTTGAAGCAAAACACGACACTGCAGATTTAATTGGAACTGAAAATGAAAAAGTCTACACATTATGGCTTTAATTAGAGAGAAATATAATTAGATGAAGATGCATGTCAGTTGCAGCCCTTTCCTAGTGTTAAGCACCTCAGAGGAAGTGAATATAAAGGCTAATTTAGGCAGGCAGAGGATGAGTGTCTCAGACAAAAAGGCAGGTCAACGGTGCTGCTTGTTTGAAGCTGGGTTTAACAGGTGATCAGACAAGACAGGTGAAGCACAAAAGGTAAACAAGCAAACAATAGCCAAGAAGTGCTAACAGTTAGCAGAAACTGCTAATTAGCTGGTTTCAATTCTAAGACAGACTGTAAAGATCTTCTTCACAGCAGAAATTTAGACTGACAGGTGTCATTTACAAAAATGTTCTTAAAATATTACAATGCCTAATTTAAACTCCTTTTATATTCCTTTTATATTTCAGCACCATGGACAGAGAGTGGAGATCTAATTAGCAAGAGTTGTTTATTTGGTTTTTCCTCAGAAAATAAGGAAATGCATTGACCTGCCGATTTGATGTCCTAATTTCTTATAGATAACTGAGGAATGTTTCAAACATGGCCAAAAAAGGCAAATTTAGCGCAAAAAAGACAAATGTACATTGTTCACCTCAGTCTTCAAGTTTGGATTGATTGATTTCTGGGAAAAACAAACAAACAAAACCACTTATTATCATGGACATTGCTAAATGGATTTCAGTCATCATTCATTTGGTTTGTTTTATTGCTACACATCATGTGTTAGACCTGCCTGCAGACTAGTGGAACAGTATGAAATTATTGTGTCATTGATTGGCCAATGTTTGTGTCATATAGCACTCATAGTGGCAGAAAACTCCAACCTTTATGTTACTTGAACCTTATTCTGCTCTAAACATCTGGAGATAGAGACTAAGGTCGTCCTAATTTTCTCCTAAAAAAGA
>JAPXVT010000008.1:10280639-10292160 GCA_029823135.1 Acanthurus reversus | reverse complement strand
TTCTGCACAATTTGGCATCAACATGACCAGGTTCAGTAAAAACAAAACGTGTCAGAAGGTTTAGGAACTGAGAGTCGAGTCCAGAGTAAGTATCAGCGCTTTGCAATTCAAATGGATTTTGCCTGAGAATAGGACTGAAATGAATCCCATTCTGAATCATTACTTTTAATGAGTTCTAATATTTCAGAGCAATAACGTCGCAGTTACTCAGCTGACTGATGACTTTCATAATTCTGTGATTGATTTTAAATTAGACCTACATTACTACAGCAAATACATAATATATGGAATACGTTGCAGCCTTCAGAGCAGGGAATTAATAGCCAAAGTAATTTGTGTGATACCTGCCAGGGAGGCTTCATTAGCTTTTCTTCAAGTGCCACAAGCCTGAACTTTAAAAGCAAACGGGGAGCATCAGAGGGGAGAAAAACACACAAAACCTGCACAGGAAGGACTGAAGGTCTTCAGGCTAAATTACATCCTTGAAGAGAAAATGCACATTGGATCAAACAATGTTTTCTTCGTATCATTTTAGTTAGAGATGCACAATATTGGATTTTTTGAAGCTATCCAATATTTTACAACTCATTTGGCCAATAATCGATACTGATACTGATATGTGTGTATATTTTTTCCCTACACCTCAATGCAGAGATCATGAAGTCTCTTCTGTAGTGGAATTTACATACAGAATTATTCTGCACACTCTCACTGTGTTGGCCCGCCGGCAAATGCAGGCATAAAGTACAAAGCTTAAAATGATGTAATGGTCATTCTTTGTGCAAAAGAAGAAAAATACTTGAACTTACATTATGTAAACATGTCATATTTATATATGACAGTTGCCTTTAAACAAAACTAGTAAAAAACGTCCTACTTCAAACTGAATGATGCTCTGTTTGAGACAATCAGAACGATACACACAACCAGGACAAATCTGTCCTGTTTCACAAGAGACAAAGTCAGTAAACACAACGTCTGTCCACAGAGAACATGGGAAACATGGTGACGACTCGGGCGTTTAATCAAGGAAACAGCAGCCTGTTATTTTATCGGTTATTGTATCGGCGGGTATCAGTGTGCTGGATGACGTGTGGTAGTTAATTCTAAAGCCGACATCAGCCAGTAACAATAACGACGTGCCGATAATGTTGTGCACCCCTAAATTTACTGGTCAAATATCTGAGAACAAACTCATGTAATCAGCTGATAACAGTTCAGGGTGACTGGTTTTAACCATTAGACAACAGTGTACGCACACACGCACAGAGCTGCGTCTTTGCTCCACAGGGTCTGAGAGCGGAGAGGTTCAGTCTGCCGCAGGCCCCGTCAGAGGAGAGCGAGTCGTGCGGGGGCAGCTGCACAGGCTCGCTGCCAGGGGCACGATGCCTCCCTCCCTCCCCCGTCGTCACCCACAGTCTAGTGCTGCATCACATGGACAGTAATAAAATGATGTCCCTGCCAAGCAGATGACGTGCATCAGCGTTTGTCTGAGTAAAACAGCTCCTTCCCCTCACAGCCAGCTCATCAGATTGTTACGGCTTCTAATAACGGGCCGGTCTTTTGTCATTTTAATGAATCGCGTCTGTCATGTAATGAATTATTTGAGCTTGTTCTGACATCTTGCTCTTGTATTGATGGGTTAGAAAAGCCTGTCAGTGCTGTAAGCCTGCAGTGTCTCAAATGATTGATGGACAAAGATCCTTTCAAAAAAAAATTAGAAATAAGCCTCAGTCAACCAAACTGAACAGTGAGGTTCCAGCCTCAGAGATGCACAAACGTCTGTGTGTGTGTGTCTGTGTGCTATTTTTATACTGTTGTGCTGGAAGAGATCAGCTTCATGTGCAGTTATGAGTCTGGCCACTGGGAGGAGTCATTGCACACAGACATTGTGGTTCCTTCCGCTGGTTTCTTGTGACGTTGGAAACATGGATCATAAATTCTTGCTCATTAAACGTGTAAAAGAGGAGTTTCCTTCCTACTAACCTTTTTCCTGATCCTCTGAGCATCGTATCGAATCTGTGTGAACTCTCGCAGGCCAAAGGAACCTCCGACTACCAGCAACTGAAACAACATTGTAAACACACAATGTCAGTTAAATTCAACCTTAGCACTGATGTTCTGGCATTGCAGAGCACCAGTTTTTAAAAAAGGTTGGAGGGTTTGTTCTGAATAATGAGGACGTGACATCATAGTAACACTGGGCCCTGTTATCCATGATAAATTTGACAAATGATTAAAAATTCAAGACTGAATTATTTTAAAATATAATTACCATGTAATTTAACATCACCACAAATCGCTGTATAGCCTCAGACAGAAAAAGAAGTTTTAAAAAATGTTTGTTAAAGGGCTGACACGACGCTGAAGAGAGCTTCTAATTTTGCAGTTAAGGTTTCACAAATCTGAAAGTGTATTTTAGTTTCTGGTGTCTTCTTCTACTTAATCAAGTAGTGGGAATGTTTTTTTTATGTAGACCTGTTCTATTGTTGGTATCGTGAGAATAAAAAAGTAAAGTTAAATCTTTTTGTCTTTATAAATAAAGACAAGTGTTGTCTGAGAGTTTGTTGCAGACAGCATTAAAGCATGAATAAATTCTGCAAAGGACAGAGTAACGCCAAATAATCTCAGTCTTAAACAGGGTGGTTGTATTTTTAACCCTCACACATTACTCGCCCAAACTTTACTGCAGCAACACAGTGAGCCTACAAATCTGGTAAGTGTATTAATAAAGTTCTCTCCTGTTACTTAACTCTTCAGATATGTACAAGATGCCACGACAGCCAAATCCTGGTGCTGATCACAGTGACGGTCACCACAGTGGACAACACGGAACGTCAGTTATTACACAAATTTATGTTAAATTGTATTGCTAAGCTAGTTATTGTAATGTGAGAAAGAAGCACTAAATGAACTAAAATGTGCTTTGTATAAAATGTCATAAATGTGACTAATTAACAGCAGCAGTCCAATATAATAAATCGATTTGGCGTTTGACAGCAGAGTTATGAATCATGAGAGCTGCTAACTCGCTAGCCAAAGTGTTAGCTAACAGGCTAGTCGACGCAAAGTAAAAACTAAAGAAGGAAGTAATCAAAATGATGCGTTACTTACGAGCATCGGGACTCCATATTTGACTGTCTTGTTTTTCTGCAGCGCTTTGAAGATGAACATGACTCTTCCTTCCAGCTACAGATCCATCTCACCAGATCGCACCGGCCAGGTCACAGCTGGGACGCGTTTCCTGAATGTGTTCGACGCAGTAAGTCGTCCGTGTTGCCGTTGAGAAAACAAATGTTCCGGCGTGTGGTGCCCGTCTCAAGGAAGTAAAGGGAAATGCTCCTTGTGTTTTATGTCGACAAGAAAATTATAGAAAATTTATGTGTTAAATTTTACAGTGCTCCCAAAAGGTTTAACCCTGTGGTAGATTATTTTGTTTCAATAATTTATTATTGAAATTGAATTGAATTTAAGTTAAACTGTGGTGCACTGACACGTTTTGTTCACTGAGAAACAGCAGTGAGCTCAGTCACACACATCATCACACATCGGCGTGTTTCTGTGTTTTACTGCGAGCACAAACACGCTGCAATAGAAACATTTCTGTTTTCCTATCATATCTGCAGTCGTTGTTGATGAACTTTTCATTCAGGTGTTTTCTCTTTAGTCTGATTACAGCCTTCCACAGTCACGTGTGGGCGCGTGCTCTGAACGGCGTCATTTTCTGTAGCTTTTTGGGGCGGAAACGAGGCTGTATTACCTGACGAACGACCACCGCCTCTTCTGTGTCATAAATTACTTAAGTACAGTGTCATAAATACGTGTCAATTCTTTTTTCATAACTTCAGTGATTTATACTTGTTTACAGATATTGAATGCACCACTTAATGCCCAATATAAAGTTAAACAACCTGCATTATCATTAAATATTGAGACCATGTCTTGCTGAAGGGCCACATATATGCCTACATTTGCATATAGATACATACATTTACAACACATGGGCATGTGGCTGTTATTTTTTTGTTTCATTTGAAAAATGTAACTCTTAAGCCAAGTTTTCAAGTTTTGATGCGCATCCTTTTGAAATTTATTTCACCTAACAGCTGCCTGTGAGACAGTTGAACAGTCCAAAGTGAAGAAAACTGAGTTATGGTTTGGAAAACTGTCAAAAGTTAAAAGTAATGTTGAGTTTTTCCTACAGAAAAAAAAGTGCAAAAGCCCTCCTAAACTGAAGAAAATGAACTCACAGATTTCACTTTATAGAATCACGATATACCATCACCATCATCCTCCTCACAGCTCCAGTTTCCTTCAGTCCGAGTCTGCTCTCCATGCAGGTCACCACAAACTTCATGTGGGAGTTTTTACGCCACCATCAACCTTTAAGTAAGTCTGTGTCCTGTTCTTACCTGCTCTTCTAGGCATGTGTGCACACAGTTACATGATCTGGGTATTTTTTCTAGTATAACTTTTGCTGTACAGAGTCAGTTCACTGCACAAGTTAAACCCATTTAAAAACATGTGATCCCTGCAGCAAACAGAATAAGAGGAGAAAGTATAGCAATTTTTCTTTATTACAATTTTTGCCTCTTATTTTCAATCAGGTGAAGAAAAATACCTTTTTTTGTTCAGTATAATAAAATATGTTAACTTTATTCATTTTATGAAGAAAAACAATGACAACAAGAAAATAAAAACAGAAACAAACATTTTTTTCTCTCTCCCTCTTTGTAAACCTGGAGAGCTGCTGCATTGCGTGGGAAGCAAATACAACGGAGACAAAGTGTGAGGGAGCAGTGAAGAGGAGGGACGAGGAGGAGGAGACAGGGGAGAGCGACAAAAAGATAAGGCCAGAGACATACAAAAAATGAGCGCAGTAGGACAGGAGTGTGGTGAGGGGGCAGGCGGAGGACGTGGCGGTGATCAGAGCAGGTAGGCTGGTGGTCCCAAGTCAGGACGACTGACGACAGAGTGTTCAGAGGTCGCTCTCTCCGTACAGAGCCGTGGAGAACGACATGTAGTCGAGGGCTCCGGGCACGCCGTCGGGGCCGGTGTAAGGCGCCATGCGGGCTATGCAGTACTCCGCCTGATCTGGAGGAAGCTCCCGGCGCAGCTCGTCGGCCAAAATGTAGTTCTGTGACGGATTAGAAAGAGAAAATAAAACTGTTAACGTTAGAAAAGCAGCTGTTGAATCACAAAGCAATCTACAGTCAGAAACAGCAGATGGTTGAAACTAAAGTCTGGATCTACAAATATCTGAGTATTTTTCATATATCACTGAATAAAAAAACTCTGCAATGTGAAAAAGTTGTTGCTGTTTCCCACTTCAGCAGCATCTCTGCAGCTTTCAGCTCAGTTTTTGGTTTGCAGGCCTTTAAAGTGGAGCTAACTGTAGAAATGGTGATTGCTGAAATAAATTAAACTCATAGAAAGTCGAAGAGATCCAGATTTTTTTTCTCTGCAGCTTGCACACCAGATTCAACAGGTAACAACAACAACAAATAAGTCCCACAAAATGTCACCTGCTGGTTATCTATAATCAAGAAAGTATTAGTGGGGTCTTAATTCTGCCCTACAGCGGTGAGAGATAACTTTTTGTAGTTTTCAAGCACAATAGTGACTTAATGAATTATTGACCAGATGAAGAGTTTTTGGTTTTACAGTTTCTCTTTTTTTTAATTTCATGAGTTGCAAATAAATTTTAACAGAACACTTAAAAACATCTTTGAACCTGCAGTAAGTGTTTTCAGCCACTGTGAGGCAGTGCAAACAGGACATGAACAATGAGATATTATCAGCTTTTACGTTGTTTCGCCAAGCCCAAAATCTCCATTGCTAGTTTTTGTTTAAGTCTTGAACACGTCCGTTTAAACTGATGCTCCTTCATGCAGCTCTTGTTGGGGGGAGACATCATCTGTCCTGGTCTGTCGTCGGCAGCGAGAGGCAGGAAGTAACGTAACCGCTCTAAGTCGTGCTGTCTACTCATGGTGATGATGTGATGCGATTTCAAGCAAAAAAAAAAAGTTTGTCTCTTTCCACAATTTATGGTGGGTCAGAATCTTAATCACAACACAATCTAACAACAAATATGTGATAATTCAACAGCTCGTGGAGAAATTCTTGGATTTCGACTGTCTCGCTTAGCCGGACTTCAGTGTGCAGTAGTTTTGTCAAGAGTTTTTTCACTTCAGCTACAGCCAAAAATAACAGTGATAAAAGCAGCAACAGTGAACTGAAAAAAAAAGTTGTCTGGACACCAAAACAATGAGCTGAAAGATGCTAAATCGACTCGTCAGGCCACAGGAAGAAAACTGCAGTCAGGTGATTTTTTTACTACATCATTAAATCCTCTGTAATATAAAATATTGATTATTTAAGTTGAATCGACACTAAAAATGTCTACTCTGTAGCCCTATTCTTCTTCTGTGGTGATATTAAAAAGCCACGCCGTACCTTATCGCCTGCCAGGACTTTGAAGGAGGCCATGACTTGGTCGGCAGTGTCCGTGTCGGCCGTCTCGCGGGACATGAAGTCGATGAAGGCCTGGAAGGTGACGATGCCCATCCGGTTGGGATCCACTATGCTCATGATGCGGGAGAACTCGTTCTCACCCTGGTGGCGACAGAGAGGAACGGTGAAGCTCGGTCACATGGTGACAGTCGCCAGGGCAACACACCAGAATGCACCGCAACGGACATTCTACGGACAAAGATCTAACTTTTCTGCACTTTTTTTTAATAGCACAAATATAATTGAATTAAAATCTTAAATTTGCATACTTACGAATTCTTAAACATTCCTCTAAAGAACTAAACCATCTTTTAAAATTTAAAATTAGAAATACAGAAATTACACAAGTTATAAAATCTATCCGTTACCATTTTCCTGCTGGTGTCATTAATCACACATAAACAAATGTTCATACTTAAGGAGAGCTCGAGGCTTTACCAGGTTGTAACCAATGGAGATAAGGCAGGTTTTGAAGTCTTCAGCATCCATGATTCCTGATCTCTTCTACAAGGTCAGCGACGGACAAACGAAACCAGGAGAGGAAAAGACGAAGAGTGGCGGGGACAGTGGAGGAAAATCATCAGGAGAGTAAAGGATGAACAAAGAGGAGAAATAAGAGGGAAAGCCGCAACAATCCACGACGTGGACATTGCAAGGTGAAAAGTCACAAAGTGAGTCCAGACAGGAGGGATCAGCGGTAAAGGTGGGCACAGAGGGAGAATAAGGGGAGGGATAGAAATACACGGGGGGGAAGTACAAAAGAAAAAACAAAAAGAAACCAGTTAAACTTCTCACAGCGGGGGTGTGGCTACGATGAAGTACCTGTGCATCGTTGGCGATATCGAAGCCCAGGCTGATCAGGCAGGCCTTGAACTCCTCCGCGCCCAGAGTGCCCGAGTGGTCCTGGGGTGTGGGAGGCGCCAGGCGAGGCGTCGGGGGCCACAGGCCATGCAGCAACACATACAGCGGTGTCAGTGACGGTGAGGGGGGGGGGGGTGGAGGAGGTGGGTGAGGTGGTGAGGGAGGGGGAGTGCACCATGCACAGGGGGGAGGGGGAGGGACAGGAGGTGAGGGGGGTGAGGGGAGGGGGGCCATGCAGGAGATAGAAAACAGAGAACACAGTGCATATTCATTAGGATCTGGCAGGTGACCACACGGTGGCAGCAGTGCTGCCATGCTGGGCGAGGGGCATTCAGAGGCGTTAATGTGCAGTGTGGCAGGCAGACGACAGGCGCCTGTGGTGGGTTATTCATACTGCTGATGACACAAGGACCCAACATCACAGAACATATACAATGTACGTATAAACTCAGAAGTTCATTTTCTCATGAAAGTGCTTAATGAAAAACTTTTAAGAGCTTTTAAAATCATTAATCTGATAGAATTTTAATACAGATTCAATCCGTCACTAACAATTATTTTTATGATTAATTGTTGATTATTATATAAAACTTATTTTTAAAATGTAGCTGTTTGGGCTTTTTACTTGCCTTTGTTTTTATTGTCTTACATACAACTTCTTTCATCTTCAATTATTTTTTGTTGCCTTGTTTGTTGTTTTTATTGTTTCTGAATTGCAACTTGAATGTTATTTTCTTGTCTCATTTTTAATGTATTTCTGGGGCCCCTTTGAACTGCCTTGTGTGTAAAAGGTGTTTTATAGAAAAACTTGCCTGGATCAACAGTTGAAACCCCTGAAAATGTTGAGTTTGATGTCACAGAAGAAGATTTTGCCTCAAATTCTTGATGACTATTTGATTATCAAAACAGATAGCAATCCATTTTCTATCAATCTTATTAAATAAGCCACTAATTTTTTCGATCTACAAATAATTATTTTCACATTAAATTAATCTGCTGATAACGCAGTTATGTGGAGATCTAGTAAATGTCTGTTCCAATTTTCTAAAAACTACGGTGACGTCCTCAAATGTCTTGTTTTGTCTGACCAACAATATGAACCCGAAAACATTCACTCAGAACTAATGTAAAAGGGAAAAAAATTTGAGGAGCTAAAATCAGCAAATGTTTCATATATTTCGTTTATAAATTGCTTAAAAAAATTTGGATTAATTTTCAATTGATGGACTAACAGCTTAATCAACTAATTTTTGACATGCAAACTAACAAAACATGGATTAAATTGGTCTCCATCAAACTAAAAGGAAAAATTACATCCTTTTTTTCTAAAGTGTCAGATTAATCTAAAGCTGAAGTCGATACAACTTCCTCTCTCACTCTCCGACAAATGTCAGAAGACTTCCTCCTCATAAAATATGAAACTAAAGTTCAGGTCCACAGTTGTCTTCCTGTGGCTGCAGTCGATCACCTCAAGTATTGATTAACGACAGGGAAGCTCTGGAAAAATGCATCAGGTAATGATGGAGTCAGCAGGAGAGCTGGGGTGAAGAGGAGGAGGAGGAGGAGGTGGAGGAGGAGCTAAATAAAAACTCATCCATAATTGGTGCTGCTCCGGACACATTGAGCCATGGTGTAAACACAAACGTCTGGAGGGGCGATTGGCAAGAAAGCAGTTTTGCAGAAACAGCCTTCAATGGAAAGATGTTAAAAACTACTTCTTTCATTCACATTCTGCCTGCTCTGTTGTTTACCTGTTATTTAATGCAGACGGTTTTTCAAAATAAAAGCATCTGGCCAAGTCTGGCTGCCATTTTCCCTGAAACGCCTGAAAGTTTTTTTTTTAAAACTGAATGTTGTGTCACTGAACTGAGAGTCAGTAAGGTCACACACAGCCTGATGCGTGACACACACACAAACTGTTCGCTCTGCACACTCCTCTGCTTACGGCTTGTTAAATTTTTGCTGTTAGCCACACGGCGGGCAGCACGACGCATTCTCACCTTCGCTTCTTCGCTTTGATGGATTCTAAACATATTAAAGACAAAACTGTGACTCCGCATGTCTGAAATGTTTACGTCCTGCTTGAAAGCTGCCATTTGACATTATGAGAAAAACATTTCTTCATTCTTTTTTTTCTCTCAGAATTACTGTAGATGAGACGGTTGAAGCTACTTTGCTGTCTGTGACAAATATGAAGCTAGAGCCAGGAGATGGCTAGCTTAGCACTTAGCACTCATTAAGCTAAGTGTGAGAGGCTCCTGTAAAATTGCACACTGCTGTATTCAAACTTAAGTTTTTGTGCAAATTACACAAACTAGATAGGAGGCGCAGGTAGGTGGATGTCAATAGCATTTTCCCCGTTTTCATACTTAATGCTAAGCTAAGCTAACTACCTGCTGACCTTAGCTTGTATTTAACAGACAGATGTAAGAGTTTTATCTGATTCTCTTTCCTACATCAGTCTCACTTGTGTTTCTGTCACTAACTGAATCCAAACAGCTGACTGTAAATGAGCAGTGGACCATCTACAGTCCACACCTGTCCTCGCCTTGTTGCTTGAGCGGTGACTCACGACGAGTACTGACCCTGTCGAAGTGATTGAAGGAAGCGCGGAACTCGTTCAGCTGCTCCTGGCTGATGCCCTTGGCGTCTCGTGTCAAGATCTGGTTCTCGATTTCATTGATGGTGCGGGCGATGGTGGTGAGAAGCTGCTCCCAGCCCACGCGGATGTGCTGCAGAGGGAAGAGACACAAAGAGGGAAAGGAAGCTCAAGAGACAAGATGGATCATAAAAGAGGCACTCACTCTCACTGGCCTTCATTCTTTGGTGGCTGTAAATAAAATATTTGTTTTCACCTGCACAGCATGACTGGGATTTTACAAGGGCCTGACTGATACCAATATTAAGGAGCAAATAATTCTGACATCTGATATATTGGCCAATATGACATATTTCTAATATCAGCTGAATATTAATATCAAATATTTGTGACAAAGATACGTAATAGAGGCAGGACTGAACAGTAAACATTTCACTCATTAGTTATTAGATAACAAGCTGCCCTCTGCTGGACAAACGACATAAACACACCGATTGAGATCAGTAGTCTAAACATGTTTTTCAGTCGTAATAAACGGTTTTAATATCAGTTCATATTGGAAAACATATATGCTGATAGATATTGGCTGTTGACATCAGCAAACCGATATATCAGTTGGGCCCTAGATTTTACTGCATCTGGACAATGCAGAGGTCTAAAGGAGAGTTTGTATTTTTGTACATTAAGCCCTATGATAAGGATATTTACGATAGTATAAAATGTTCTAAAACATTATTATGACAAATGTCGCAGTCCTGAGAGGCGGAGCTTGTTGCTGATGTCACCGCTAACTTAGAACAGCAGAGGCTTAGAAGCATTTCAAGTACTTCGACGATTGGTCGAAAAGGTTTTTTTTTTAAAAAAAAGACGACACAATCACTGAATGTTTAATGTTGTCCTCTCATGTTCCAACACTAAAACCTGAAGGGACACAACAACTGTTAACCTGAAATCAGCTCTTTCAGCTGCTTCTGAAAACGAACAGACAGCTGTTTTGGGCTTATTAGCTGCTGTGTAACTTTGTGTCGGTACATGAAAGGACAATATTAAACATTCAGTGATTGTGTTGTCTTTTAAAACGACCTTTTCTTCAACGGATTGTCAAAGCACTTTAAATGTCTCTTAGCCTCTGTTGTTTTCAGCTAACAGTGACGTTAGCAATGAGCTCCAGCTCTCAGGACTGCACCGTTCACCATATTAATGCTGTAGAACATCATATATGATAGTAAATATCCTTATAATAAGGCAAAAAAAACGAACCTCCTTAAACATGAAAGTCTTGTGGTAAAATGTGATTTTGTAACCGCTGTACTACATGATGCAGCATGATGAATGGATGCTTCAGTGGAAGCATGTACGATAAAAACTCTTGTTTTCCTTCTGTCTGATTAGTTTAGAGGGAGTTTACATGATGCAAGCTTTTGCATCAAACGGTGAACTTTTGTTGCGGTTCAGTTTCTTTATGTGACAACAAAAAAATGCAAACTTCTTTCTGGCTGTGTAAACTGGCAAAATGGAAAGCCTGTGAAAGCGGTAACTATGCTAATG
>JAPXVT010000008.1:9740670-9755772 GCA_029823135.1 Acanthurus reversus | reverse complement strand
AGCAAACAACCAGAAGAAATCAAAAGGGCAAAAACCTTTAGTCTGCTGATCTCTTATCATAAGACAGGCACGTTTATTTGTTTTTGCTCATCCAAAACCATCCGGCACCGGCTTCTGTCAGGCGCTTGCACCACTTCATGGTCGTTTACGGTCTGCAGACCACAAGTTGAGTCACTGTTAATGATTAGCTTGTGATGTATTCTGACCTAATTCACGTCTACTCTGGCCCTGCTCCACTTTGACTCACAACCTGAATTTCAAAGCAAAGATAAGAGATCAGATCTGTGAACTTTTCTGAGAGAAAAACTGGTCTGTTTGTGGGGAGATATAATCATTTTTTACCAAAATAAAGTTTACAAGACTGTTTTTTTAAAGTTAAAGACAGTTGAGAGAGTTTTTATGAGCTGAAATTTGTAGAGAATGTGTTTTTACCTGCCAGCCGTCTCTTATCTTCTGGTTAAAGATTCCATATTCATATCGAATGCCATAACCGTACGCTGCCAGACCCAAAGTGGCCATCGAATCCAGGAAACAGGCTGTGTGCATGAAAAAAACATCAGAATAAAGACATGAAACTCCATCAGATTAAACTGAGAAACATGATGACAGTTCCAGGTGTCAGTGGAGGAAGTTTCTGCAAATATTCAACAAGGAAACAGAGAAACTTGACAGACATCTGATACAAGAGGCTGAAATGACAATGGAGTTTTGTTGTAACGGAGACAAAATGTTTTTCAAGACAAACTTTTGACTTGTTTGGTGTAAATTTAAAAGCGGTTTGAACTGTTTCAAGGTGTCAGGATATTATAATAAAAACCCTCGTCTCTTTCTGTGTCTCCTGTAGCCTCTCACCTGCCAACCTGCCCAGACCTCCGTTCCCCAGACCTGCATCCTCCTCCATCTCCTCCAGCTCCTCCATGTCCAGGCCGAGCTGCAGCAGAAGGCAACACAAAACCCCACTGTTGATTTTTACGATAAAAAAGTGTGTGTTTGTGGTTGAATCTGCGTCCTGTAAGCTTGTATCTGACCTGGTAAATGGCTTCATCGCAGGCGTTCTGCAGCCCGAGGTTGATCATGGTGTTCTGGAGCGTCCTGCCCATGTAGAACTCCAGAGACAGATAATACACCCTCTAGACATGTGAAAAAAAAAATCAGAGACATTCAGTTTCTTTGCATAGTTTATAGTTCAAAGATTAGCTAATCAAATATTTGTAATATACTTTGTTTGACTTCGGTTTAAAGGTACAGAAACTGCAGTGCAAGGCTGTGCAGAAAAATAGATGAAACTGAAGCAGGCAAACATTTATGAGCATAAAACAGAAATGTAAACATGATGCAATGACCTACAAGTGCTGTACTGCTTGGGAGTGGAAAGTTTTATGCAAGAGAGACATTGCACAAAGCTGCACACACATTGCACACAACTAGTTCCTACAAAATGTGAAAAATGTGAAGGTCTAAACGTTTTGGAGGAAACTCATGGCTTCCTTTCAAAACAAACACAAACCACGCAGGCAGAAATGACTTTAAATGCAATAAAACAGAAGAGAACATACAGTTCTTTATTTGCACGTGTTATCAGGAAGTCTAAAACAAACTTTCAGAGTGTGGGAAAACAAGTTTTTGGTCAAACCTTTGCTTCGAGTTGTGATCTTTACCTTTGGGTCTGCTTCATAGTAAAACTGCTGTGTTCTGATCCATCTCCCCACCAGGTGATCTCTCACAGTGTGAGCCAGGGCAAAGTAATAATCCCTGGGTGTTGCAATGTTTCTGTCTTTCACCAGGGTGAAGTGCAGGTGACGGTTGAAGCCCTTCTTCAGCTCCGCCACATTCTCCACTCCCACAATCCCCCTGATGCTGATCTGCTTGCGCTTCTCCTGGTCAGTGAGAGGTGTCGCCATGGTGGACGTGCAGGTTTCGTGCTGCAGAAATCTGTCCTCGTCCCGGCTGGGAGTGAAGCTGAAAGGTAAGATGGTGTCAGTTTTTCATGCAGAAGTCTCCACCTTTTGCTGCGTCTCATTGGTGAGAGCAGGGGGAGGGTGTTTCCCCGGTTGGCCGGCCCCTGCACAGCCCAGCAGCAGGAAAAGGTGCACAGAGAGAAAACAGATATGACAGGACTGAAAGTTTTGTGCAGTTCAGGTCTGTGATCTACTTTCAAATGTCATGCTTTATCTACAGCTCGGTCAAGTTTGTGATAATCACATGAAAACAAAAAGAGATAAAGTTATTCAGATGTTTTGTTTGCCCTCTGGTGAATATTTACCTTGTTTTGTTTTTTTTTAACCACAGACGTACAAAGAGATAAAGTGACATGCAGAGATACGAGACAGAACAATCTGTTCTTTGCATTTTGACGTCTTTGAACAAGTTAAAACAACCTTCAGTCTGACATTGCTTCATATTAGCTCACAGAACTGAGCAGCAGAGACTCTGTTTGCATCCTGTCAACAGCTTTTTTTAGTTTTGACACAGCTGCACAGCTTCCAACATCTTAAGATTTCAAAATCACTGAGCATCCTCTGGATTACATGTGACTAAGTGAGTTATTGAACTTTTATTTGACAGGGGAAATCCTATTAAGATCACAAAGACTCTTTTTTTTTAAAACAACATGCAGACATCGAAACACATAAAACAAAACATATAATACTGACTGACTGAGCAAACACACAAACATTAAAAAACAAACAATAGAACAAACATATCAACTCAGACGACAGACAGGAAAAAGCAGATTCAGTATTGAGATCAGAAGCAGAATCCTTTATTTGATTTGAAAAAACCATAAAAGAGATTAAGCTATTCAACTAAAGGTCTGTCTGCTCGTGGCTCCAGGCTGTAAGAGCAGAAAAATAAACATCTGTTTGCCCATTTTTAATATAACCCTGAAGGTAAGAGGTCATGTGAGAGTCATTTAATAGCAGTTACTACTTTAAAGTGAGAATAACCCACAATGATGAGAGTAAAGCAGTCTAAGGATGGATTTTTAAGAAAATATTTACCAGTCATTGAGTCTGCACATAGCCACTAAAAATAAAAGAGCTATATAGATAGTTTGTTTGCTATCAGCATACACAAAGCATCCTCAGCTGGAAACATGGTGGATGAGACTGCAAGAAACCTGCAGCTTGAAGGAAGATTTGACCTCAAGCACAAAGCCAAAGGTGGAGTCCAGATCTCAGTCCAGCAGAGGATTTGTGGCTGGACTTCAGGGTCTCATGCAACCAGACAGCTTGAGTAGATTTACAAAGATTATGACTTTTCAGATGTGCACAAGCCTCGAGATCCACTGAATGCCAACTGAGCTCATGTGCAAAGTTTGTCTGTTAATAATTTATATTATTTTGACATTAAAACGTCTTTTTATGAGTCGAAAAGCAACATTAAATATACTTTAATTCACCTAAATGCAACTTCACAGAGGCACCACAAACAAACAGATATACATTCCAGACAATAAAGGAGCTTGTTGACACCTATTTATTTATTTATTGAATATTCACACATACAAAAACACAGAGGCTCATATTACACTTCAGTTCATCATAATAATAGCAGTAATATGGTAATGATAGACATATAATCATAGCAACCATAATAATCATACTATGTTGAAAGTATAATAATAACAATGTTCATTTTACACTCATAAAATTTCCCATAGACACATTTTAGCATCACTGAAAGTAATAATATCAGGTGATGACATTCCACCTTAAACAGGGCAAAAAGAATCACTTTGGAGTTAAAATGAGGTTATAATGCAGGTAACACACACACACACACACACACACACACACACGAGCATGTGCGCGCACACTCACATATGTACATTTGGAGATATAATACCCAGTGTTGCCCAGCAACTCTGTGTACGTTTTTAATAATCCATAAAGGTTTGACGAGGCTGTGTGATGAATTTTAAATCATTGGGTCTGTTTTAACATCATTACAGTGTATTTGGCTGCTTTAGAAATAATAAACGTTACAATCACACTTTTTAACGTCAGCACCCTCATGTGTTCACAGAAGCACAGTCATTTTTCAGTCAGAGTTGATAAAACTTACATATTCACACAAAAAGTGTCATTTGAGTTGAAAAGTAACATAAATGTCTGTCATCTCCATTTGGACGTAACAGAAAAACCCCTTTAATGAGTTGTTTTTTGAATTAAAGCCATTTTGTTTGTCTGTCCTGGAATCTGAGCTTGTGTAACGCAGTGATAATGGCTGCTCTTGTCTCTGCATGACTGGAAGCAAGCTCTCGCTGCTCAGTGACCCACCGCCCAACATGCTGCTTTTGTATTCCACTATTTTAATTATCACCGAATGGCTCACCTTGAAAAGACACCAATTAAATGTTGCATTAATCAAAGCTTGCATCCAGCCTTACAGTAAAGGCCGTGCAACTGGCTGAACATGGCAGGAATCTGGGTTATTATTGTCAGCACACATGCACATATCACACTGAAAATATATTTAACTTCCTGCAGCCATTTTAGCATTCATGTACGCAACCATTAGTCCCAGATAACTAGATGATTTACAATCAATATGACAGGGAAAGAGAAAGAAAACAAAAGGATTTAGAAACCTGACTGTGTATTCCCTTCAATACTGTGGTTATTATATCTCTAACAAACATGACTTTTGTTGACTTATGCCCTTTTGCCAATAGAAAAATACGTAGCAGCAGGTGAAGTCAGGCATCACAGATGTTACAGTTGACTCTGCTGAAGCGATGAATCAAGTTTGTAGCAAAGTTTCATAAATCTTTTGGGTACTGAGGAGGGGAAAAGGCACACCCATGAAGCTCAGACACAGGATAGCACCTCATGTGAATGCTTGAACTTTATGTCTCAGGGCAGCGATGCACCGGAGATGTTTTTGGGCAACTTGAAGGGCAACAGTTTCCTCAAACTAACCCTCAACATGTAGCCATGCTAGCAGCATGATGCGAGCCAATGTCATGAAATATCTTAACAACTACTGAATGGCTTGCTGAGGAATTTTGTAAAGACATCATGAAGGGTAAACCGTAACAAATTTGGTGATCTGATGTTTATTCAGCGTCACCATGAGTTTGATTTTTGTTTTTTAATGACATGCTTTAAAACTGCAGAAAATCCTGCAATGGCATTCATGGTTCCCAGAGGATGAATCCTAAAGACATTTCTCAATCCCGAACTTTTTCTTTGGCACCACCAGCAGGTCAGAGATGTCACCTATCCTGTGAAATTTCTCAATATTAACAAATTGGACTGGCATAAAATTTTGTTCTGATATTTATTATATCCAGAGGATGAAACCACATGAAATCTGGTGATCCTCTGACTTTTCTTTTCATATCACCTTGCGGTAAAAATGTATAGTTTTCATTGCTAAATCTAAAAAACAACTCCTGGATGGATTGCAGTGAAATCTGGTTTTTATTCAGATGTTTATCTCCCAGCTGGAATTAACTTTAAAACCTTTGATAATTACTATTTTTTTGGCTAGCACCATTATCAGGTCAAAATTTCTCTTTGTCCAATACGGCAAAACTAAATATTCCCATTATCCTCAACAGTGAGCTACTTTGTGTTTAATGGTAATTAGCATTGTTTTGCATGATAAACAACAATGATAGACATGCTGAACTTTATACCTGCAGGAATGTTAGCATTGTGAATGTGAGCTTGCTAGCATGCTAGGATTAGCATTTAGCTTAAAGCGCCGCTAAGTGCAGCACCACAGAGCTGTTAGCATGTCTTAGCTGTTAAAATGTGGTCTCATGATGTTGCCTGTCGAAGAATCTATTGCCCTAATGTGACGCCGCAGAAAACCTCCAGGAGCATCACCACCTTTCTCTTGCTTTGATAGGACATAAACGTGTTCTCACAATTACTTGTCAGTTAAAGAACAAATACATTTTTAAAGCCACAAAAAGATTCAGTTTCTTTCTTTCAGTAATAACTATACATCAAATAAAGGAACAATGATGAATTCTCATTGGAAAACTGAACATCAATAACTTATTTAGCTATACATGTCTTTGCAATAAATCATTTCAATTACAATATTACAAAACTACCAGGATTCAGTCACCTACAGTAAAAAAAGCCAGAATGAAGCGAGCTGCTGTAGCACCTTATTCAAGCAGCTTCACAGTCGTCATCTATGCTATTAACCCACTTTCAACACTCATCGATGCACAGAATCGCCTACTTTAATCACATTACAACCAAAATCCGTCTCTCCTGTGTTAAGAGCTGCAATGCAGAGAAAGGCTGCACGAAGGCCTTTGCTTCCAGTAACATTTTATACGCTGATGCTGTATTATTTTTATTACAGACAATACAGACGTTCACATGAGCAAAGCCACAAAAGAAAAGCGCCTCATGTACACGGACGAGGATACGACAGTGACACGGCTGAGAGTCGGACTATTGCTCTCGTCCAGGGATCATTGCAGCTGCTGACCAGTCTCCACCAATCCTCCTCCCTCACACACATTCACACAATAGACCTCCTCTTATGCTCCCCCTGGTGGTTAAAACATGTAAGAATGTTCGTGATTGACAGCAGTCAAAGAAGTACACATAAAAATTTGTTTTGTAAAATTTGTTTTCTAAGAAAGGAGGATGACAACGAAGAATCAGATATACAGAACTGAATGTTGATGGTATGACGGGAGCTACTTTTTCCTTTCTCATTTACAAAACAACCTGCTTCCTTTAAGGAAATATGGTTATTTGCATTTATGCTAAGAGTTAAATAACATGATGGACACTACTTTAAAGGCTTTATGTTAAATATTTAGCTACAGCCAGGAGGAGGTTAACCTAGCTTAGCTAATCACCAGAAACAAAAGGGAAACGGCTAGCCTGGCTCTATGCTAACAGAGCTAACAAATTCAACTGCAAGCCCCTGTAAAAAACACGAAAGATCATGTTTTTTCTTCTATATACTATTTTTTGTACATTTCTGTTATTGTTCAAGCTAAAGCAATTACATTTTTTTTATTGTGCTTTAACTTTGTTAGTAAACATCTTTTTTTTTTACTTTGAACAGAGCCAGGTTAGCTGTCTGTATGCTAATCTAAGCTAAGCTAACCAACGGCTCTTCTCTCAGCAAGAAAGCCAATAAATGTCAAACTATTCTGTTTAGTACACATTATAATCACTGCACAGAATTTCAAGTCCATCAGCTTGAGATAACAATTAGCTTTCACTGTCCTCAGATATCTGCATGTCAAAATTGAAGGTACAGATTGCAAAGCAGAGTACATTTCCACATTGGCCTGCAGATGGTCTGTGTGTCCTGGGTTTCGGCATGATAAAGGCATGGCTCAGTGCTGGATGGGGCCTCTAACAGAGAGTCATGGGGTCAGTCGGTCAGGGGGACAAGAGGAGGTGGGGAGGGGAGGTTGAGGGGTGGGATCATAGTTAATGACTGGCAGAATGAACCCTGGGAAATCCTTGAGAGGCTTTCCCAAACCACAGCAGGTGGCGGTGAGTCTTTAGCACACAGAGCCAGAGGGATCTGCCTCTCCAGGAGTGTAGAAATCAGGGATGGGAAGTCCAGTGTGCAGCGTAACCTGGAGAAAAACACATTTACATACAAACATGTAAGTGAATAAATAAGGGCAAAAATGTTTGGTTTAATTTCTCTGCCTGCAGGTGGAGCTGTTGAACCTCTGAGGGTGAAGTGTTTTGTTTTGGAGGCGCTTTGCTTTCTTCACCCGAAGACGGCATTAAAAATGAAAAAAGTGGCTGAGAGCAATGAGAAATTCAAAGCTACTAACTGTTGTTGAGTCTTTGAAGTGTTCCCTTTTAAGCTTTAATCCTTTGAGCTTATATTTGTACAACTTGGGAGAAGTTTTACTTAATAATAACAGAACACTTGTGATTCTATATTGATCTACAAGTAAAAGCTGTGTTTATGCCTGCAGCACTGCTCAGGGTCAATGAATCTTTGGCAAATACAGCAAGGGCCAGATATAAAACAGCACCCCCTGCTGCTGTTATAAATGCTTGCATTTTGACCATTAACTGAAAATTAAATGTGAACTAAATCACATATTTTTATACATGCTCACGTCGGCTGAAAGTCTTCAATAATAAACTACATTTGCAAAATTTGTTTTCAGTAAAAAAGCCCTAAAATGAAATACATCATGCAGTCATATTCTTTCAAATCAGAGACTTTAGGGGCATCAGTATCATTCTGTACCTGGACGTTGCGGTTGATGCTGATCGCGGGGTAATAGACGCCCTCTAAGCCTTCAAAAGCCACCGGACCCTGCTGCTCATCGTTGATGAGGAAGATGATGATCCCGCGTGAAAAATCCAGCAGGACTCCTATTGTAGTTCCTTTAGTGATGCCACCGTCCGTCCTGTCACACAGAGAGAAACTAACTGAGGAGGTGTTCAAGGGAAACTGATGTTCCTGCAAAAGGCATCTAGCAGAACATCTGCTCTCTCATCCTGTAGCTGGACTGTGTCAGCATTTGTAAAAAGTAACCATAAGGTAATCTCAGGTACAATCTCAGGTGCTTTGTACTTCTACCTCACTACATTTAAATGCAAACATTGTACTATTAGAGTCACTCATTGTTTTTCAAATAAAGAGTTTTTATCAAAACCATGGAAAGTTTATAAAACACAACCTGTTAAAGATCAAACCAGTAGTTCCCAACTGTTTTTGATCGTGACCCTGAAGCCCTCAGAGGTAAAATAATCCAATATTTCACATTAAGGCAAAGTTTAAACAAAATCTGAAAAATGAAAACAAATCTGGGGAGCAGAATTTAGTTTTTGTTCTTTCCTAACCCCATGATTTTCTTACGACCCCTCAGATATTTCTTGGAACCTTTAGAAGGAGCTCCTCCCTCAGTTGAAAACCACAGGACAAAACTACCAAACTGCACATGAAGTAAAAGATTTAGTCAAATTTCCCTCCACCTCAACCAGCTACCATAGTAAAATCATAGTACAAACTTATAAAGTATCGTGTAACAATATGTCATTTTTCTTCAGAACCAATGCATTTATTTCTGATACCGTTAAGTACATTTTACTGGTGATACCTTTGCACTTTTATTTATTTGGAATGGAGGACTTTTATTTGTTATGGACTAGTTTTAAACCGTTGCACTGGTGCTTTTACCTAAATAGAGTATCTGAATAAATGTGATCTAGATCTCGAAATGATATCCAATGCCTCCGAACGTTCTCACAGCGTGGTCAGTCACATTGACTCCTCACCTGTTGGTGTGTGAGTTGTTGTGCATGAACCAGGAGCGGTTGTTGTCCACATACATGGCCCAGGCCTTGTCGTCCTTCCCCAGCATCACATCCTTCAGCACATCACCCCGAGCGATGCCAAAGGCCGGGTCCGGGTGGTTGTCGTAGCGATCAATGGTCATTTCCCAGTAATGAACGCCACGGGAGAAAGAGGAATTACCCAACACCACCCTGTCGTCGTAGCTGTTGCACGTCACTGTCAGGTTGTCGTTGGAGAGGATGATGTCCGGGTGAGCGGAGGCGGGGTCAAAGGTGAACCAAGCAACTGTGCATGTGCAGGGAACAGTTTCACACAGTGTTTAGCATCAATAACATCAACCACTGCAAGACCTGACGCAGTGAGCATGACTTAACAAAGATGAGATGACTCTAGAGGCTGAAGGTTAAATGAGGTGAAGTTACACTGCAAAAATTACTTACTTAAAAGGATAATAAATACATGAGAGAGGATGAGAGGAAGAAGGTTCACTATCACTACTATGGTGATTACTAACTTACTTAACTTATAACTTAATCTTAATAATCTTAATAACTTTACGTCTCCGTCAGACAGTCTGCAAATTAAAGTTGCTGTTTGTTTTCACCTGCTTGGATGCTTCTAAGTGAGCAAGTTAATAAAAGAAAATACAAAATTAAGTGAGTTGTCATTAGAGATTCTCTTTGACAGGCAGGGAAAATATCAATACACTTGAGTATGGCGATATAATGTTTTGTGAAGCTGTATCAATTCTTGAAAACACTGTATTGATTTTTAAATATTAGCTTACGAGCAAAGATTTGTGGCAGTGGTTCATTTTGTGTTGTATTTGAGCTCCTGCCCACTTGATGGCAGTGTTGTAATCTAATGAGCCATTTGACTTAAAGCCCTAATGACAAACAAATAACTTTTTGATGATGAAAAACCTTGAGGTGCAGCGGAGCACTCCACACATAGCCAGTGACTTTATGATTTTGTTTTGTCAAATAAAAAAACATGTTTTTAGCGACCCCTTGTGGTTGTTTTTGCTGATGTTTTAAAGTCTCTGATGCTGAGATTTCTGCAGATGGGGATGAGCGGAATTTCATTTTGGCTGCCAAAGGTATCAAAAACTTACAATACAATCTGACTTCTTTAGCAGCCGGAGGAGTTGCCCCCTGCTGGCCATCAGAAAGAATGCAGGTTTACGACACTGACATCCACATGATTTCAATGCGTGCAGGCTAAATCAAATGCTGCTTTTTTTTGCAGACAATTTGACACAGGACTGACAATGTAAACTCTATGCTCTAACAGAGGAATGTGTGATCTTAGCAGATGGACGTTTGCAGATTATATGGGCTCCACTGGACCAGCTTGTCCACGGCTTTCATTGATGTCACCATGTGCACTGGAGTTTCATTACAAAGCTTTATTTCCCAAAGGAAATAAAACAAAGACGTTTATTGGAAGCCTGTATTGAACATCTAATAAGTGCAGCCCACAGAGCTGCAAACTGCCCTCCTGCTGGTTTAAGAGTGAGGAACCGCACTGATGAAACAGGAAATGGCCAGGCAGGAACTCGAGTGGAAACAGTCAGCAATGAGAGCCGTCCATACCTGTGCCTATAGACTGAATATCGCATGGAGGGAGTCCAGCTGAAATGTGAAATGAAAGGGGAAGAAAGGGGCAAAGAAAAGAGGGGAGGAGAGTGGAGCGAAGCAGTGAAGCGGACAGTGTAGAGGGGTCAGGAGGGGTGGAGGAGACGGGGAAAAAGCAGGTTTGATCAGGGAAGCTGGTTCAACTCAGTGGCCAAAACATCAGAGAGGAAAACAAAGAGTCCCCTAAAAAACAGATCAGAGGAGACAAGAACAAGAACAAGCAGGAAAACAAAGAGAGAGACTGTTCCGATGGAGGAATTCACACTTCTCCGTCTTTCCATGTGGGAAATGAAAGAGACACAGAATAATTTAAAGTGCAGCCCACTCAGTTTGACGATGTCAGATCTCTGCAGAAACAGTGAAACGGTCTGAGTGGTTAGATCGGTGTGCGCAGCCCCCAAGAGCTGCTGAGGGCTCTCTGTGGCAGGTAGGGAGGCTGTCTGGGGCTTTCAGGTCCACTGATGGATGACAAACTTCCCCATCTATGCAGAGCAGCATTTAACTAATGGGAAAGCAAGCACGTGGGTGGATTATACATGAACCAGCTGCAACTGGATGTACCTGGTTCAGAAACTCAAACACACCCTCAAACAGAATTCACATCCTGCTGCTGCTTCTGGATTAAAACCTCGCCACTGATGTTTTGGAGGCTTTTATGTTATTATTTTTGCGCTACATGAAAGATAAAAGAGGATGAGGAAGTTTGATGGCCGTCATGCCTTCAAAAATCCTTTATAAGCCATAATTAAAACTCAAATTCATGTTTTTTTAATCTGAAATACGAAGAAAAATGAATCAGGAAAAAAAATAAGTTCTCTCCACCAAATTTCTCAGAAGTTGTCTTTTCTGAAGATGCAAGGCTTCAGTCTGTCAGCAACAATTTATTATTCTTAAGATCTTCATGAGTTCAGTCAAGACTTATTTGCTTTTAATGAACAGCAAATCCCCAAAAAGAAGGAAACTGAGTCGGGACCCTTCCTCAGTGCTCTGACTGATTTTGACCTGTGATGAAATACCTGCCAGCTGTTTGCTCGAGAACAACATCGTGACCGATCAGATGGTGTCTTTGCATCATGGTTCCTCACAGCATAACACCAACATACTGTACTGTCATGGAAATGTAAATGTTGAAGATCAAATCATGCAAAAAACAAAGTGTGTCAAAAACTGTGGTCATAAAAAACAATACAAAAGAGTAAAAACTGCAGTAAATTACAACACCTGAGTCAAATGAAATAGAAACAAAAGTGCAAATTAACCTGGAAAATAAAAGAATACAATAACAAACATTTGGCAGGTATTTAGTGAGGCCTGACTGACATGGGATTTTTGGGGCCAATGCCGATACCGATATTAGGTAGCAAGAAAATCTCCATATCCAATATAATGGCCGATACCAGTTATCAAATAGATGTAACGAAGATTTGTAATGGAGACAGGATATCTTACATTTTGACAAACTTTATTCCAAACATCAGTCCACGGAACAGGAAACACTTTCCTTATCAGTTATAAAATAACGGGCCACCCTCTGCTGGACAAATTATGTAATTACATCATTTTAAAAACACTAGTTCAAGCATTTTTTATGGCCTTAGGAAACAGTTTTAATATCGCTGCATATTGATGAACATATATGCTGATACCGATTAGTCTGCCATAAGCCAATATCAGCTGATAATATATATTGGTTTGCAAAATATATATTAGCAAACCAATATATCAGTCGGGTCCTACACATTTTATTCTTTTCCTCCAACTGCTTTTTTATTTACAACATAACATTTTGTGGATTTGACACTGTGTCCTTGTTTGTGTATCTTGTATTTTTTTGTCTCTTTTATTTTCTCTCTCTGTCACAGCTACAACCTCTTAAGATTGCTTGTCTTATTTTGTCTCAGTTTGCTCTTCTCACATTTTTCCACTTTCTGTTTTCTCTGTCTTTTGCCTGCCAGCACTTGAGACTATAATTCAACTGTTGGTAGATTTTTGACACGAATAATGTTTTCTTGGGGACTATATCTGATGATGAAAAACTGGCTTATAGTATTCATTTTAACAAACAAGTACCATAAACAACTGATGGGGTGACATATCCCTTCGGTTTGTTGCTTCAGAGAATTGTGACATAGATACAAACCACAGTCAGTGCCCCCTGGTGGACAAAATAAAAAACAGTAAATTACCCCAACCCTTGCCATTTCTGTGCTGTGCTTTTTTTTTTGCATTATTGGCCATTTTTTACACTGATAAGCTGATATTGGCAGATGTTTCGGCCTGGCTTATTAATTAGTCTTATTCTCATTCAGATCTGCTGCATTTTAAAGTGCTGTACGCTGTATGCTTAATTTCTAAAAATCAGAATTTACAAAAGCAGCAGGGTTCAGTTCTGCTTTTGGAGATGTCTCTTTAATTGGCAGACTTGAGTTTTGGCCCTTCTGAAACTTGGAAACCGAAAACTTTATTCCAAACACTGACTGAACCCTTTAAGATCAGAGGAATAAATGATTGAATTCTGTTTAAAAGTGCATTTTTCTCAAAGATAAACAGTCATATAGGCAGTAGTAGGAGGAGGAAGAGATGATGCAGTACATACTCTCAGAGGTCTGCATGATCAGCGTCTTGCTGTACTGGCCCACTCCGCTGGCGTTGAAGGCTTTCACTCTGGACTTGTATGTGCTGTGGAAGTGGAGCCCGTCCACAGTGCAGATGGTCTCCGTCCCCACGTACACTTCCTGTAAAGACACACACAGCGCCGCCCGTCAAGCTCGCACATACATCAAGTGTGTAGTTATGACACAGATCAGAGACTTCAGGCTCCTCTTTCTGAAGGAGTGTCCCTCTTTTTGGATTTGGCAGCGAGCGTAGTGAGTGAGAGCGAGAGTTTGTAAAAACTCAGCGTGGGCGACGCAGCCCACAGCGCTGTATAAATAGACGCGGGGACACAACTCGCCAAGCTCAGCGAGGCGCTGCGTCGGCGAGCCTCACTGAGTCACAGAGGGGAAGAGAAAGAGAAAACTTCCTGCACAACGTGGAGAGCGTTTGTTTGGCGAAGTGAAGGTTCACAGGTGTGACGGCGAGCGAGTTGAGTCAATGTGACGCAGAGAGTCAACAGCAGATTCAAAAACTTTAAAGCACAATGTGTCACTTCTGCCACTAGAGGTCTCTCGGTCAAAACACAGAAAACAAAGGACACAATACGATGATGCTCCGAAGCAGCGTGGGATCATGGGATTTGTTTGTTTCATTGTTTAACAGCCACCGTTGCAGATAAAATTTTTAGTGACTCAGGCAGAATTGTTTAAATCTGAGTTGAAGTTCAGTCACGACTTCCTTCGTCACTCTCCGACTGAAGTTACCTTGAAGTTAGCGATTAGAGATGATTCAGTGTTACCTTGAATAAAAGTACAGATTTCACTAAGTTTTAACTTTATTGGAAACTCTCAGTTCAATTAAGCACAACAAAATTTCTGTGAAAATATCAACTTTTGTGCATTTAATCAAAGAAAATATTAGACCGGGTTCCGTAATGTGTTAAACTCTGGCAAAATGCCTTGAAGCTGTAACATAATTTGGCTTTGACCGCCTGCCAGTTAGCATTTAGCAGATGCGGTGGGTGAATCTGTTGGCAGACTGGATGTTAAATGATCAGCTTCTTATGGAGGAGATGTAATTAAAAACCAGAGGAAGAAGACTCCAACAAACAGACAATTAACAAGGACAAAGTGGACTAGAAGGAACAAGCAGCTGGTTTCAGAGAGGAGATGGAACTGACTTCAGGTCAGTGGCGGCTTTTCTCTAAAATGAAAACACTGGATGTCTTTTTTGGGATTTGAACTACCGTTTCTGCCTCCTCACAAAGATCTGAGGTTCACAGGGTCACCAGGTTTATTTAAGTCTGAGCTCAACTGAACAGCAATATTCAGATTATAATCTATGTTTTGGGATCTTTAAGTTAAAAGGTTCTGTTTGTTACAGCTGGGTTTGTGTCAAGAAGATCATTAAAAACAAATCAAGACACTTTTTAATAAACTGTGCTGCACCAGATGTTTACAGACATGCAGAACGTTTAATAAGCTATCACGAGATTTAAGAGTTTTTTAGACTTATATAAAATAAATATAGAATTGTTTTTATCTTCACATGATTTGCAGAAAGTAAGCTGTTTTATTTTACAATGACTGCAAAATTTGCAAAG
>JAPXVT010000008.1:9563948-9574833 GCA_029823135.1 Acanthurus reversus | reverse complement strand
ACCTGTTTGGACTCAGTGTTATTCAAAGTAAGATTTCTCATTTCAGGGATTACCTGATTGAAAACTGAACCAATGCTTCGTATTTCTGTCTCATGTGGTTGTTGTTTTGTGGTTTGCTGTATACAGTTTGTCTGTTATGTTGCTTGTTTACCAATTCGATGAACAGAACAGCCTTTAATTCTGTGGTCGTCTTCACATCTCCATTTCTAATCTAGCGAAGACTGACTGTTCAGTAGTGTGGACCAAACCTCATTTTACTTTAAAATATTTAAATTACATGGTTGCATGTGATGTGTTACATGGTTACATGTTTAGTCAGTGCACATTATGGAGTGAATGTAGTCACAAAGAGAACCAGAGCCTCATAAAAACTGTGTAACCAGGAAGTTACTTTCCTCAGACCAATAACTTGGCTGAGAAACAGGAATCTGCCCTAAACTTAGCATCTCTCACATACATGTCATGGCGGTCTCTCAGGAACCAGGGCCCCCTCGTCCTGACTGCTCCCATTGTGCAGCGAGCCTCTAGTTCTTTTTACACTGGTGGTACGGTGAGGGTCGTACGTCTGGAATGAGTCACTGTGTCTGTGCCGCGGTGCAGCAGACAGGGGGTGACAGTTGCAGGCAACTGCAAAGGGAGAGTAAACTGCAAAGGCAGTGTTTTCAGACAGCTGGCCTCCAGATGAGCCAATGACGACCCAGCAGGTCAGTTGAGCTGGAGCCAATGGGTCTGATTGTGGGACATTCCTGAAGTGCTTGTCTGAACAGCGTGAAATCCCCAAGGCAAACAGAGGCCACCCACTCCCTGTGTCGCCCACTGTCACCCTGACCAGATCATCCACAGCTTAGCTGCCACACCAGACACGGGTTCCAGTACGTCTTTGTTTGCTCACTGTTTAGGGGGTTTACCTCAGATGGAAAAAAAAGCGTATGTCCAGGAGGGTTGGGCAGATGTGTACCAAACTGGCACCTGACGATGTCCACCATGAAACATCACGATGGATGATGACAATCGTTGTCATTGTTGCGACTGCTCATTCTGTGTTTACTTATTATCTATTGATCTGTCCTTACGAGTGAGCCGCTTCTTTTCTGACAACCACTTTCTGCTTTTGTTACACTGTAATTTTACTGTTGTGGAACTAATGAAGTATTATCTTATGTCATCGTGTGAGGGGAGAGAACTGTCACTGTGTTAATTTTGTCGGTACTTTGTGAAATAAATGCATGGGAGGATTAGGATCCTGTCGCGCGATGTTTACTTGAATAATATTTATGGCTGTTACTTCAGCTTGTGTGTGTGTATGAGAGATGAGGGTAGAGATGCTGAAACAGATAGTAAACTTCCGTGACAACACTGAGTTTTATAACTTTGACAGACTCATCTTACCAACTAACGTTACCTAGTGAGTTTTTTTTCCCATTGAATGCTTCTCCTGCCCGTCTTAACTTGTAAAAATGGTCCATGAAGAGTTCTGTTGTTGTTGTTTACATGCTCACAACTCGAGTAAAGTGCAGCTGCCAGTGTGAGTCAGACTGTGTGAGGGAGAGCGAGGCAGGAAGGGGAGAGGCGCCTTTTAAATGTGACGATGGTCAGGGCACAGTGGTCGATGGTTTGGCCCAAACCCAAAGCCACTGATAGTACATGAAAGGACTTTTCACTTTTTTTAAATGCTTTTTTCAGTGACAGTTAAGCTCACACTGTTCTGAGCATGGTAAATCTGTTTCTGTGTCTGACATTATGAAGGTAAATTCTACATTAACTAACATAATATCCTACCAACAGAACAAAGACCAGAAAAATTAACTTCCCTCAAATCTTAGAAATAATTGTATATCACCCCTGGTCTGCTTACTTTCTGGTAATGTACAACAACAAATAGTTCTCAGTGCCTGCTGATTAATCAGGGAAGTAGGGATATTGTTTGGTATCCATCTAACAGAGATAATGAGTAATTATTACCACATTATGCCATTGTTATTATGCAGAAAGTTCTGTCCAACAACACATATGTTACATGTAACACAAGACGCCAGAGCTGTGGAATTGAATGTCGCGTTGGTTCATTGTTTAAAAAAAAACAAAGGTGGTGTAAGAAGGGACTTCATTGCTGCAGTATTGCGCGGCCTGTGTGTTAAAAAGGCTTCCGAGTTTTCAGTTCAGGAGGCCTGAAACTCATGAAAGGCGTCACTTCAGGAGCAGATTAAGTCATGACAGGCTGAGGTGAAAAAATGAGGAGGAACACCAGAGGCTCAGAGTACAAAGGGAAGAGCAGAGGCTGTCTGATGTGATGCCTCTGAGGCATCTTTGAACGCAGCGCATTCAGGAGGGATTTAAGCTGCATACACAAACATGAAGGCACCTACACATCCCATTTGAACACACACATGCACACACACACACTGGTGACACAGGGAATGAGTGTCTGAACTAAATCTGTTCCTCTCCACTGACAGATAATGAACACATCTATATGGAGCTGGATCAGAAGCTTTCCAAATACTGCCCCAAAGAATGGAAGAGAGAAGCCAGCAAGGTAAGAATTTATGTGCTGGATTATTGCGACTTTAAATCAAAAGTTTTGCAGTGAGTAGAGGACATTAAATCTCAGTTTATAGCTACACAACCTGCAAGCAAGACTCATTTCTTAAAGTCCACATGATGTTACCAGCTTAAGTCACAAAACTGGCTTTATTGGATCCAATAAAACGAGGATTCACAACATTTATCCAAATAAACTTCAGCGTCAGGTAAATATGCTGCTCTGTCCATCGGAACTGGAAAATATAAGCTGCCTCCTCAAAAGCTTTTGACCGTATAAACTCAGGAACTCACAACCATTTGCAGTAGTTCAGACACATAAATGATAAATCAAAAAGTTATAGAATAAAAGTTGGCATAGAAAGTTTCTGTATCAAGTCTACACTTCAGTTAATACTCCCTCTTCATCATCAATATAAGCAATCTCTGTCTCTTTGTCTCTCTCCACCAGAGTACAGTGTGATTAAATATGATTAAAATAATACTCTGCCAAACCAACTATTCTTGTCTACTTGCCAGATCTATTTTATAATCAAGAGCTTTAGCGAAATCACATATGAAATTGTACAAATTGCCTTTAATTGCACCTCAATGACACTTGCAGGCAACAAAGAAAGAGTGGTGTATACCCCATTGTTTTTTCTGTTTTGTTTTGTTTTTTTTTAATCAATTATTCAGTAAAGATGCAGATGCAGAATCGACAGAGAAACAGTTCAGCATTTTTGTAATATGCTCATTCACAAGGGTTCTGTACAAGCGTGATGTTTACCACACCTGGAAACCTCACTGTATTGACAACACTGCAGCAAGTCACAATTAAATAGTTACAAAGTGGAACTCCTCCTAAAACCACAAATTGTTGTTTTTACCTTTTTTGTTTGTCTATAGGCTATAAAAATGGTCTGATAACTAGTCAGATTCAGAGGTGTTGAAAGGCACCTTTAAAAGTTTTTAAGCTAATTTTGAGCTCTCAGTCCAGCTGTTTCAATACGTCTGCATTCTTTATGCTAAGCTAGGATCATTAGCTCGGGGCTGCAGCTCTGTTCTTAATGCACAGACAAGAGAGTTCACATCCAACACATCTCTCAAAAAGGAAGCACACAAACGTATATCTCATAACTGAAATGATTGGCTTGTTTTTTCTTACTTTGTTTATACACACATTACTTGTGTAAACAAACCATCAACAGCATCAGAAAAAAACAAATAATGTAATGTAGCTGTTATTGATTTAGCTGCTCTTTTGCCCCACTTTCAAACCTCTAAATATTTGCTTTGACGTGTGGAGTCTGATATAAAAGTAAGCCAACCTGTTTTAGAAAATAAACAACGTTTTGCACGTGTTTGTTTTCCAGGGCATCGACCAGTTCGGGCCTCCAATGATCATTCACTTCAGAGCTCAGTATTACGTTGAGAACGGGAGACTGATCAGGCAAGTAAAACCCCCCGCTGACTGTACAGAGCCTTCTGCTACAGAGCAAAATTTAATACCTGCTCAAACCGCCCTCCCAACATCACTCAGTTTAACACCAATTAACCTGTAATTTGAAATGATGTTTTTGTCTGCCCTGCAGTGACCGGGCAGCCAGGTACTACTACTACTGGCACCTGAGGAAACAGGTGCTGCTCTCACAGTGTATCCAAAGGGAAGAGGCGTACTTCCTCCTGGCAGCCTTCGCCCTGCAGGCCGACCTCGGCAACTTCAAACGCAACAAGCACTTTGGGAAGTACTTTGAACCTGAAGCCTACTTCCCCCCGTGGGTGAGTTTGTCCAACAGGGACCATGTGTGGGCTCAGACCTCACATGTCAGATTAGTCAGAGAAAAAGAAACCATTTAAAATAATTAACACTCATCCTGCTCCTCTTCATCCTCCTCACAGAGGCTTGTATTAAAATACCTAACTTTCCAGCAAAAATATGTTTACAGCTTTTGTCTCTACGGCTCATTTCCCTGCTTATGACAACTGTATGCGGTAGATTTTTGTTTTTAGATAAAACTAATTTTTGTTACATTAAGGCTTAAACTTGTGCAAAGTTAAGGACGTGACTGCTTCGGGTGACAGCAGCCTCCAGCTGTCTGCCAGGCAACAAACAGTCATTAATATCAGTGTGGATCCTCCTCAGCTCCACTTTCTCACCCAACAGAAGCTCTCCTCTGGCTCCAGACACACCAAGATAATGACAGCCATAAAGCCAGACTCCAGGCTTTGAAACAACTACATCACTCTTTCCTGTTGTGCACCTGATCACATTTCATATGACTATCACTACAAAAACTGATCTATTTTCCATCGGGCCTTGTTTTGAATGCCTAGCACTTGTTCATTATATTTGATTACTGAAAAGTAGCCTAATTAAAACCATTCTGATCACGTGAGCTTGTCATTTCTGTCTCGCTCTACGTATCAGTCTGTACTTCCAGCTGCTGATAATGATTTCAGTGTTTAACTCTTGTGATTGAGTCTATTTCTGCAAAAACGCTTGTTCCCTTGGGAGACTCCATCACTGTTTAGCAAACAGCTCAGTCCATGATTAGCTGGTAACGTTGACAGCTACATCACAGTCCCTGATTTGCCGTACATCTGTTGACTTTTTTGAAATTGTTTTCACCAGCTGGAAGTCCAGACTGATTCGTAAAGCAAGACAGAAATGTGGAGCTAATGTAATCAGGATGGTTATAACCAGGCTAACTGAAAAGTAATTAATGTAAGAAAGTGAAGCCATTAACATGAATTTATCGTATTTTATGCCAATATGTGAGCAGGTTGATTGTACAACAGCAAACGAAAAAATAAATCGCAAGCTGGCACAAACAGCTGCAGTGAAGCTGTTTCCCAACGAGTCTCGTGCTACAGCTAACTTTAGCTTGCTGGCTCATTAGCAGAGGTTCCCTACTGCAACTTTAAAAGATTAAATCTCCCAAGACTTTCTTGGTTGCCTATGACAGCGTGTGGACTGATCTCTATCTGAGGGACTCACAATGGATTTCACTGGAAAATCTAAAGGCTATGATGTTTGTTTTTGCTCCCGATTGGAGCTGCTCTGTTTCTCTCCTCAACCCCTGATTATGTTGTATGCAACTCAACCAAAGAGGTATCAGGACGCCACCTGATGACTGCTATATACTACACTATTATTTCTTTCTTGTGCAAAGCTGTGAAATACACGAGGGGCTGAAAAGTCATGTTAAATGTGACTAATGCTGTTAACACATCACTGTATTAGACTGGTTAATCCTCCTGCGGTAAGTCTGTCTGATATTCCAGTGAGTCACAGTGAATGTCCAAAAAACATCAGTGACTTAAAGAGGTCTCAGCTGAAAGAGACCAAAGGTAAATTGCTGTATCACTGACTGAGGAGCTGAAAAGTACAGTAAAGGTGTGTTTTGGGCTGTCAGGGTGTGCACAGTGTCCTGACCTGTGGATGCAGGTTGTGTATCTGTGGCCACCTTCCATTAATCACCCTGATCAAACACTTAGCAGCAGCACCACATCTGAACATGTGGGATAATGAGAAGTGGGACACTTCAGTTTATTTTTGTCCCTGGAAGTGGCACACACTCTGTTGTTCTTTTTAAGCACGAGAAACGTTCCAGCTGACACGGCTGTTCGGGCCACACTGGCATCCTCCCACCACCACCACCACCACCATCCTCTACCTCTCCTACTCTGACAGCCACGCCCGTCTGATTACTCTTCACTTCCTGTAATTAGCCTCCTGCCTGCTTATCGCCACTTGAAACCAGCAGTGACAGGAAATTGTTTGATGATAAGCGCTACCCTGCGCCAAATCCTCCCACAAATTTAGGTACTTAGAAAGCTTACTGACAAAACCGTCAGGAGCCACATGCGAGAAGAGTGTGTTTTCGCCTCGTGCCTCAATCTGCCGTTGCCTCCTGTTCGCCCTGTGGCAGGGAGCTTCATTACCCTCTTTGGCATCCTGTCGTACCAATCTGTTGTAATGAGTCTGCACAGCGTCAGTGTAGCCAAGCCTGACGTTTCCCTCTTTCTCTCCCGCCTCAGGTGATAGCCAAGCGCGGCCGTGAGTACATCCTGAGGCATATCCCTAACATGCACAAAGACCAGTTTGCTCTCACGGCCTCAGAGGCGCACCTCAAATACATTAAGGAGTGTGCCCAGCTTGATGACGTCACTGTCCACTACTACAGACTCTACAAGGTGAGAGACATGACACGGGGTCAGTCAGAGACGTTGAAGCTTTACATGAAGACACCATTCTGCTGCTCTGCTCGTGTTGTATTTAGATAAAGGAGCATTTGATATCTTGACTGCACTTTGGATTTCAGGTTAATCTGCTGTATCAGATTTCACTTTATCTTTCCCTGATAAATATTTCGTCTTGACTCTTTCAACAGGACAAGAAGGAAGTAGAAGCATCTCTGACTTTGGGACTGACTTTACGTGGTATTCAAATATTTCAGGTATTCTATGTTTCTTATAATTTTAGGCTTTTTATTAGAATTTTAATATTCTGCAGTTTGTTTCCTGCTCCAGGATCCTAATTTCTGAAAATAAGAGCACTGCAAACATTTTCCAGCTTATCAAATAATATTTGTCTTCTGTATTGAGTCTGAAAAGTCTTACTTGAGTCAATAAAACTGGGGGGGGGTTCGGTCCTCATTTAAAAAAAAAAGTTTAAAAAAAAAAAAAAAGTCTTCTAAAGAATCGATCAGTTATGTTAACAAATGAAAAGTGAAAGTAACTTTATTGCTTTTGTCGCTTGATTCATTACAGTTGAATAGTTTCTAAGAACAATAGAAAAAAATGTTTAGACTTATGTTATTTCTGAAGACGGCGATTTTTGGACGAGTTTTGCAGCAGTGTTGCACCTGTAATTGTTGATTTGTTTATTTCGAGCATGAAAAAATTAAAAAAGAAAGCAAAACGATCATACAGTTGCAGCCTACACAGTAATTAATGGTCTTACACTTCTTCTAATATGTTCATTACCATTTATTATAAAAATATTTATCTTGATCAGAACATTAACTCTTATCTATTCACATTAAGCAAATATTTATACAATTCATTACGGATAGATTCATCTTTATCATAAATAATCCTTCATATATTTATTCTTATCACAACATGAATATAAAGCTGAAACTAAAACCCTATCAAAAATAATTATATATATTTATCCAAATGCATGAATATTTACAGAATACATATATAATGTAGTATAATCATGTATAATGTAATCATTGACTTCATGTGTTGCTGTTGCAGAATGTCGGCTCTGTGAGGCAGCTGTTGTACGACTTCCCCTGGACCAACGTGGGAAAACTGGTATTTGTGGTGAGTCAGATGCGTCATCACACCTTTTTTTTTTTAACACATAGCCCAGAGGAACATTTTTCATCTTTACGTTTTTGTTTGTTTGTTTTAAACTCGCTCCAGCGATGACGAAACAAGACTCCCCTGTCGTCTGCTCGTGTCTGTGAAAGCGCGGCTCAGGGTCGAGGCTTCTTTTCTCCACACTGTTGTTTTATCTGAGCTCTGCAAGCCGCAGGAACAAATCAGGGATTTGGAAAGAATTTCCTCGCCAGTTTACATACGTGCTGACACTGTTTACTTTCTGCACATTTTTATGTAATAAACAGCAGTATTTTCTACCGTATGATTTACTCACCTTTATTATTTATTCATTTGATCAATTATCAGTGGTGTTTCTGTGCCCTTTGCAGGAAATTCTTCTCATGTGAGCTCTGAGTCAGCCTGTCATTAAGCTGAGCACAGCAGGAGGTTAATTTGCTTCCATAGGGTTTCTGTTATCGCAGGAAGGCTGAGAAGCTTAATATATATCTGTTTCTGTGCGACAGTTTCATGGTTTCTGCCAGTCGACTCACATTTCAGAGGGGCCAGAATCACTTGGCAAAAAACACAAGCCCCTCTGACTCTAATTTTGCTGCTTCTTTACTTCCGTACAATCAGACTGACTTCATAAGCAGGTTTCATGACTGTAAGGCCCCTTAGAAGCTTCTTTGTTGCTCCAGAAGGTTTCGATCCAAGCGTGGTGAGTTTTGCTTTGGCCTAATTTTGGTGCAAACAACCATCGCATCTGCTACAAAGTTCACCGGGGATACATTCTGTTTCTCTCATTCTTGTTTTTTCGGTGGTTTCCTCACGTCTGCTGCCTGAAGCGTCGTGAGAGTAAACCGGCGGTGGCGTGGCTGTGGTTTCACTGTGTACGCGAAGAGCCTCTCATGGCCCCGTCCCACCCTTCTCCCGAATAACAGGCTTTCTCCTCCACCCCACCCACAAGTCACGTCATACAGCACCGCTGCCACCACGGCCTCAGCTACGGCCGAACGAGCCAGAGTGTGCAGCAGGGCGGAGGGACGTGTGGGTCAATAAACACCAGATGTTGCAATGGTTTTGGGGGGATTTTCTATTCAGGATATTGGCCAGAATGACTTTAGCTTGTCTGTGTATCAAGGTTAAACAGTGGGAGGGGCTTGTGGAGATCAGGGTTTCTGATGCATTTATGTTTCTCCTGAGGCTGAATTTAATCTACTCACCCTGAGAGCTGAAGTGAAGTAATCACTCTTGTGTCCTGTGGTGTTGGATCTGAGACTCTGCCTCGACCTCGCCAGTACTTTGGTTGATGATGTTGTTGTTGAGAGATTATTGGATAAAAAACGGCCCCTGGGTGATGCTGGGAGTTCTCTATGTGTGTGGCCTGGGAAGAAGGAATTGTTGGAGATGGGAAAAAGTTGTCCAGCTGTCCTAAGCGGAAAGTTTACTGCAACAACCCATCACTTGACATCACTCTGCTGCTGTGTGTGTGTTTTAGTTCAGTAGAGCCAACACCTGCAGAGATGTCACTGATTCAGTATATGTGGATTTGTCTTAACCTAGGGCTGAGCGATATGGACCAAAAACCATACTGTATGCAGCTATATATGATGTGGAATAGATGGAAGAGATAGAAAAAGATTCTCAGAACACAGGAGGCCAAACCAGCCAAAAATCACACGTGGTAAACCTCCCTAAAAATGAAGTCCAGACCAAAGGGTCAAACGTTGGTCTGCTGAGATGATATGAGAAAAAACTTTCTAACATGCCGGCAATAGACACATGCCTCCTTTCAAACCAAGCAGTTGCAAGTATAAAGAGATGCTGCTCACATGGGTTATAATGACAGGATGCAGATATAAAATGTAAAGTTATTTGTGTGTTTACGTATTCGTTAGTACAACAATAATCATTTTGGTTTTTGGAAAACATTTTAAAAATAAAATACATTGTTCACAGTAGTGTGAAAAGTAATCATACAAATCTGCCATTCGAGCGGTGAGTGATTTGGGTAGAGTGGGTCAAATCTCAGTTGATCGCAGAGAAATATTGAAGGGAGCGGTCTGGAGCGACTTCTCTCAGAGGAGCAGAGGGAACGAACGGCAGTGTGAGCAAGGAGTGGAAATTCTCAGCCCTCCTCTTCACTCACATGCTTTGGTTTGAAACCTGGCTAAACAATTTTAAAATGCATGTAAATAACATGTTTAGTTGAACCCACCAATTATGGAATCTGTAAGTAGTGAGAGTTATTCTGGAAATAAGAGCAAGATTTACAGCTTGCCTGACTGAGACGTGCAGTAAATATTGCCCAAACTTTTAAATAAAAGGAGCAACACGATCACCAGGGAGAACCGAGATTTCATGCAGCTGCAAACCTGCTTTGCCTCACCCAGTTTAGCTGCTGCCCAGTATGATTTCAGTGTTTTGCTGGTGGCCAACGGGAACTGCAGAGATGCAAAATACTCAGATCAACTTTAGGGATGGAAGAGAATTTCTTCTGTTTTCCCACCCAGAGTTTTCATGCAGGTCCAGGGATTTGAACAGGAAGTGTCTCAGCCTCAAGAATCTTTTCTGGGAAAGTCACTGTCAGTGAACCGTCAGTTTTGTTTGAACTCATTTCCCCGTATTAAAAAACTATAATAAGGACCCATAATGTGCTTCTCTACCTATGGCCAGGCTTTAAACATCCTCACTCTGAGCTGCTTTCTTTAAAAATGTCTGGATGAATAAAGTGAGAGCTCAGTGCTGTGGTCAGAAATGTGCAGCTCTTTGCATTTTCCAGGGCTTTAAACCCACCCGTTGCTTTTGAAAGTCCAAACCCTCGCAGAAATGTTTATAGGTCTGTATTGAAAACAACCCCGCTGACACTAAAGACAGCTGTGATTGGGTCGAGCCTCAGCCAAAAGGCACAGAAGAAAGCACAAACCCACCATTTTAGTTTTTCCATGCATTCATCCAACATGTCCTCTTCCTGGAAAATCATCAAAACTGCTCAAAAATGTGATGTTTCGGTGTCTGAATGAAG
>JAPXVT010000008.1:9452616-9473812 GCA_029823135.1 Acanthurus reversus | reverse complement strand
GTGTGTTACACTAACCATGCCCTGGATCAGTTCCTTGAGGGTAAGCAGTGCTGCCAGTTCATAATAAGATCGGATCTATTTTATATATGTCGAGTGGTTTGAGAGTTAAAAATGCAACCTCTTGTAAACGAAAGAGGGTGTTATTATTTCAAATTTAAACCAATTCAAGTTTTATTTAATTAGTTTTCTTTGCTTGGCAACCTTGAATGTTGGACATTTTAAGACAAATAAGCTTTTGTTTTGGTGGTTGTTTCCCTCTGCTATTAAGGTATCCATAAATTCCTGGAAAAGGGCATAGTGAGAATAGGAGGCCGCAGCAACAGTGAGATACTGAAGCAATTCAATCTAAGGGAGCTGCTCCGCTCACCTGGCTTCAAAAATTCTCTGCCTCTTCATCTGCGTCGTGCATTTAGTGAGGTGAGCTCATGCTGCGTGTCCTGCGATGTGACTCTTAGAACTAAACTTGGTCCTTCACATTTTATTTCTCTGATGCGTAGCAAAATGTTGAAAAGATGCAGTAGATGTGTGTAATTCCTAAATATTTGTCCTGTTATATTCTATCAAAAATGTTAATTTTTCATTTTGTCACCTATTCATACACTCATCACTGTACTCAGTTCTGCAAGTTGAGGTATATTTCTCCACCTAATCACTGTATTTATTACCTGTTTGGCAGGTTTACAAGCAGATGTGTCAGGAGGAGAACTGGATCAAAACTGAGAGTAAGAGGGTGGAATGTTCTCTGAAAGGCATCCTGCGTGAAAGCTTCTTAAGGAAGTACATTTCATACACACACTGGAGCGATTTGCACCAACCACCTGTGAGTCAAACTGAACAAAAAATATACATTATAATGTATGTGTGGAAACTGAGAAGTACAAAATAGAAGACAGTGAAAACTAATTTCTTCGTGTTTTTGAAATGATTTACAGATACAGGATGATTTTGAGGTTCGCAGCGGGAAGAAGCCCAGTCTGATAATGGAGTGGTTGGGTTTGGGTTCCACCATCTTCCAGCAGAGGGAGACAGAGACTGCAAATATCTATGAAGGTAAGGCTTTTTAACTGAAAGTGTGCCCCACTAAAACGGTGTGAAAAGATTTGATAACTGGCTTCTTCTTGTAAACAGCTGCTCTGCTTTTAGTCTGAATTTTGAAAACACAAGATTTTCTACACAGCAGCTGTATGTTTTCTAAGTAAACAAGTAAACAAGTAAAAACTAGTTTTAGCACGACCGTAATTTTTCATGAGTACACAGAGAAATTGGCAGTGTAACTTTCCACATGTTCATACTCCAGCAGTGGTAACAGAACATCAAGTGTTGTCTCACTTTGCTGCTGTTAGGATGCAGGGAAGCTGTCATTGACAGACCAGGTAAAATCATCACACTGATAAATAAGTAATGAAGTCAAAGGGAATGTTGACTAATTTCACTAGTGCAAACGGAAATGGATTTCTTTAAAATAACTCAACTGCTCTGTTTGTTTGACATAATTTCAGTAAGCAAAATAGACTTGTAATGAAATATGTGCTTAAATGGAAAAATGTAACCTTAGTGAAGCAGCGGCTCTTGCCATCCTCTTCATGGTGACATGGTGTGGTCGGTGCTTGGATTATTTGTCGTCCATGGCAACTGAAGTTGAGGCTATTTGTAGTCCAGTTTGTTTATCTGGTTTTGAGTTATTTCTTGTATTTTACTGAATTTGTTAGAACTGTGATGTAAATCAGTAAAGCAAGTCCCCGACACAAATCACTGCAAAAGTTTCCAGTCACTTAAAAATGAAACAGAATTCTGTCCCTACATTGTCATTCCCATTCCACAGCAGTCGGTAGAAACACCAGGCAGCCCTGGCAGTTCCATTTCAACAGACTCCAAACCAGCTTAAATGATCAATCTAGGGGTCCAAAAATGGCAATTGTCTAAACTCTAAACAGCTCTAGCAGGATTTTATAGCTAAACAGTGATAAAAGATCAAGTGGGCAGTTAATGAAGATCGTTTCAGTAATTGAAGTTCATTAAACCAAGAACCTGAGTGATGTGGTCTCCTACTCACTCACTTCCAGAGCTATCGTTCTGTATTTTAGGATGTTTTCTTTTATGCTGCGTGCAGCTTAATAAGTTGTCACTGAAATCTAATATTAGCATGTTTCTTTTTTTTTGGTGAAAGAAACTATTCTTACATTGATTCTTTCTGTAATGCGTCAGATGTAGCAGAAGCAGAAGCGATGGAGATGGAAGAAGATGATCTCCTCGAAATCGCAGAGGAAGCAGATCTGATTCAGGCAGAGCGGATCATTGAAGACAGCTTTCTTCCCGAACGTAGAGATGGTAGACAGAGGGGAGACACGGAGGAAGATCTCAGGGGAATTGAAGAACTGATGCTGGCTATGAACCTTGATGAAAGTGAAATCCAGGCTGAACAAAGCGAGGAAGGATGGGAGGTAAAATTAAATAGGGTTTTTTTTAGGGGATTGAAATTTAATCACAGAAGCTGCCCAATACAAGAAGTTTGACTGTGCTTAATGGCACCCTGTGGAGTTAGAAGTGTTTTTGCATTCACTATTTCTTACCGTAATGCATTGTGCATATTCGTTCTTCCATGCAAAACATCTATAAAGCTGACTTTAAGAGGAAATTTGCATTATTTACGTCCACGTGAGCTTGGTCATAGTCTCATCTTACCTGCTTTTGTTAGCGCACTGGTTTCTTGGCACATTACTGCCACCACCTGTTGATAATTAGAATAGCCTGAAGACAAATACCAGTCAAATACTCCTCACCTGTAGGATCAAAAGATGCTCCAAAGAGTTTGCAGCTTGCTCGTCTGCAGGGGGAGGCAGCTGCAGTCAGCTTGAATTCACACCAATTTAAATGGATTCCAATGGTGGCACACAAAAAAAAGTCACAAAAAAAGAAAAACTTCCTAAAGCACCCATGTAATATAATCTATTTCGGCACCACTGATCTATATCTTCACCATGCTCCAAACAGCCAGTTTCGTCAGTCGCTATAAATAAAAACACTACTTGTTGGTTTTTATTTGAAACACACTAAGAAAGAGCACTATTCTCTCTCTATTAAGATGTTATTAGACTTTTAGATTGAAAGCAGTGAATGAATTGAGCTCTTAAGTTCATATCTGACCCTGAGCTGATCTGTGCAGATGCAACGGCAACAGAAGAGAAAGATGAAGAACAAAATCAAGAGAGAGTTGAGCAAAAGCTCAGCTATGACTGAAGAAGAGGAAGATGCTGTTGTGGATATTTGGACTCTAAGCCTGCGAGACAGGTGGAGACTGTATCGGTAGGTCTTCATCCATGTTTCACTTTTCTTTCCTATGTTTACTATTTGCCTTTTTTCTATTTCTTACTTTCAATCACCTCTCCTAGTTCCTTTCTTACATTTCTGCTCTCTTCCCTTCTCCTTCATTTCTCTTCCTCCTGCTTCCATCCATGCTGCCTCTGATCCCTCAAGCATCCTCAGTGTGGTAGAAATATTCTATTCTCAGATTTTATAATTAAGTGAACTAATCACCAGAAAAAATGTATCCCCAAGGATTTTCTCACCTCAGAGAGCCAAGATGTAACTTCTATTAATGTGAAAACAGGACTGTGGGGACTTGTGTTTGCATTGTCTTAATTATCATTGAAACAGATAAGGCCACTTCCTTCCATGACAGGTATAATACATCTGGCTGCAATTGTCTAATGACACTTACCATGATATCAAGTACCACAGCATCATATTTCCTGGTATATTTCTGCATTGAGCAAAAAAGAGTCTTAAAGATCTTACAGGCTTCCACATGCAGTAATTGAGTCAGTTGTCACAGTGTTGTGCTGTCATTTATTTACAGCACTGAGGAAAATTCCTGTCAACTGACACGACAATAAAGTACTGAATCTTGCATCTTGTGTCTGCAGGTTGTGGGTTGCACGCTACAGGGTTGATCTTTGCACCAAAATCTGGCAGTCTGAACAGACCTATCAAAACACAGTGGACAGACTGGCTGATGTGAAACGACACGAGAGCCTCTGTCTCCTCAAAAAAGCCACGGTACAGTATAACAAATAGCGTGCATATTATGTCCTCCTGCATGTTTAGTCACAACTTCAGCTAAATCAACACAGCTACCACAGTACTAGCAGTAAAACACCCTTTTAATGTTACCAGCTTTATATAGCCTATGTGGCGAGAATGATGAAGCAGTTTACCTCACTTCCACTTATGCATCATGCTGTACTACTTCATACATGAAAACTCAGGATATTCTCATGTTAGGGAGTCTAAAAGTACAGCTGGAGACACACTGGCACCACGGCACGTCAACTCTCGTCTCTAGCACCAACAGGAAGCGCCGTGCTGCAGTGCATCACCAGGAAGACCACACACACCGAGAAAAAATGAAATGAAACGCCATGATTATATACATATAGCAGTGATGCGACTTGACCGGGGATCGAACACTGCTCCTAATCTTGTGGCGGATGTTCTACCCACAAGGCCACTGGGCTAGTTTGCAATCATGCAGCTCAAGATTTTTTTCAAGCTCAACAACTTACCTCTATGTGAAGTTATACATAGAAAATAATGGGGCGGCTGTTTTGATGCACACCATACGGCGCCGGTGTGTTTTAGCCTTTGCTCATTGCTGAGTTAAGGCTAATAGACAACTGGCAGACAGATTTTGTTACCTTTGTAGAGTGCTAGGCTGGCTGTTTCCTCCTGTAAGCAGTCTTTCTGTAAAGCTAAGCTAATTGTTTCCTGGTCATAGCTTCATATGTTTTGAACAGACATGAGATTAGTATCAAGCTTTTCATGTAATTCTTAGCAAAAAAGCAACTACAGCTATATAGATAACTACAGAAATGTTAAATTAATCCTTTATTTAACTGATTGTAGAATTTAAGGGAACTGTGGCTGTGGTTTAAGTGGGATTTTAACTGTGGGAAATTGTGGGCTTATTAAAAGGTGTTGTCTATTGGTATAAGCCCCCCCCCCAAAAAAAGTCAAAAAGTCAAAAAGTGTTAATTTTAGCAATACTAATGGTATTTTGGACAAATAATCAGTCATAAAAATCCTGAAAATAAGCTGTGATGTGCTGCCCGTCAGGTTATTGGCATGACAACTACAGGTGCGGCCAAGTACCGTAAAATCCTGCAGGAAGTGCAACCACGTCTGGTGATTGTAGAGGAGGCTGCAGAGGTTCTCGAGGCCCACACCATCACCACACTGAGCCAAGCATGCCAACACCTCATCCTCATCGGAGACCACCAGCAGGTAAGATACCACACTGAGGCAGTAACTCCTAAAACTCTCACTGGCATCTCATTAGACACTGCGTGACAACTTGTGCTCTGGTGTATTTTCATAAGCCATCATCCTCTGACTGCAATTACCCCCTTTACATGCCTAGATAAAAATTTAAAGGACAGTCTGTCTTGAAGGAATGTGTGTATTTGTGTGGTTGGCAGTCAGTCCCTGTGTGTTGCCTTGAGGGAAATAGGGGGGGAAAAAAACATGTCATGCCAGCCTTTTACAAGAGATAGAGATGAGAGGAGCGAGGAGTGACATGCTGGACACCGGTAGACTATTACAAGAACTTGTCATGGCCTGCCAAGGACATATGGCCAGGCAGCCTGTCAAGCAATCTGCAGAGTGCCAACACAACTACACACACTTCTATCACACATCTCAATATTCTGTCGTGGTCTCCTCTTGCTGTGTAACTTCTGTCTGCTCTATCCTGAATATTTGCTCGTTGTACTGTGTTTATGCATACATTTATGCATGCATTTGTCTAGACAAACAAGTCTTGACTTCCTTATAGTTGTGCTGAAAGTATACCAAGTATATGAAGGGAATCTAAAATAGAGTTTGACTTGAAGATTGCTTTTCATTGTAACCCTGTTTTTTACAGGTTAGTGCAATTTATTGTGTCATATGTATGTTGACTTCAAGTTCAAAATAAATAAATCGATATTTAAGTATGTTTGATTATTCATTTAACTACCTGACAACTAAATTGGTACAGGATGAGGTATTCTGAGGAAACAAATCAGATAAATCAGTTTCATTTGTTAAAAGACATTTGATCGTATTTATTTAAACGTTCAGAGCTTTGTTAATGTGAAACCCAAACTTGAATGTGTGTATGTAAAGGAGGTGGATGGCTCACGCTTTTCCGAGTAAAATAAGCTTGGGCATTGTGGTGTTGTTCATTAATCACAGGTTTGGTGTTGAATCGAGCAGAACACAATGCTTCACATTTATACTAGAATTTGTCTTGCCACCCCCACACCCCTCCCACATACATGCACAATCACAGTCTGTCCTCTAACAGTCTAGCTAAAGGAGGTTTGCACACACAGGCAGACACGTACAAAGACACACACACACATACAGCCAAACACTCAGGAGGACAGCAAAAGAAAGTTGGTTTGTAACATTTTCATACATTCTATATTCCTATCAAGTCACTAACGCAGAAACCTATAGCAGAATAATCTTTATCCCTTATAGTTTGCTCATGTGTGGATGGTTGCTTCTACCTGAGTCTAAAAACTGTGTAGTAAATGTTTACTAGCATTTACATACCAGCGAATAGCCTGAACACCGTAGGCATGTGACAATGAAAGTCATCCCCATATTCTGCACTTACATGGTTCAGATCTTGGGCTCTTTTAAACATTAAAGCAACACTATGTAACTTTGACTGCGACCCACTGCTTCGAAAAAGAAACTTAACGATAATACATTGCACAAAACAGCAATTTTAGTCAAATCAGGTCATATTTTACAGAGAAAATGCCCGCTGGTGTTCCCTCTGATGTTCGACGACTGCTCTGTCTGTCTGCAGCCTTTTATTTTAGTGGAGCTGTCACAAACAACTACGCGCTGCTGTGGCTGCAGCTTCAGTCTGTGGGCAACCTACATGTGGTTTCCAGGAACCTCCGAGAATCACAGAGTTGAGGCAGAGCAGTCGTAGGACACCTTCTCTCTGTAAAATATGACCCGATTGTACTCAAATTGTTGTTGTATGCGACTCATGAATGTGCATCGTTAAGTTTTGTTTTTTGAAGCAGTGGGTCTCAGTCAAAGTCACATAGTGTTGCTGTAAAGCTCTGGATGGCGTTCACAGAAACTGTCCATGTGTCGCGTCAGTCAGCATGACTTGAAAGTCTGCAAGCACAAACCTACAGGAAATAACTGAACATTTTTTGCTTGGTCTGGACCAAATGAACCAAAGCAAAGATGTGAAGCATCCTTGATACTGTAGCATGCATCTTTAGAAGAAGCAAAGCGCAAGTCAGTTGTTTTTTTTTAAATATTTCAGACGGATGTGTTGACTGTTTGCTGTCTCTTAAACAGCTGCTGATAGTTGAGATGTGTGCTTCCGTAAATGCTCCATTTGTAATTGTTCAAAGGTTCAGACTTAATTTACAAATCATTACAACTTATCTGGGCTTGGCAATATGAAGATGTATCGAAATATGAGACTATATATTAGATATTGGATATCGTTTATCATATGGAGTAAATGGTGTTTTCTCCTGATTTTAAAGGCTGCATTACAGTAAAGTGATGTAATTTTCTCAACTTATCACACAACTGTACTTGTTTTAATGGATGCTGGAACAGCATTTCTTTTCTAATATTGTTCAATAAAAACTACAGACACAAAAATTGGAATCAAAGGGCTGGACGTGGCATGAGCACGGCCATGAACCTCGAAGATTCTTCCATACACAAAGTAGCAGCACCTGAAGCAAACTTAGCACAAATACATACATGTAGCTCAAAATGGCTCCTGAAAGTTATATGTGAAGATATTGATTTAATAAATATCCTGTTATACAGGACCTGGATGTGGAAGGGGATGGTATGCAGGGACCTCCATCCCCCTTACAGTTTGACACAGCCCTGGCCCTTGAAGACCAAACCATCAGAGCCATTGCCGAGGCCCCCATGGACATCCTGACTGGGGAAGACCCGGATCCTGTTGACCTGGATGCCTCAGGACAGGAGCTCTCTGAAAGAGATGTGGATGCTATCATGGATGACCAGGTTAATTCTCATTGAGGGGCTTTGTCTTCATGAATTTCTTGGATCATTCTTTGGAATGACGGCACCAAAGCACTGCAATAGCAACAATCCTGCAGCTTCAATGTATGTCTCACTGCGAGTTGGGTCTAATAAAATCTTGATTTCAATCGGTGTCGGTACGAAATCAATTTCAAGGCATGTCAGATTATTGTGGTATGTTTGACTGGTGAATGGGGATGCTGTGAGTTAAATAGAGAAAAATGTACCTGAAGGTAAGAGTCATATTTTTCTAAAAATAGTTCTGAAATATTCATATGTACCCTAGAAGGAATTTGGTAGATATAAGAGATCCTTTCCTAACATATTTCAGTGCAAGTGATGAGGAGCAAAATTCCCAGTCCTTGTTCTTTATCGCTTTTTTTCCACTTTTCCATTACATGGCACCAGCTCTCCTCAACTTTACTCGCCTTGGTATCCGGTACTTTTCTGGAGGTTGTTTTCCATCACAAGATAGTTCCGCCTCCCGTGGTCTGCAGTGTTTCACGCCACAATTTTGTATCTGCTCAGCTTTTTTTTTTTGGAACCTTGAGGAAGTCGGTACCAGGTACTTTTATAATGGCAAACCAAAAAGGGTGAGTAAAGCAGAGCTGGTACCATGTAATGGAAAAGTGACTTAAGTGTCCTCGTTCCTCCACTAGAGTTCAGCCAGGAAAGAGACTTTCATACTACAAAAGACAGCAACCCAGGAAAATAAGTTGATTTGGTCAAATCAGACTGCTGAAGCTTCCTGTTAACCCCAGATAAACTTCTGATTATATTTTTAGCTCAAGATCGACAACTGGCTTGTCGTCCCTTATCTCACGCTGGATGCATGTTTGGAAGATCTCTGCATGGCCTGTATTAAGTTTAGATGATTAAATCAAAAACTTTTCCAATGTCCATATGGCGCCGTAATCTTCTAAGACAGATGGGAGAAAACAGTGAACAAACTTGCTGCTTATGTCATCCATGTTTTGAAAATGCCACAAAACATTCACCTGTTAAAGTGCCGACACTGAAATGCATTGAAAAAAGAACAGTGGGAAGTGTGAATCCGGTCATGTCCGTGCAGAAGAGGGAAATATGGATTGCTTATTTTGCAAAGCAGTTTGAGGATGTCAAACTGCAACAACTGCAGTTCAGATTCAGACGAGAAACTTCTGATTCAAATCATTTAACATCTGTCAGATGTTAAATGAAATGCCCCCAAAGAAAGATTTTCACACTCAGTTTGTAAAAAAGGGTAACCATTCTATGAAGCCTGTCTCTAAAATGCATTATAACACATTATGAACACACTTATTATGCATTATATATAGTTAGGGTTAACCCTAACACAGTAGGCTCATTATAACTCGTTACAGGTATGTTCGTAATGCATTATAAATGAATGCTTTCAATTGTTAACATGAAAAGAGTATGGAAAATACAGTTCCTTCAACGTTGATAAGATAAACATGGCAACAACAGTTTTACATTAAAAGCTGATTAATAGTCATCTACACAACATAAAAGGCTAAGAGTGAAAGAATTGAAAATCAGATTTCTGGTTGTACTGTCTAAACACCTGTGAGGAAAAAATTTCACTGTGTATTGTGTGTGAGAGACTGGTGGTCTGGACATTGAAGGTCTTCCCAGTTCAAATCACACTCAATGAAATTCAAATATATGTTTCTATGTAGACTCACTAGAAGAAATGTACACACTCAGCCTTTTGTTGTGTCCCCATTCTTATACTGTATGTAGGAATTTCAGTCATGACAGGACTCAAATTTTCAAAGAATTCTTTGGCTGGAAAATAACACCTCTTAGCCAAAACAACAGAACTGTACTGACAGTAAAACCCCTACTGTCTTTTAACTTCCTGTTCTTTCACCTAGGTGGTGGCAGAGGTTGTGAGAGGGGGAGAAGATGCCACTGAGAATTCACTCCAAGACAATGACACCTCTGCAGGTGATGCTGCCAGATGAACAACCACTGCGACATGAGAACGTGTTTCCACAGAGACGGATGCTGACTTTATTTACAATGGAGGTCAACTTCAGAGGCCATTTCCAACGGACTATTGGACTGTACATTCATTGTTTGTACTTTTATTTGTCATGTTGGTGTATTTATTTTTCTGGGTTAAACTGATTTAAAATTCTACCCAGTTGCTCGATGTGTGGCATCAGTCAGCCGTTAAATAAAATGGACATTCTTCTCTCATTCACATTCATTATTCCTCACCACTTATCATTTTGAGCCAATCCCAGCAGACTTTGGGTGAGGGCGGGTACATTCTGGACAAGTCCCCAGTTCATCACAGGGCTGACATACAAACAAACAACTGTCAGTGCTTAGGTACCTACGGGCAATTTTGAGTGAAGAGGTAACCTAACCTAGCGCTGGGCAATAAATAGGTTTTTTTTTTTTCGATTAGTTCAAATTGTGGTTTAAGATTTTCAGTCAAAATCGATTTGCTCTTTCAAGGCTAGTGTGTGGTTCCGGGAGTCTCAAAATTATAGTGTTTTGATTTATAATGATTAAAAACTTTTAGGTGAATGTTTTTTCAAATTACTACAGGTTTCACTGCAAATTTAAACAACTTCCCCTTGCCCGAAACTACATTGAAGACAAGTTTGTAGCTTGCATTTCAATCCGAAAAGGGTTATTAGATTTACTTTATTAATTCCAGAAAGGTTTGATTTTAATTTTCAGTTTGCTTTTGTTAATTTTACTTATAAAAGCAAAAACTTGTTTTGAGTAATTTTTTTTTGGCATTTGTAGTTTGTTTTTAAGAAGGGGAAGAAAATTCGATAAAAATCGTGATTTTAAGTTTGATGTGAACACATCTGAGATTTTATTTTTAGGCCATATGGCTCATCCCGAATCTAACCCGCATGTCTTTGAGTTGTGGGAGGAAGTCGGAGTATATGCTCATGCCACACAAAATGCCCCTGTCCCAGCAGGGTATCGAACCATAGACCTGCTTGTTAAGAGGAGACGGTGCTAACCACTGTGCCACCATGTCGCCCTTTGATTCAGTTAGAGACATCATAAATCTGTTCATATCTTTAAGAGGAATGAAAATTTTCACTTCAAATAGACTTGAAAAATTCAGTTTCTCTCATCCGCAGACAAACTGTTTTTTTTTAAGTCTTAAAGATCTGAACAGATTTATGAGCAGCGCAGCCGCAGACGTATTTAAAGTGTGCGCAGATTATTTTAAGGCACTGATGAGATGGCCACTGTATACAGGCAGCTTTTTAAGTATATGTTGAAGTTATGTTTGGCAGCACGGGACGGCCTCCCGAAAAAAAAACTGGGGCGGGTAATGCAATTTCATACAATGACATCACTTTTCCTCAACCCAAAACAGTGAACGCGGAGGCTGCAGCAGGGAGGGCGAACCGCTACAGCATGAGCACGAGCCAGACATTTGAAAGAAAATCTAGCGTATGAATATTCCTCTTTTTATTCGTCATGATACGGCAGAGTCGACCGTTTCCAACCAAATGAGGTGAGTTTGCTTTAAAAAAGACAAAAGAAAAATGTCGTTTCGTGCTGGCTTGGTCGGGAGGTTTGCTGGAATACCGACACATGAGGCTTTAACGCGCTTTTCATTGATTTAACATGAGCTGTGAAGAAACCGTTAAAGGTCTGAACGTGATTTAAGCTAAAGTGAGGCTGTTAGCTTGTTTTGTGGGTTATAAGCGTTTAACGCCGCCGTGTTTTCAGACGGTTTTCTAGCTTGTGGGAGAAACGAAGGGCGTTACAGCACTGCCTGTGTCGGAGGGACACATTTCGGTGCATTTTCCTCAGCAGTGTCCCCTTTTAGCCCCAGTTCCTTTTTGTTAAAATGCACTGTTTGCTTGCTAGCAAAAAAAAAATCAGCCCTGTCGCAGTTTGAGTCTCACCTTGAGAGTTGAAACGTGAAAGGGGAACATGGAAAAGGAACTGTCATCTGAGTCTAAAAAAAGGGTATATTTTATTTATTTTTCATCTCAAACTGATGCAGAAGGAAACATGTATAGTATAGCATTTGTCTCTGTGTACTAACCTGGCTGACTGCAGATCCTCCACAATAATGTAAGTTAATAAATCAAGATGCGAAAATGTTTGCAGCAGCAACACGAAGGACAAACCTGCCTGGTTTTATGTCTATATATAGCTAAACGATAAAATAATCATAATTTACAGTGTTTTAACCCTATATTACTTGTCTGCAGTTTCGTTTTGCTTATTTTTGTGTCAATTACTTGTTTGAGTTTCACTGTGCAGAATGATGTGCAGTTTTGTGCTAAAGTGTTTTTACTCTGATTTGCTGAAGGAAGAAAGTTTCTCTGAGTTTCTCCCCTTAGATTTGAGTTTAATTGTACAAAATGATTTTGTGACATCTAAACAAGTTTGGACGCCAATTAAAAGCACCAAAAAGATGCAGCCTACAACTTTTAGCACACTTGAACTGAAAATAAGCTTTATTTGTAAGTCAGACACACTCTATGTGTGGGCTTATGAGGGAGCAGAAGTATGTTATGTGTTATCCTGCTTTTTATTTTACTTTTTTGTAGAAAAAACACAAACATTAATTATAGTGGACACCAGAGGACTTCAAAGATCTAAAAACATGCATGGTGAAAAGAAATAATTGAACAGATATAGGGCTTTAATAGTTATTTTTATGATTGATAAAGTTGCCAATTAATTGATTAGTTGTTGGAACTATAAAGCAATAAAATAGTATAGTGGCTGACCAAAAATAATATATACCAAAAGCCAAGACATTGATTTGATATTGATGTTAATTAGTACATTGTAAAATGTCTCTGTAAGGAATCCTTGTAGATGTGATTGCACAGAGAGCCGTTGAATCATGATTGGAACAGTGATGAACTGGTTTCCTGAGAAATGAGGTTTAATACAAGGGGACCTAGTCGCCTTTGTAACATTTTAGAAAACCTTTTCATCTTGAACCCCTCTACAGTAGACATTTAAAATATATATACAACTACTTCTGGCTGTCATCAATTATAGGATGCCATAGTGGGTCAGAATGGACACAACCCATTCCCATCCTGTCTCTTCCATATCTCCTGTTTCCTCTCTACTGTGAAATATCCAATAAAGCAGAAAGAAGAAAAAATTGCTCCTCCACTCCAGTGCTTCTAAAATAATACACCAGCCAGACACCAGAAAAGTACTTCTGTTATATGGCCCATTTTGTTATTATTTCCGGTCAAAAGTACTTCAATGCACGTCAAGTTGCATTTCCCCCTGCCACAGCTTGAGGTGACCTCGAAAGCAGCATTAAGGGAGACGGCTATGAGGTATCCATGCCTGGTATCTTGTCATTTTGGCTTACTATTTCTGAATCTCTTTCTCAGATGTATCCATTAGCTTTATTGCAATATGCACAATAATTGAGACCATTTTCGACGAAGACAGAATGCCTATCGAAAGCTAAATTACAATCACAATAAAAATCTGGTAAATTTAAGCAGAAAATCCAAGTTCAGCAAAGTTCAATTCCTTTTTGTTTACACTGTTTCAGAGACTTGAGCTACCATTACTAGACAGTATTACTAGTAGTATTATTGATATTTAGGATTAAAGCCTGTTCTGAACAGTTGTTACACTCCAGTTTATGACTCATATATGGTCTTCTCATCCTTCCTTATTGGACACTCCTGTTGCCTCTCTGTCAATCAGTATTGGACAATGATTCGCCTGAACTGGGCACATGACTACTCACCCTACATGTATCTTGACGTTTATGATTGGTTGCCTTTTAATTTTTAATTAAATTTTCAATTTTTTAATGATTTTGATCCACCCAAGTTAAATACTGTGTGTAATGTGTTTCTTGACCCTGATAAAGGCCAGAAACTGAAAACATGTCAGTCTATTACAAAGTTGTTTCATGCACTAGAGGTGTTGCTGGTGTTTTAACCTTTATTGGACCTTTGCCCTCACAGCACACTTTGGAAGAAGGTAAAGTTGTGCCATAAATATTTTACTATTAGTCAGTGGCACTTATTTTTGTGTCAAAGTTCACTGGTGTTGAACTTGACATGCAAATTTAATGCATAAAATTCCTGTGAGGGAATTAAAATGAAGTAATATAGTGCTGTAGTGCCTGATTGCGTCTTTCTTGTCTTTTACAGGCTCACAGCCAGAGCCTGTTTACGTGCATAAAATTAGTGCAGCCTTCACACTGCCTGTGCTTTCACAAGCAGAGCACATGGCACCTGTTCCAGACCCCACGGGCTATTTTAGGAACTTCTTAATATGGGCAAGTTATTTATTTATTTCCAATCCACTCTTATTGATGTCAATGTCAGTGTTTGTGCGAACAAAAGCTGCATTTCCGGTGATGGAAAAAATATCAGTATTACATAAGTGACCCCATCTATATTCAGTATTTTTAAAGGCAGAGAGAGGCAGATACCCAAATGGAAATTCAACTCTAAATAAATGACCGTAGGAAAAGGCATTATTGATCACTGCACTCTCAAAGGAAACACTAGTGCTGGTGCATAATCAGAGAAAAGAGTAAATAGGAATTGTCTTCTTAAAAAAGAAACTCTTCCCATTCTGTTAAGGAGTAACACAGGCAAGTTTCAGTTGATTTAACCCCTTCTCATTTTTAACAAACCTGTTGCAAGAAAGCCGTTAAATACAAAGAAATGTTATTAGTACCTTCAAGAATAAGAAGAGGTTTGGAAACCATCTCAAGCACAGATTTCAAGGTTATTTTTATGTTATTTAAGTGTAAATGTCCCTGAAGAAGCAGGGTAACAAGCAAACAATGTCTTACCAGGACCAAGGGCCAGAGTGGGAAAAGGAAAGAGTGTCGAGGGGCTTGGACAGGCTGCCACCACAGATTCAACAGCTGTGATAAGAGCACCTCAAAATAAACCAGAGGAGCACAGCTCACTCTGAGCAGAGAGAGGGAGGACAGAGGTACTGTCTGTCTCTGTCCGTCCAGGAACCCCACTCACAAAAACAACCCAAGATCCTCCTCTGATTGTAATCTAAGCAGGATTTAAACTCAGATTGTGACACACAGTTGGTGTGTGTAGTACAATTGAAACGCTTTATCAATTTAAGGTCTTTTTGTTGGGATCTTTAGCAGCCATTTTATGTGATGGATCTGCTGCTTTAAACCAATGCAGCACTCATTTTATTTTAGGCTGCAATGTTGTTAACAGCCATATAATTATTCTAACAAATGGGCCTGACAGGCCTAGTCACTGAGCAGGAGAGGAAAAAAAATGAACTGTCTCTCTGATTGGCCAGAATTAGAACAGACCTCCTCCCCGACCCTGAGATAGATAATACGCTTTACGATCACGGCTGTTTCCTCATGATGCAGTATTTACTTACAGTGCAGAGCGGAGCACTGTGCTGCAGATACACAGGTGAGTTCTGAATTTGATGCAACCTGAAAATGGCTGAATATTACCCACAAGGTGAAAACTATTTTTGGATGCATTCATTTATTTTCTTTGCATGTTATGACTGCAGTAATAATTTTTCACCAGAGGATGTCACTGGTAGGAGTCTCTCTAATTTTTCACTCTAGTGATTTTTTTTCCACACACCCCCTCAAGATAAAATGTGAATGATCTCATCTGAAACCCCTTCCTTTTGTGCTCTAATTTAAACAACCGTGACGAGAGTGGAGAGTTACAGACGCCATTTTGAATAAAAACATTCGAAACATGAAATAAGCTGCAACACACATCTTCAGGTTAGAAGTATATTCTTTTAAAACAATTTTGGATTTAATTTGAAAAAGTAGAGCACCAAACAATAAAGTCCCCATAGCATAAAAGAGGCACTCCTTCCTGACTAACCAGTTCTGATGCAAATAGCTAAACAACGAATTGGCTACTGAGGTTTTATCCCTCAAAAAATCTTAGCTGAGAGGTAAAATGATTTGTCCTCTGTGTGTTTTACAGGGAATTTGATAGACATGAGAGGCACAATGCAGTTCAGGAAATATGAATACACAAGAAAAACAAAACACAAACACAATCTGAATACATACTGTATGCCAAAGCAAATAGAAGGCTTCACTCTCCCTTCACATTTTATGAGCATTCTGCACCATTACCACGACAAATAAAATTACATAACCATGAAATCAAAGCTACATACATCTTCAGAGAGGAAAAACAAAAATTAAAGCAGTGCACCTTTATAATTTCTTTATGTAAACATGAGTGAAAAAAGTGTTTTCTGACTTTGAAATCCATTCTCAAACTGGTAACATAACCACTTGAAGATGTGAAGACACTTTTTTTCAAGATGAGACACACTGTGTTAGCGATTAACACTGTGCTATTTTCGCCCTCATTAAACCTCCTTTACGTCAACTGCAGACATTTTACCTCTTAAAGAGATATAAACAATCTGCATAAAAAGTTTTCAGAATTCAACACTGCAAAAATAGTTTAAATCATAAAAATACACGTATATATACAGAGAAAAAGTAATGCATTTGGTGAATGATTACTTACATTTTGAGCAGTAATAGTCAACCAACTCACGCTGTTAACATCATAACTTTAGTATTACTTACAGTAAGTGATATTGATTTATCCAGTTACACTTGAAATGCGAAAGAAACACACTAGTGACTGATCATAGCCCCTTGAATTTTTGTGCAACATGTTTCACAAAATGAGAAACGTGGGGGGAAAAAAAAAAACCAAAACACGTCTGGAATGTTTCAAAACCCACATGATAACATAACATGTTTTACTCCCCCATTTTCACCGACCAAGTCAGTTTAACATCAAAGATGAAAGGATGAAAGTGCATCGTCAAAACTCATATAATCCTTATGGTCATCTGTATAAGAGAGGAAAAAATCAAAGCAAAGACATGAGATCAAAAGCAATGCCAGCGTGGCTCACTGCATAACTGCATCACTGCTGCATAAGTACAGATATACCATATAAATAGTAGTCAAATATTTACCAGTATCAATAAGTGCTCACGTTCTAATATATAAATACATCTTACAGTATTCATAATTACATAATAACTTCCTCTATTTTGTGCAATAGCAAATCCCATGCATTTTTACCAAGATAAAAACCACAACATTAAGAAAAAATGCAACAGAAGAAACATTTTTAAGATTGTTTCACATAAATCAAGCTGCATCCGTCTGTCTGCAGAACTGACGGAACAAAAAGAAAAAGCTATCCTTTGAGCGAACTCTTTGACAGTGCCGACATGTCTGAATAAAGTGTACCTTGACATTTTTCCTTATTTAACAACCTTCTGATAACAAATGATGAAAAGCAAAATAAAGGCACAAACCCTTGCTGCTTGATTAGAAGCACCAAACTGCACAAGAAGCGACTACTTAAAATTTGGTCTGTCTGTTTCATATCACGCGTACTTTTCCCCTTATAAATAGTCTTTATTTACTGCACTACTGCGTCACACCTTGATATGATTACATTAAACAACAGTCTATTTTCAAAGAACACATACAGTAAAATACACTGTTTGTATGCATCTAAAGAGTATAAGTTAAGCACATTTGTACAGAATCCATAAATATAATTTATGTGCAATCGTACGCAAACAACTATGTCAAACAAAGGCATATTAGCATAATATCTTTCCATATTGCACCGTCACCCAAAAATTCTCCACTTGGCAAAACATCCTGCTGCTCATCCAGTCATTTCAAAGGGTCTCTGAAGAGAGTAGCACATCAGACAGGGTGAGTTTCTTCTTCACTGTGAAGGTTTGAGCTCCACTCAGATTTAAAAGGAACTGTCTGGAGTATGTGCAAGACCAGAGGAAGTGTTACTATATTGCCTCTAACGGGGTTTAAGATGAGGTTATGTGCCTAAAGGGCTGAGGACAACAAGGTTGCAGGTGTAGCAGGAGCTTTTGTTCTGGATCAAATCAAGGAGGAAGGTGGATTTCAATGAGGGTCCTCTGTGGTAATCTTCAACGAGGCGATGGCTTTCAAGCATGTCTGGACGCTCTCCTCCTGTCTGCTGTCCCTGATGCCAGGTTCAAGTTTTTTCTCCTGAGCAGCCTGATGGGAGGACAGCTGATCCTGGCCTCTGATGTCCTCTCCTCCAGCCTCAAGCCTCTGGACAGATCCCTCCCTGCTGCTCTGGGGGCTTGGCGCAGAGGAGGGGGTGACATCAGTGCTGGAGGAAGGCAGAGAGTGTAACATCTGGAGCCCTCCGACAGGAACGACGGGGAGCAAACTGTGGGCCTGCTGCTGGGAGTGAAGAGGGAGGTGGCTGAGGATGTTCTGGTGATGAGAACTGGCAGCACCAGGCAGACTGGAAGCCAAGCTGCTCCTTTGATCCTAAAACGACATATTGGCAGCATTAGGAGCTGTTTCAATGTTGCCAGGATAATTTCTCATGTAAAAAATATTACAGTTAGCAAAAATAGTGAAATGTGAGAAATACAGCCACAAACTTTAGACAGCACTTAGAGAAAACATATCCCCTCCAAGGCTGCACAATCCATTAAATGCTAAGGTTGTGGTATTCTATATTTTTGTTAGTGTCTGCAAGTCTAATGATAATATCAGAACCAGTAATGAATAATTTTATTAGCGTCCCTACCCTTGCTGTGGTGCTCGCTTGCTTTAAGCTCATGGGTTCCTGCTAAAAATGTAACTACAAACAGGTACGTATATATTAAAAAAAAGACTAAACAGCGTAAAACAGACAGCGTAGTTCAATACTGTATTTGTTTGAGATTATTTTCAGCTGCTGATTAATACACCTTTGGCTCCTTAGTGAGAATTTACAAGTAGCAAGCTGGTGCATGTGGGACTGACTCAAAATAAACTACAATGTGTTTTTATTAATTTTTTTGGACAATAATGGATCTCTTTGGCACAGAGGTGTAAGCCATATCAGACTTCTGCTGCACAGTCAGTGTTTTGTAGAGGTGCTGGCAGACATTTCCTTTAAATTTGTTATTTTAATGAATAAAATGTTTAGAATGTTTTAATCTTGATTATTATGTGTATCAAAACACACAGTAAGGTAATCAAAGGAAAGCTGAAGTGGTAAAAAAAAATCCTTGAAAAATGCGAAATCCGTACCCAAACTCCAAATAACTTGTTACGTTGCCCTTGACATAACTTCCCACCAAATATAATCCAAATCTGTTTGCAAGTTTCTGAGGTATTTTTCTAACTGACAAACAGTGCTAAAATCCTATTTGAACTGGGTGATAAATACATCATGATACATACCATTTCCATTTCAAAGGCTGCTTGTTGCTGAGCCATTTCCATCTTTGCCTGGTGTCTGGTTTTATAACCTTTATGCTGATGTGAGCCTCTGCGTGGTGAAACTGCCCTCAGCACAACTCTCTGCCGGCCCCTGACTGAAGATTCTCGTTTGCCAGCTAGCTCCGTTCCAGGAGACATAGGTCGTTCAATTGAGACCGGAGAGAGGAGCTGAATGGGTGTCAGGCTAGGGGAACCTGGCCTTAGTGGGGAGGTATCCCATCTAGGAGAGGAACGTCCTCGAGGGGAAAGTTCTCGTCGTGGGGATGGATAACGCAGACGTGAAGGGGAAGGCTCCCTAAGGGGAGACTCCCACCCAGGAGAGAGTAGACAAGAAGAATAGGGGTCAAACAGGAAGCTGGCCTGGTCTGGAGACAGCATAGTCAGAGAGTCTTCATCCATGGACTTCTCTCGCTGGTCTGTTGCAAGGACAGGTCGATGGTCGGAGCCTGTCTGCCTGCCGGAGGGCTGTTGGCGGATTTCAGCATCAGGCAAAGAGGTGATGGAATAGCCGTGGATTGCAGCGGTGGCTGTGATTGACAGGGAAGTAACTCCACACGGCTGTGGACTCGTACTTCTCGAACGTAACTTTGGAGTGGAGTCACCCTCATATTCGTCGTCCTCATCATCATCTTCGTCGATTTCATCGACATCTTCGTCCATGCCGTCGGAGTCCTCTGCATCTGAGAACTGGTGTTTGGTTGTTGCAACTACCTCTGTCTTGGACTCTTGTTGGATGTCGTCTACTTTAAAAGACAAACAAATCGGTTTAGTTGGATTTATTCTCCTATACATCATGCATGTGCAAAAATATTACATGTCACTATCTTACCATGTTCCAGTATTTCTGTCTCATCCATTGACACGGACACACCCAATTCAAGACATTTCTTCATGTGTGCCTTTGACTTCATATGTTTAGTCAGGTTTCCTGTAAAAGAGTAAGACATGTAATAACGAAGTTCACATTTTAAAATTAAACATGCCTGCATTTGCTCGTACAGATCCAGTGTATAGGATTTAGTGGCATCTAGCAGTGAGCTTGTAAATTGTAAACAACTCAGTATTCCTCCTTTTCCAAGCATGAGAGCTACAGAAATGCAAATGCAGAAGACCCTATCTGGGCTCCAGTAACATTTTTTTAGGTGATTAAACACAAATTAAAAGCAAACTTATGAATATTTTATTCAATTTCTTATTTATTCTTCCAATTGATCCTCCTAAATCTTACACATTTGGTCTTTAAAGGAGCAAAAAAGGAAAGGGAAGAGGAAAATAAGAAGCCAATTTTGCACAATAGTAACTCTAAATGGCAGCAAAAACTGTACAGCCAAGATTTTGATTTATTTTAAACATCTGACATGCAGCAAATATTAACTTATACATCATATACAATGATGTAAACCATATGCCATATGTTTTAAAGGAAAAAATGTAAATAGAAAGTGTCGTGCCAAATATAGCATCTTTTTTATTCTAGTTAATGAGCTTAAAGAATTCTCACCTTTAGTTTTAAAGGCAAAGTTGCAGACTCTGCAGATGTATGGTCTCACGTCTGTGTGGGTCCTTATGTGTTTTTTCAGCATACTCGGCTTCTTACAACGAATACCACATTCCTCACAGATGTATTTCCCCCGGCCTCTACCTCTGACATACACATAGTCTTCATTGGACTTGTACCTGAAAGATACACAGTATTAAAATAAGGACCTAGGCTACATAAAACACTCCTGAAAAGGTAGAAAGAGCTCAGACAGATGCGTATGCACATCCTATTAAGGCTGCTTTACTTGCTGTCGGCAGAAATGACTATGTTATGAGAACTAATATTTT
>JAPXVT010000008.1:9357088-9367311 GCA_029823135.1 Acanthurus reversus | reverse complement strand
CAAAGAACACGAGTGATCCTCTTCAACGGGAGGTGTCTTACTTTTTATTCTTCTTCACACCACATTCAGTCACTTTACGCAGGTCAACAACAACCCCACTTCCGCTCTCCCTTCGCAATAAAACTCTGCACATCCTGTGTGATGAACAGTCTTCCTTTGAAGTAAACCTCTTTTTAAAATGCCTGTATTAATCTTTCCAACCGTAGACCAAGCTACATAGTTTGTAAAGACTTGATGTACATTTTGTTTTTTCTTGAGTGGTTATATTTTGCTCTTTTGATACTTGATTTTTAATTTGAGTTGTTTTTCCAAATAGAAATGTCTGTCATTCTCTAGTTCCTGTTTCTGAAATTTAATGCTGGTTTTCTCTGTCACATTGCACTTTGGCTGTCGATTAGACCGAACAAGACATTTGATGACATCAGTCTGGGTAAATGAGAGGACTTTTTTTTTTTATGTTTTCTAAAATTTAAAGCTCACAATTCATAGATTGAGATTATTGAGAAAATAATTGACACAGAGAAAATTGATAGCTACATCTATAGTTTGAGGGAAATGTGATAATAAATAATACAGTTAAGTTTTTTTATGATTATCAGTTGAACTTCTGGCTACTTTTTTTAATTTTCAAAAAATAGCTTCATGATTTGAGAAAAAAGTCTGTCCAACAAATTTTTCTGTCTTCAACATTGCTCTCAGTTGAAGTGGATGTTTTTGATACCTAGACGTATTTGCGGCATTTGACCTTGAATCCTGCCAATGATTGGTTGCTGCTGTTTGTCTTTGTGCTGCAGTATCCACAAAGGCAGCAGGTGTCAGCGTGACAGAGGACCTCCCATTTCCAAACCAGCAGTCAGTATTTTTGGAACAGTGCGAGCAGGGGAAAGTTGACAGGAGGTCATCTAATGTAGCAGAGCTGTAAACAGTTGGATTTCTGTGGCAGCAGAGACGGCAGTGATTTCACAGTCTGTCTTATCTGTTAAAGAAGGAAAAGAAATCTGTAGAACAGCTCAGGGGAATCTGTGGAATGAGGAAGAGTATGTGAGGTGTTTAGGTTTATTTCTTTGCTTTTCATGCACAGTGTTTGTTTTTAATTAAAAGGGTTGAATAGAGTTAAGCAACAGGCTGCAACTTTGACTAACTGTTGCTAAATATCAGTAAAACATACTCTCTCTCTCTCTCAGAGATATTTAATCAATGTTTTCATGTTCAAGGCTGCTGGACTTTCCTGACTGATGGGTGTGAACAATGACGTCTCCAATCCCTCTGACTGTGTGACTGCAGGAGAACCAAAGCTTCTCCAGCTGCAGGCGAGACTTAAAGACAATCGAGATGGACCAGAAGCACTTCACTGTTGTAGACTATGTGATATTTGCGGTTCTGCTTGTTGCCTCTATGGGCATCGGACTGTACCACGCCCTTTCCGGCGGGCGCCAGCGCACCACACAGGAGTTCCTGATGGCAGACAGAAGCATGAGCTGTCTTCCAGTTTCGCTGTCGCTCATCGCCTCATTCCAGTCTGCTGTGGCGATCATTGGCGTACCAGCGGAAATTTACACCCACGGTACTCAGTACTGGTTCATCGGCTGTGCCTACATTCTGGGCCTCCTCATTCCTGCTCATGTTTTCATTCCAGTGTTGTACAGACTGCGACTCTCCAGCGCATACCAGGTATAATGGGGTCATTTTTATTCTTAGGATGGATTGTTTTTCCTTCACAACCTTCAGTTTCTCATGTTGTTTTGTTTCACAGTATCTTGAACTGCGCTTCAGCAAAGCTGTGCGAATCTGTGGGACTTTGACCTTCATCTTTCAGATGGCGAGTACAGCATTTCACATTTAACAGCAATTTCAAAAGCTCAGCTCATGCAGTGAGCAGAGAGGGGAAGGAAAGGAGGATGCCATCCCTCTTTGTTAGCAAGATGGCATAATCCCATCCCACTATCCCACCCCCCCAACTCTAAATTCCAGCAAGAGTGCAGGGGCAGAGGAGTTGTTTAGTTAAACATATTATAAATATCTCATCTGCAGGACTCACTGATACTTTGTCTGATTGGTTTGCACGGGTTAGAATCTGTGGCCCTGATGTGGCTTGGAAATATTAGCAGTCTAGCTGTGGTGCTGTGTATTAATAATCTGTGGTGCTGTCCGTGGTGCTGAAGTAGCAGACAGATTTGTAATCTGGCTTTTATCTTTCACTTCCACCTTTTTGTCCTTCTAACTTTGGATCCGTAATATTTTTTAAACTATAGAGTATAAACACTCAACTCTGTACTATATTGTAGCCAATTATTTCCATGTGTCACCTTCATGAGCGAAGTGACAAGTAGCGAGGGTTGGTCATGTGTGATTTTCAGATGGATTCAGGTTTGGACCACCCGCCCTGTTAAAATGAACAAATCACCAACTGAACTGAGGATTTCTGCAGATACCAAGTCCCGATCTGATACCAGTGCTCTCTTTTCCCTAAACTTAAATTTCCACCTCACTGCGTGAAACTAATCGGCATCAGTTTTATGTTTGGTTGGAGAAATCTGTGGTGGTAAAAGCTAAGTTCCAGCCAGCTGTTAATATATTGAAACTGATATGAAACCAGGGGTGTAACGATACAATGCATACCACACGATACATGGTTGGCGATGTGATATAAAAATGAAATGGGCTCATTTGGAGTGATACAATGTGACACATTTCAGTGACTAGAAACAGACATAAAAACGTGTTTGTTTGTTTTTTTGCCAAAACTAGAGGAAAAGAAAATGACTATTTCTCTGCAGTGGTGGTAAAACACTGGAAAAGGTTGATACACTGAACAACACAAACATTCAGTGCAGATCTCTATTTAATCTGTGAGGAGCACAAATGCCGACTGAAAGCCTCGTGTTCTCCTGGTGCTTCCCTGCCATGATCCACCGTAATCTGACGCAATACACGTGATCAGACTGTCGGAGAAGGAACTGGAGTAACTTTACAACTACTTACCGTTATAAAAAAATACTGCAAAAAATACTTCCTTATAACAATGTTTGACGTGCTAGATGCAAAGCACAAATTCTTAGTATTGATTCAATTGATTTTTGCTTTGACAAATGATTTTCGATCGATACAAGTCACACGAGAAGGGTGATTTTCTGTTTACCGATCGATGTGGTTGTATTGTAGAAATACAAATCGATGCATCATTACATCGATGTATTGTCACACCCCTGTAAAAACACATAGAATTTTCATATTGATGACAAAACCGTATATGATGAGGTACCAGACTGGTAAAAATGACCAGTTGTGGTTTTAGTGCAGGACAGCTCTTTGGACAGAGCCAGGCTAGCTGTTTCCCCTTGTTCTGCCAAGCTAAGCTAACTTGCTACAAGCTTTAGCATTATATTTAATGAACAGACATCAGAGTGTCATCAGTCTTCACATCTGGTCTCACCCTGATATTGATTTGGTGGACAGGATTAGAGCATTGTCATGGAAAAAAAGCCAGACAAACACAAGAAATGCATCGAGTTAGTGCCTTTAACGTCTTTATTTTTCGTTCACTCTGCTGCAGGTTATCTATATGGGAGTTTGTGTCTATACTCCTGCCTTTGCACTAAATGCAGGTATGAAACATTCAGTTAAGTAAAACTCAGTCAGTAATTTTGAACAAATGGGATCTGTGGTTCAATGTGCCACTGTGTTTTGTTTTTTCAGTTACTGGATTTGAATTATGGGGAGCAGTACTGGCCACTGGACTCGTGTGCACATTGTACACAACGATTGTGAGTTATCAAAGGTTATTTTTGTGAAGCTCAACTGAAATTTAGAATTTTTGGAATTCACACAAATTTATAGAATTACTACAGTAATACTTTATTTAATCAAAGAAGTAAATGGCTCATAATTAAACGTCCAAATTTAGGAGATATCATGTATAATATTGAGGGTAAATGTGAAGAATATGACTGTTAGCTGTGACATATACTTCGTATCTGTGTGCAGAATATTTTAGCATTTGTCAAATTGATTCCTGTGTGTCCCGTCTGTCCCTGACAGGGAGGTTTGAAGGCCGTCATCTGGACAGACGTCTTTCAGACTGTTGTGATGTTTGCAGGGCAGCTGGCGGTCATCGTGGTGGGAGTGCAGCAGGCCGGAGGATTGTCCGAAGTCTGGAGGAAAGTTTGGGAAGGAAACCGCATCTCCGGTCTGGAGTGAGTCTTTAACGTAGTTTCGTTGGAGAACGATCAGCATCAGAGGCAGATGGGAAATTTGTAACAAATGCATCACGATTCATTAATTTTTTAGGTGGGAATCAATTCACACAAAATCTATTTTTCTTTAGGTTGGATGTAGAATACGGTTGTGAAAATGGGAATGGAAACCTCTACGTATAGATCCAGATAAAGCAGAATATACAACGCTGACGCCAAAACGTTGGAATGCTGTAAATTTGAGTTATTTTTAACTTTATTTTTTGAGTTTAACAAAATAAAGTAATAATGCATCAAAAATCAAGAGGCTGCAGGTTTTTATATCAAACTTTTAAGGTTCAAAGTTTCTTTATTTGTCTCGCTTGGGAGAAATTTGTCTTGAATAAGGGGAAGTTGCTGCCTAGACACTACACTGAATAAATAGAGACATCAAGTATGACAAATGTGCAAAACATTAGCTTATGAAAACTGTGCAAATTGAGATAGAACAGCAGCCAATATCTCTCATTTGAACATTTTTGACAAGTAATGAGGAACTAACCAGTGAAACCAGCTGCTGTATTCTGTGTTTTGATTAAAATCCTGTCTCTAAACTGTATTTTTCTCCCTTGTGTTCAGCCTAAACCCCGATCCTACAGAGAGACACACCTTCTGGACTCTGGGGGTTGGCGGCGTCTTCCTCATGCTGTCTCTGTACGGAGTGAACCAGGCTCAGGTCCAAAGATATCTCAGCTCGCGCACTGAGAAAGAGGCTGTCAGGTACACACGCTGTAGAGGAAATATATTAGCCACTTAAAAGTTCTGATTTCCCTCAGAATAGAATAGAAAATTTAAGTAAAATTTCTGTTGCTCGCACTGTGAATGGAGTGTAGACTGTAAATAGGTGCATCCGGTGCTGTATGTCAACTCCACAGAAGTCTGGAGTCACTCGGCCCTGTGTGTTTGCATTGTAAATAAGGATTTGCTCTAAATTCCTCTGTCAACGAGTAACAGGTTAAACACACGTTTGAGGTCATTTAGAAACTGTCACCGTTAGGTTTTCTACGAGACAGCACTGAATGACAGATTGATAGACGGACACAAAATGTCAGTCTGTCACTGCCACTTTGGTCCAAACTGAAGTATATGAACAAGAGTTGGGTAGTTCCACTTTGTGTTGAGTGCCCAGTTAGAAATATTAGCCTGCTAACACGATAAACAAAGATTCTTAACATGATACACATTTTGAGCGTATTAGCATTTTGCTTTTAACTGTTGTACATGTCAAATTTCAAGTAAATCAAGTAAAACAATCAAAGTTTGTTTGTTCCGTAAAGCAGCTGAAAGAGCCGCTTTTTGGTTATGCGTACATTTTTAGCTTTGCGTTTTAGTGTCAGTACGTGAAAGGACCCCACTAGACATTTGGCGAGATTCACATCTTTTAAAACAAGTGTTTGTTGGATTTTTTGATGTATTGTTTCAGTGCACATGCTAGTCCGTTGTTTTTAGCTAGCGGTGACACCAGCAACGAGCTCCTGATGATGCTGTAGAACATCGGATATGATTGTAAATATTCTTATTAAAAGGCTTAATATGCAAAAAACCAAACTTCTCCTTAAAGGGGCTTTTATCGAAATGTTTATCTTGTCTGTAGAGCATGGTTAACCAACCCGAGTCCATCGAGACCCGACAGTTCGGGCTGGCTTCAGACAAAATTTTAGAAATGATGTTGGGCATCGGCCGGATTCAGTCACTTTAACTGACCTGGTACGTTCAAGTAATTTTACAGAAAATATGGTTAAAATTAGGCGAAATTGTGGTTGTCTTTTCAAGATGTTTTACTAAAAATATAGTGTAAAATAAATATATTCTAAAAATAAATGATGTCAAGTGAAAACATACACAAAGAGAGAGACCTAGTGTCTCAACGCTTCAGCTTTCTGTAACTGTCCATCCTCCGCCTCAACTGGCTCCTTTTAACACATTGGAGCAGCGGCTCTATTCCAAGTCTCTCACAAATGACTGAACTTCTCACCTTCTCCCTAAGGGAGACGCCAAACACCCTACTGAAGAAACCCATTTCAGCCGCATATATCCACAATCTTATTCTTTTGGTCATGACCCACCATTCATGACAAAGACTGAACAAAGACTGATTGGTACATCGAGAGCTTTGCCTTTCGGCTCAGCTCTCTTTTTGTCACAACAGTGCAGTAAAGCGAACACAAAACTGCTCCCGCTGCACCAATTCTGCGGGCAATTTCCCACTCTGTAGTCCCCTCACTCATAAACAAGACCCAGAGATACTTGAAATCCTTCACTTGGGGTAAGGACTCATTCCACCGGTTTCCTGCTGAGAACAATGGCCTCAGATTTTGAGGTGCTGATCCTCATCCCAGCTGCTTCACACTCAGCTGCGAACCAATCCCTCGTAAATGAATCCGACTTAATGCAGAGAACCCGAATGCGACTCTTGAATTGGGCATTCAGAGACTGGATGGCTTTGAGTAGTGACCCCCTCACTCCATACTCCTGCAGCACCTCCCACAATTTCTACTGAGGAACCTGGTTTCTCCAGATCAAGAAGCACATGTAGACTGGTTGAGCAAATCCCCTTCCCCCCAAGAGCCTCGCAAGAGTGAAAAGCTGGTCGGTTGTTCCACATTCATGATAAAATCCGCATTGCTCCCCTTCAATCAGAGGTTCGACTACTGGCTGGACCTTCCTTTCCAGCACCTTAGAGTAAACTTGCCCAGGGAGGCTAAGTAATGTGATGCTTCTGTATTGTATGAGACACACTCTCTGCTCGCCCTTTTTTAACAGGGGAACCACGACCCTGGTTTGCCACTGCTTTGGCACTGTACCAGACTTCCACAGTGCTGAAGAGACATGTCATACATGACAGCACCTCAACACCCAGAGCCTTCAGCATTTCCTGATGGATTTCATCAGTCCCTGGGGCTTTGTCTCTGCGAAGTTGTTTAACTACCTCAGCGACCTCCTCCAGGAAAATTGACGTTAATCTCCTATAATCCTTCAACTCTGCCTTGATGGAAGAGGGTGAATGTGTCAGGTTCAGGAGTCTCTCCAAGTGCTCCTTCCACCATCCTCCTCAGTCAAGGTCAATGATGTCCCACCCTTGCTGTACACAGCGCGGATGGTCCCCCATTTCCCCCTCCTGAGGATAGTTTTCCGGAAACACCTTGGTAAGGACCAAAAGACCTTCCCCATGGCCTCTCAAAATTCCTCCCACACCTGCTGCCATGCCTAAATCATGGTCTGAGGCTGCCACCCTTCCAGCCTGTTGGTGCCTTGCAACTTCCTTCAGAGTCTTCCTGGATAACATATCCCGAATAGACTCTTCCTTCAGTCAAACAGCTTTCCTTACCACCTGTGTCCACCATGATGTTCAAGGGTTACTGCCCCTTGAAGCACCTATGACCCCAAGGCCACAACTCTCAGCCGCAGCTTCAGCAATGGGAGCTTTGAACATCGACCACTCTGGTTCAATGCCTCCAACCTCAACAGGGATGCCAAAGAAGCTCTGTCGGAGATGGGAGTTGAAGGCCATCTGGACAGGGGCCTCCTCCAAACCTGCCCAGTCACCCTCAATACACGTTTGGGTTTACCAGGTCTTTCCAAACCCTCTCGTCCAACGGGGTAAACTCCAGTGTAGCGACACTCAGCTGGAGACTTATGAGTATCCCCACATCTGCCCGGCACCTCACACCTTTGGCAGTTCTGGAGAAGAACAGAGTACAACCCCTATCCAGGAGTTTGATTCCAGAGAAAACGCTGTGCGTGGAGGCGAGCCCCACTAGATCCAACTGGTAGCACTCCACCTCCCACACAAGCTCCGACTCCTTCCCCCACGAGGTGATGTTCTACGTCCCTAAAGCCAGCCCCTGTTGCCCAGGTTAAGTACGTCGACACCCTCTAACCCAGCTTGGGTTTCCATTAGGTCAAGGCTAGGGCGTTTGTGTGTGTGCATTTTTGTCCTGGGCACAGAGCTTGATTGACACTGTTGCTCTGTAAGGCCTTGTCGCTTCACAAGCAGATGGGACCAGTGGAACACTGTCATCTCACACACATAAGAACACAAACCTTCCCCCTTATCACTACACAAATAGAGACACAGATGCTCACAAGGGCATAAAGCAAGCAGCAAATACATATGCATACATATGCATTCATATGTACAAACACATGCATTCGCGCACTCACACATACACACAGTGGCTGAACATGTTATGTACCCCGGGGCTCCACGTTCCAGCACTAATGTCTCCTCTAAAACTGTGGGAAGAGCAGGAAGATGAGTTGCAGGTCAGCTGCTGCTGAGCGTCTATAATGGTGTAACAAGCATGAATGGAGTGCTGTGAGAAGTGACTGTGTGAATTCAGAGCACAAATGGCCACAAAGAAGGAGATATTTTTGTTCTGAATAATGATTATGACGGGGTAGTGTGTTTAAAACTCACCAGATGTCTGACATTTCTCTTGAAGAGTCCAACTGCAGGCCTCATAAAGTCATCGTGTGGTAATTCTGCCCACATGATGGCTCACAACATTTCTTAAGTATGTTCACTTTTTGGGCATTGACATTTTCACTGCATTCCTACTTATACAGAGGAATCAGCACTGGTGTTTTGAATTCAAACTGTTAATACTTGTGCTTGATATTCATCAGATATCACTACTACTACAACTAGAAATAAAGCTAATAAGCTTCCCATTGACAACCTGTATATATTAAAAATGCAATCTGCATTCAATAAATTTAGATTCAATGAAAGTTAATTTCACTCAATAAAACATCAGAATTTTGGAGACATGAGAAGTTTTTCGCCTCACACTTTCATTGAGTTTTGAGTGACGAAATACACGTATTTTAAAAAGAACTGAAACTGACAAGGAAAAGGAAAAAACAAAAAAGGTAGAACAATATCAAGAATCAGTCACTTTATTCATTTTCTCTTTAAAACAACAACAGCGTAAGTGAGAAAGTGGTTTATGACACTGGCTGCCATGCTCTCCTGTGACAAACATTCCTTTCTCAATATTAGGACACACCACAGCATCCCATCACCAGAGAAAATATCATCACAACAGCAGAAAATAAAACCATGTAAAAAGGAAACAAAAGTAACTTATTGACAAGCACTCAAATAGAAAGTCAGGGCTCAAATATAAAAGTTGTTTTCATAGCTTCAAAATGTCAAGGATGTTTGGGAGCAGGTGTACAATAAAAAGGAGAAACACTGAGAAAGGAGACAGCGTCTTGTGTTGTGTCCTCAGTGAGCTCTGCCCGGCAATATGATTCATTCAGAACTATTACTGCTGAAGCATAAATGTCACAGTTTGCACTAATGATCCCACCGATCAAAATGACACAGAATAAGCCACAGATCATTCCAAAAGAAATCTGTCATACAGAAAATATCATCACCGAATTCCATGTTTGTATTCCACTGCAGTTATTAATGAAACAGAGGAACTGGTGTCAAACTGAAAGCACAATGAAATCATAGGCTCAGAAGTTCATCAAAATAAGTATCAAAGTCAGATCAGGTCTAAACTTTAACTAGTAAAGGCGACTGTGATCCTGCGCTACTGTCCACAAGCCAGTTTGACTTCGCTGATTGCTTTGTTCTCTGTGTCAGTGACATTGCAATATATGACACATTTTGCTGTATTATTTGGAGATTGATTGCTAATGCTAATGGTGGTTTCATCCAAAAAAAAAAACCAGCTGCAGGCAGCTTTTCTTTGCCAAAAAATAAGGAAAACAAGCAAACATGGAATACACCATCCATCACTCCAGTATCCCTTGTTGCTTATCCTTTGCAGGGTAGTGGGGGGGAGGGCTGGAGCCTGTCCTAGCTGACATTGGACGAGAGGCAGGGTACACCCTGGACAGGTCGCCAGTTCATCACAGGGCTGACGTATAGAGACAAACAATCACAAACTCACATTCACACCTACGGGCAATTTAGAGTCGGGGTGAAAAACAGAAATGTTGAATTCTGATAATTACTACTATCCCAACAAA
>JAPXVT010000008.1:9193409-9208466 GCA_029823135.1 Acanthurus reversus | reverse complement strand
ACACCAATATCTTTCATAAAGCCAGACATTAACCATGAAATTCAAACTCTATTCAAGGTTATGGAGAGACAAATCAGCACCGTTTTCTTTCTTTCAGATCCTGCAGTAAATAAGAATGTAGAAGACGAGAGATAGTTTACATGTTACGGCATGATCATAAAAAGAAATCTGTGAAGACATTAATCACACTAAGAGCTCATAAATAGTCTAAAATAATGGTGTTAATCAAAATTTACTGTGTTTTTCCCACTAGGGGGCAGTGTAAGTTTCCTGTGAATTCTGTCTGAATAGATTTGTGATGGAAAGAAATTTGCCTGCTGTGCTCCTGTTCAGGTTCTGAATAATTCAGGCCTGTTTATCATTATAATAAATCCTTAAAAGTACTTACTCAATTGTTTAATTTTAAAGGTTCTGACTCTTTTAACAAGCTCAATGAAATCAATATGCGGCCTCATCATGAGTCATCACCCAATTCCTTCATCGTATTCGGCTTTCCAATGAAAAAATATGACTAATCTTTGGAGTTCCTCAAGAGAAACAATGGAGGGAAAGGAGGAAGTTCAGAGGTGACACGGAAATGTTTCATAAATGTGACTGGAGGGCAGCAGGAAGCAGAGGAAAGGCACAGGAGGAATAAAGAGATAATACAGGAAGAGGAATCACAGTTCAGCCTCTAAAAGTGACATAACCATTAAATATTAATGTGTCTGTACAGCCAGAACACTACAAATCATCTGGACAAAATAACAGTTCCAGACATGCTCAATATCTATTATAGTACTTCCTGGTTCCTTCAACCACATACAGTATGTCCCTGCTCTCACTGGTGCTTCACCTCATGGCCTGGGCCTTGCTGATGCTGGGCCCTCAGGTACCTGAATACACATTAGAGTCCTTTAACTGTGGGTCTCCAACTTCCTTACTGTTTTGTTGTTTTTACCTTCTCTCAGTCTCTGGAGTGGAGGTGGTGCTGCTTAAGCCAAGGGATTCCTTTAAGGAGATGAAAACAGTGTGAATTTAAAAACAAACAGGTGATATTTCAATTCACTGAACTGTTTTTAAAGGTAATTTTTTGAGTAACATTTCCTTTAAGTAACATACTGTTATTTGAAAGAACAGATATTTAAAAAATGTGTATTTTTCCTTGAAAGGAATAACATGTAGCAGACAAGTATCTTATAAAACCTCCAGTTAAAAATAACAATAGAGGAATTTCAGATATTTGTTATGTATAATATATATATAATTTGTTGCAGTTTTGAATACCAATCTTGTAATTTGGTGGCAAGAAAACCCACATGTGCCACTAGTCACATTTTAGGATCTATTCCCAAACATTCCCGGACAGAGTCAAGGCCAGTCGGTCATATGCTACTTTTTAGTCGTCTGCTTGGCTTTGCTCAGGATAATCATGACAAGGCAATTCTGTGGCCTTTTATCAGTCTGTCTGCTGACGCACAGAGCAGGAAGTTGCCTTCTCTTGGGGTCTGACACACACGGAGCTGGACACTCACCTGGATCTGAGAGCGGAGCTGCAGTGATGTGGCCACTGAGTCAACCTTTCCCTTAAACACACAGGCAGGGGAAGCGGAGGAGTAAATTAGAGTGTCATCATAACACAGAAATAGAAATAATATTCAGCTAACTGCATCGGCCAGCCCACATTGTGGAATAACACAGATTCACAGTTTTGTGTCACCCAGTTATGACCTCTGCAATCGCTTTACTACAACCAGGTGTTTTTCATAATGTCACAAAATGTGCAATGTACCAAAAATGCATGTTTTTATCCAGTCGTCAGTGGCAGATTATAAGTTACCTTAGGTTAAAGCAAAATAGTCAAACCACAGCTGGAAAACAACATTACAGCAGACACTTGACACAACATGCAGCAAAGACGTTGAGCCATAAGTTAAAGGAACAGTTCAAAATTTTACTCATACTGTATGCCAAATATGTTCCTATCTGGTATTTAAGTTGTGATGTAGAACCCTTTCAGAAAACTGTATCCAGGTCCAAGCCCCGTCTTTTCAATATGCTGTTGTTAAAACAGATCTGAGCAAAAAGAAAAAGAAAAAAAGGGGGGAAAAAAGGAGCAAATTTTCATTCTGCTGATTTTGAAGCAGTTAGAAAGACAAAAGGACATGGCTGCAGTTGATAAAGTACGTTAAGCAGATGAAGAAATGTTTTGGCTTTAGCAAGTGAGTGCAAAGGTTGGCTAGCTAACGTACGTATCCATTTGCTGAAACCTAACTGACCCTGTGCAGATATATCTGTAATGGTTTTCAACCATGTCTTTGTTTTAACCAAACAACAGCACAGCTGATGTTGTCTACACCCAGTTAAGAAAGAAACTGTAACTTTTATGAGGGCTTTTCGCACAGAGTCAGTTTGGTTTAAGTGAATGGGTGTAAACTTGCTAAAGCCAAAACTTTTCCCTCATTCATTTATCGTACTTTATCAGCTGCTGCCATGTCCAAGTCTTTCTCATTGCTAGACAAAGCGACAGAATAAAAAGTTTGGTTGTTATTTTTTGAAACCCAGATCTGTTTAAACAACATCGCACACGACACTGCAGCATATTGAAAAGATGGGGCTTGGACTTGGATATGGTTTTTTTAATATGGTGTTGTGTCACACTTAGAGACCGGACTGCCTTTAGCTGGATAGCTTAGCTTAACATAAAGACAGGAAATATCTTGCCTGGTGTAACAAAGGAGACATAAAACATTGTCAACATTTGACAGAGTTTTGCTAGCTGTTTACTATTGTTTCCAGCCTTTTTACTAAGTTGATGCAAATCTTACAAACTGCACTCTCACCAAGAAAATAGACAAATTTCCATAAAGTGCTGAATTATTCCTTTAAAAGAAATTGTAGCAAAATGGCAAGATGGCAGAGAAACAACCACAGTAATTTGATGCTAAGATGTTGGACTTTTTTGAAAAGCTGACAAGAATAATACTGATGACTGTTTACCATCTCTGCATCTTGCACTACTTTGCGTTTCCGTAGCTCCTCCATCCTTTCACACACGTCACTGAGGGAGGTACCGTAATACTGAGAATACTCCTGAGCCAGGTCATCAAGGTTCCCCACCGAGCCATCCTGTAAGAGATAAAGAGACATTCAAATATTCACACAGATATGACCACAGGCCAGAGGAGGAAAAGGACACTCTGCAGAGGTTGAGCGGGATGCCAAAAGACAGGAAACACTGTAAAGACGAGCCACTATCATGATTACAGCCATTGTTTCAACTTTTAGTACGGTCACGAGCAAAACAAACAGCCTGGACACCCTGAGATAAAGCTCCAGGAGTGCAGAAGCATCAGAGACATCCAGCTGTGATATTGCCTCCGTCTTCATGAGCTTGTGGTCTTCCTGCCCACTGCCCAGCTACCCCCTCCACCTCCTCAGCCCCTCTCAGACCTGACCCCCTGGCCAGAGGAAGCACCATGTGACGCAGCTACAACTCTCACTCAGCTCTCTTACAGTCATCAGGAGTTGACTCAAGAGGCCACAGTTCAGTCTACCGTAACTCACAACAAGTAAAATCACTCAGTCAGATGAGCCTTTGTCCTGAAACAGAACAAAACCCTCCTGGATGTAACCTCTTTTAGTTTCCTTCAATTGTGCTACCTGCAGTTATGTGCCTTTTGCCATGTGGGAAGGAGGAACGAATACGACATAAATCATTTAAGAGAATTTTCGCTGAGTTTTATGACCCACTGACCTTTGGGACCAGAATCAACACACAGAGCTGGTTTCCTTGTCAGTGGAATAACCCTTGTTCTAAAGTAGAAAGGCATAATAAAACAAAAAACTCAAACCGTCTGTCAGTTCGTTAAGCCTGTATCAATCATAAGTTTATTTCTCTACAGAAAAAAAAATAGCATTAGCAAAATACATTTATGAGGAAACAGAATGCTGCCTGGATTTTGTTTTCTAGCAGCAGACAATGTGTTGAAATTAATATCCAAAAAATATTCATGTTTTGGCTACAGTAGCTAAACCTGCACTGATTAATTTTAAGCCACTTGGGGAAAGCAGAAACAAAAATTGTCATGTTATCCTTTTTAAAATTTGCTACAGCTAACATGTTAGCAGAACACATTGGTATACTTTTAGAGTTGCATTTCTGTCCACCTGACCATTATAAACATTCACTCTCCTTTTGGCTCTGTTTTTGGTCTCCACCAACTCCTGAGAGCAACCAAAACAGGGTCTCTGCAATCTACTCTCTTCTTCTATGCTGACCAGTTTGCCTGCTGTGTCTGGAAATGATGCTCTGAGAGCAGAGAGACTTAACTTTTGTTTTCTCTTTGCAGCACTGTGGGAAACTGCAGACTTGGGTGATAATTATTTGTGGGTTGTCACCACAAGTGATCCCTCACAGACAAGCAGTCAGATGACTTGTGGTTTGGTTGATCGTAGCTGTTTTTAACACATAACCTTTCACACCTGTTTCACAAAGCCACCTTGTACAGTTACAGGTCCAGTAAAAATGCTGACAATACTTATTTACCCATTTTTGAGCATGTTTAGATGTTAGAATTAACCTTATTGTTTACGAGAACCATGGACAGTAAAAAAAAAAAACCTGTAGATTTTTCCTTATAAGTGCTACAGCTAAATTAGATTAGAAAAAGGACCAAAGAAATTCTGCTAAATAATAAATGAGTGTTTTTAAAAAACATCTAGAATAATGTTGCTTTTTGGCCTGTACCATTCCTGCTGCTGTGTGAATAAATAAGACTTCATCATCATGATCATCATGCAGATATTGAGACGGTTTGATTCATTCCTGATTTACACAACTAACTACATTTCATGACAAATAAGATTTAAAACAATTATACTGTGTTTGATACATCATGTAAGACAGTTCCCCATTAGGCTACGTCATCAGTAATAGCCATCCTTAAACTACTTTACAGCTGCAATGATTAATCAATTAATTGATCAACAGAAAGTTACTGGTAATCACCCACTATTTTGACAAGCCTCTTACATGTGTGAATTTGCTGCTTTTCTGTGTCATGTATGATAATAAATGAGGTGTCTTTGTATTTTGGGTTGTTGTTTAAACAACAGATGCAATCTGGAGACGTCACGTTGGGCTCTGGGAAACTGAGATGAGCATTTGTCACACTTTATTGACATTTCATGGAATAAATGAGTAGTCAATTAGTTGTGAAAATAATTTACAGATTGATTGATAATGAAAATAATCATTAGTTGCAACCCTGAACTGTATGAGTTGTCATTATTATTATCATTATTATTGTTATTGCCAACTCATGCCATACCCTGTAGGTATGCAAATGTGTCCGCTGAAAACGGTCCTCTGCAGTGAAAAGTAACACTGTGGGCTCACTTGTCTTGTGGCATGATAGACTGTGACTGGCTCAACTGTCCAGAAAAGAAGGCCATTCATTTGGTAAATGACGTGCCCCCGGGTCGAAAATGGCTTGAAAATCTGGCTGCTTTTCATACAGTCAAGAAAACGAGGCTGTGGCTGACCGAGAAGCTCTGCACTGTGCCTGGCTGCTGCTTCTCTTTTGCTTCAGACTGCCACTGATCCACATAAACAGTCTATTGTGACACAGGCACATGATATTGCATAGCCCTGAGTGCTTATTAGACACAGTGCGTGTATACATCCTCGCTGCAAATGAATGTAAATACAGAAAACAAGCTGACCTGAATTTCAAATCAAATAAATTCTGCGTTACATTCTCCTGCTGAAAAATGGGAGTTTTGGGAAAATATTCCAGTGTGCTTTATATTTCCCTCTGTCTCCAAATTAATGGTCTGGAAGCCAAAATTGCAGCATGAGACATCAACCGCAGAGGCTTGAAAAGGAGAGTGCGGTGTCACATTTCTCCAGCGCTGAGCATCTCATAGGCAGACAAAAGATCCACGTGCCCCCAGGGCCCAGGGTGTCTAATGAGTGTTTTTACAGTTCCTCTGTCTTGTCTCACCCTTTTAGGCACCCAGGGTCACAAAGTATCAGCAAATCATTTGTATTACTTGAGTCTACTTTTAGCAAGAGCTGGTCTTGTTTGAGAAGTCAAAAGTAACAAGGGTATCAACGGATTCAAATAAGATCATAAAGCAGAACATTTTATGACATCCTCTTTGATAACAAATGTCATGAGTGTTTTCTGGTCAACACCATTCAGCTCTACCTTTTGTCCGAAACCATATTCGACAGGATACCAGATCTAACTGATGTAGCCAAGCAGCATCAACTGGAAAGTGTGTATGTTCATCTTGTTTGACGTTTATCATTTCCAAATTATGTCCTCCACAGCAAATAAATCAGTCCTTATCAAGCACATGTACATATTACAATCTTGATCAATTCTCCAAGAACTTAATTTTAACAAACTGTTACTGTGAGATTTTAGTTCAGCAAAGAATCTCATGTCACAAACATCACTCACTGTAAATGTCTTTAACAGTGGACGGATGATGTCTCAAAAGATCGCAAGAACAAGCATCAACTTGTTTAAGCTTTTAATGCTCAATGACTTAATTAACCAACTAAAACAGAAAACAACCTCAGACAAGAAAGATGCAGACTCTAAAATGTTTTTTTTAAATCAAAGTAATGTAAACTGAAATTTTCCACACTGAATCTACAGGAAACCTCCAGCTCCAACCATAGGAGCGCATTCCAGCACAAACATAAAAATACACTCACCACAAACAGGCATCTGGCTGCCAACAGTAGCTACCCAGCACAGGCTGCTCTTCAGTCCCAACACACTGCTGTACGTGAACGACACCGTTTTGAAACTTAACTCAGTTCAGGGAAGGACAATACATCCTGAAGTAAAGGGGAGGGGTGTCCGGCATGCATAAATCAGAAAGAGTTTGGCTGAGGGGAGGTTGGGGGAGTTGCAACCACATGTGACGCTGGTGCTGCTGGGTGGGGCCCTCGACTCTCTCCAGCTGCGGCCCACAGAGACTGGCTGACTCACATGTTCAAATAAACCACGACCTCTTAGTGTGAGAGTGCGCCTGCATGTTTACGTCTGCAGTGGAGTTACAGCGATGTGTCAGGCTTTATTGGCTTCACAAGAACTGTTGAATACGGGCCAGATATGTTTCCTTCTGCTGATATGGAGCTTCCTCTCCAGCGAGAGTTTTAAAGAACTCAGATGACATTTTAATGTCTTTGCATTTTTCTTTTAATTTCATTCATTTTTAATTATGTTTTCTATATACATTGTTAATCTAAAAGCCCTCTGTGAGCTGTCCTTATAAACAACCAAAGAGTATGTTTACATTTCTCTCAAAAATTCTATGTATTGTGTGCATCCCTGAGTGGAAAAAAAAAAGAAGAAGTTAAATTTACTTCATTTACTTCCTAATACACAATTTGAGACAGATTTCGCAGCCTTTTCACTATCCACACTGGCATCAGGGTAAGTTAATATTAAATTGACATGACAGGTTATTCGTTTCCATAGTTCATTGCTCTTAAAAATAAAATACAAAATACAAAACATGAAAGTCTATTGTACAAAATCTAAACACATACGCCTAAATTGTACTCAGGCTTTGGGTACCCTACAATATTTTTTAACACTAGCAGTCTTACCACCAGCAGGTGGCAGCAAATAGTAACTCTACATGAACATAGTTCACTTACTGACTACCACTGAGTGCTCAAGGTAGTGATTTGAAAAGCCAAGTAGGCACAGCACTGTACAATTGTCTGTGCACTTATCAAGTACAAAATACTAGATTGAACTTGTAGGGGACAGAGAAGTAGATCCAGAAGCATCGATGTGTTTTCCCTCTTTTGCTCACTGCTGTGTGACTAAATAAAAACAAAGGCATCTTCACATACCCTTAAGGCATGAAGTATTAGGGTGGTGACCTCGTTTGCTTGTAGCATTAGTCAGTGAGATTAAGTGTGGAGAGACAACCTTTAGCATCTTTGTCTAATCGTGACCATTCTGCTTCATCTTCAGTAACTGACCACTGACTTCAGAGCAGTGAGCAGCAGCAGCAGGAGGTAACAATACCAGCGTTAGATCTGCGGCAGGAGGCTGCAGATTACGCTGAGCTGCAGATGGATGGTGGAGATGGCGGAGGGCTCCGTTCTGCGCAAAGTGCCAAAGGGCCAAGGCAGCTCACGCCAGAAAGGGCAGTTTTCTGCCTGGCTACACAGCGGCGGGCTGCTCGTCACCTCTGAACACAGGGGGAGCCGGAGATAGATGCCATTCCTCCCTGTCAGCCAGCTCCTTTCCTATTACCATCAAGGCTCCTGATTCTGTCCATGTCGACCCGCAGTGTTTGAGCACTCATCTGAGCTTCGATCCCAGCGGAGATCACTCCGTGCCCGAGAAAGTGAGAGACACAATTCATGTGTCTGTGGAAAAGACTTGTCCACGTGGTCCAGATCATGGCCTCAGTATCATATCCATGAAAAATTTGAAGTCGCAATAACAAACACTGAATTCATGTCCAGTTCTAAGATGAAAGGTGTCACGTTTGGTGTCTCAGATGGTGGCATATCAGCATCAGATTTGAATGAAAACTGTTTGTAGGCTTGGTTGTGACTAGATAAATGACATTCCTTGTAAACAAAAGATCAGCTGCACAGATAAAAGCATGGGTGCATCACCCACCTTTATGCAAACGGATACATCTTACAATATAATCATTAATTTCCCCCCAATCTCGTGTTCATGTTTGACTCATTTTTGTCGAAAAATGCATCTTTGAATGGTTGTCAACAATTAGAGGTGAGTCTCTTTCAGTCTTCTCCCTTCCTCACAAATCCGTACGTGTTAAGTTGTGTGAGGAAGACAGCACCTAGTATGGACTGTTTTCACCAAACTAATATCTGAACAGAGAGCCAGACTAAATCCAGATGTGGTTAAGGAGATCAGATTACAATTCAATCATGACACATTTACACCTTGCTTAACACGGGTCCTTCTTTATCAAGATAGCATGTCTGGATACACACAGGGTTCTAATACCAGGTATGAACGGGGTCAAGCTGTTGTTAATGTACACATTTATTATGGCTGGGTGTTAAAATACAATTGCAAAAAAAGGCAGCGTACCAATTAGTAAGTATTCTGAGTGAAAATATACATTGTCAAAAAATAAAAAGCAGCAGCCTTCTTTTAACTAGATGATGACATATTTCTGATATTCTCAAAGGTACTCTGAAATGTTTTTAGCTTAAGTGGCACTGAAATGTTTGAAAGCCATGCAAGTCTTAGTACTGCAATCAACAAGGGTTTTATGAGAAAACATGATATGCAACACTAATCCATGCTGTGTGTGTGTGCGCATGTGTGTGTGTGTGTGTGTTCTTGTACTTGCACCTCAGTGAGGACTAGTGTGAGTTTTTGACCAAAGGAGTGAGGTCATTTTTGGGAAGAGAGGACATTCTGGCTGGTCCTCACTATGTTGCCAGGCTTTTTGAGGATAAAAACTTGGTTTGAGGGTTAGGATGAAAATTAAGTTTAGATTAAGGTTAGGGTAAGGATTAGGGTTAGGCATTTAGTTTTGATGGTTAGGGTTAGGGTTAGGGGAGAGAGAGAGATAGAGAGAAAGGGAGAGAGAATTATTGCTGCTCCAGAGCACCCAAGGGCCCAGTCCAGATCGACAGCCCTGGGGCCCCCTAAAGAGTAAAAGAGGATCAGCGGAGAAGCTTAACCATTCATGTCTGAGTGGTAAGTGAATTTTGACAAGTCCCAAATGAGGCTCTGATGACAAGGGTCGCACTGTGACATGCAGGCTGTCAGTCACACATACACACACACACACAAAGCAAATAGAATCACTGGTCTTATTTTAGCTGTATTATAAAAGTCTCTTCTCCAATATGTCAGTCACTGAGCAACTATCTCTTACTGCTGACATAGACAAAAGATCAGCTTTACTGCTGGCACAGATTTCTCATGCCCTTGGGGGTGGGGGGCATCTGACTGGACTGAGATGACTGGATCAAGATTTTTAAGGGAAATACAAAACAAAAATGTAGACGGTTCCCAGAAAACAAATTAAAAACTAAATTGTTTTCCTCTGAAGCAATAAATACAGATTCATGATGCTTGGGGAGGGGTCCAGATTAAAAAGGATGTGAGTGAAACTCTAAGGAAGATTAAGGGGGCAGACAGGCAGCACAGAACAGAACAAACCATTTGTCTACAGTATTACATTGTGCAAATCTGATCAGAATTTTAAACATTAGCTTAAAAACTCATAGTTCTGATTTATATGCAGGAAACTAGAGTTTTAAAAAAGCCCTGAACTACAGAATGTATCGCTATCATTGCAAAAGCACCCTGAGCATTGTTTAGGATCCCTGCTTGTTTTGAAGCAGCTTTAGGATTGGGCCTGCCCCTTGGAGCATGTTTAATTCAGCAGTGCAGAGATCAAATAGAGAGTCGCCCCCTTTCAATTTCAGTTAAATTACATGCAAGGAAATTCATTCCCTCTGGATGGCGGTGTGTTTTTGTACTGGGGTTGTCTCTTTTTCCCGATCCTTGGGGCATGTTTAATTCAGTGGTGCTGAAAACAAATTCGTAGCCCTCCCTTTTAAAATTTACCACAATTCACACCTAGAGAGACTGTGAGTAGTCCTACGTGACCAAAGTTTCTATGAAATGGCTCCGTGTTTGTAGTGAAGCAGCCTGTGTTCATACTTCTTGGACCATGTTTAATTCAGAGGTGCTGAAATCATTTCATCTGCCCCTCACCCTCGTGATTGGTAATTACCCTTGTGTGACTGTGTCGTGATCTGCTGAGGCTCAACTGCCAGCTTGCACCGTCTCCGTCTGTATTATCAGCGCAAGGGCTCACCTCTCACACAGCCACAACATCCACTGATCCTCCCGTGAGACACAATGCAGGAGTCAAGGGCAGCTGTCAATCATGCAACAGAAGATCATGGGGCCCCAGAATGAGGTCACTCTACATGGTGTGAACAACAAGTGTACTGGTCCAATCTGGAGATAAAACACCCTCTGGGCATTTCTCTTTAAAAACTGTCCATGGGAAAAACATGCAGAGGAGACACTAGCTGGGTTTCCATCAGCCTGTTTTTGTGTGCATTTTCGATTTGTGCATACAATCGCCTGAAAGGAAGAAAAATCGAAAAAATCCCAAAACGTCGCAAAAAAGTTGTTACGCATGAGGGAGGTGGAAAAGTCGGCGTATCAAAAAAGGGTAAATGCGAATAAGTGCAATGGAAACAGATTTAGCGAATAAAGGATGAGATTTCAAAATCATGTGACTCAAACGACACTCCGGTGACAGAAGTCCTTTGCGCCAGAGAACCAAAGGCGTCAGTGGCAGACAAAAACACAAGGTATGTGTGGACTGATGAGGAAACTTAACATTTCTTGACTTAGTGCAAGAAACAAACATTAATGCCATATTAGATGGGAAGCAGCAACGGCGTTTATGTGCACTTTTAATTACATGATCACGTTGCTCTGTCTTCTGCTGTGGTAAATGACACTTGACTGGAAAATGTTGCAACACCTACTGCTTATCTCGATGAACTTACTCCTAATATTAGCATAGCAGTAGTGGATGGAAACACACATATGTGTGCATTTTCTTTTGCTGAATTTCTAAAAATTCATTAAAAAATTGCGATATATTTTAATGGAAATCCAGCCACTGACATGAACCGAGAAACACTGCACAGATAAGGTTTTTAAAAATGTATTCAGAGTGGCAGAGACACCAGACAGCAGACTGGATATCAGCCCCACAGTGACACATTTTTGAACTACATTTTCTGAGGGCAAAACCAAAAGTGTTAACTTTCTATGGGAATTACTGAGATCTTACAAAGATGCTTCTGACAACACTTTTCCTTGTTGTCTAGTTGGAGCCAGCATCTCTGCCAGACTTGTCAGTTGGCTCCACCCTCAGGGAGATCCGTTTCTCAGAGAGCTGCATCTTAACGCTGCGATGATGTACTTCAAACGTTCAGAGGACCGTGCTCACTGATTGCACATGCTGACATGCTTGACAAACGCAGACATCCCCACAGAACTGATGACAACATCTCCTGTCCAACTCAATTTGCCTCCTCGTCTAAACTCTCAGATGTTCCGTATCCTCCTCTGCCGTTCCAAGGACATCCACCTTACAGCCACTACATCCATTAATGGTTGCAAACCGCAGCTAGCCAAGCATGCACTGACATCATAAGAATTGCATGAGGATCTATAATGAACAGTTGAAAACCTGTTTTCAACTCCACATCAAGAGAGGTTTCGCTTACAGTCTCTGACAAGTCTCCTATGACGGATCAGAGTCCTGATCTGTTTATTGTAGTGAAGCTGATCTCTCCCTGCATTCAGTATACGAGTTAATGGTACTAATATGTCGATATATATTATTAATTCTGCAGAAGCTACATGTATTTTTCTGTCTCATTTTACTTTACAATTAATTCCATTTGTAAAAAGATTACTTACAAGACATAATTCTTCAAAAGTAAATAAAACTGACATGGATATAAAATATGCATGATCACTCACTGTAATTGATTTCTTAGTCAATATCTGGCTTTTTTCTTGAGACTGACATTTGGCTCTAAAGTAAAATCTGTATTTCATTGCAATTTCTCTAATTCCAATTATATTTATTTTGGTATCTCCACTTTCATTTTTTAAAGCATATTCAGTGTCAGTAACTGCATAAATACATTAACTGCAAATAACACCAAAGTGAAATGGTTGGCTTTAAAAAGGAAAGCTGGACTTTTCCTTAAGTGTATTTTGAGGATCTGAGTGGCCATGTTGTAAAAATATCATACAAACTTTAATAATGCAGAACGCTTAAACCATATCGAGCCAAGCATGAGCACTTGGGAATAAAAAATTCAATAATTAAATTCATGAATTATAAAAGATCTCCATGCAGTAGGCTAAACAATTCACACAAAACATACTGGGGCTCCGTTTGCAATTCAAACTGATCAATAAAATGAATGAGTCTTCCTCCATGACTGATATGCTAACTAATGAAAAGTGCTCCAATTTTAGATTACTGGTTCAATTTTAATCAATATTTTGAAGACAATAAAAGAAGAGATTAAAAGCACTAATAAACATTCCATATGGTGTTCTTGCAGAGGCTTTGCTATGCTTAGCAAGCAATAATTACCATGAGAACTTCCAATAATCCACCTCTAGATAAATGCAAACCGCTGAGATTTGTTACTGTAGTTGTTTATACTTCCTTCTAGGTCACATCACTGTGCAGCAGGACTTGTTCTGATCAACCATTCATTCACATCTGGCCCTCACCATCTCATAGAAATGTCAAGCTTCAATGGACCATAGATTGTTTTCTCAACTGAAAATCCAATCTGAGTCTTGTCTCTTGTGATCACAGGCTGAACCCCTCCTTTAATCACCACCTCCTCACTGGATTTTGTCTTTTGCTCTCTTCATTCAGAACCCTTAGTTATCTTATTCCTTCTCACCCACTTTTCCATTCCTTTATTTGGCTTCATCTCTCTTCCTGTAGGCTTGATGTCTTTTCCTCGTTTATTTCTTTAGTATTGTCATCTGGTCTGCCTTCCACTTCAGACTACACTTGGATGCTTCTATTAGCTTGACGATGCATGAAAAGAGGCATTATACTGTGTTATGTCATAAATCCCTTTCTCAGAGGTTGTAAATTACCATCATGCATTTGAATAACCAATGTGCACAGTAAAAATAGATGCATCATATAGTGAGGCCTTGTAAAAGCAATTCCACTCCTTGGGTGAAATGAAGGCCATGACAAGGTGAGGAAGCAATGAGACAAGAAAAATGCTCAGTGTTTGTAACACTTTTAGAGTCCATGATAATGGCCAATAGTTCTCACTGAATGGTAGTGCAAGTTGGACGCAGAATAAAATAAATGTGAAAATTGTATCACAAAGTCTTGATTAGGCTTTATTGAACTACTACTTGGTGATTTGTGACAGATTCTGGGACATGGTGATGTTTTAGAATTATGAAAGTATAACTATACTAAATTAATTTCAGTGAAATTGTATTCTAATATACTAACAATCACCAGAAAGTTCATATCATATCATGAAAGGCTACTACAATTTTTAGGCCAACTAGGCATTATAATAATCATACATCATGAAAATGCAGCTGAGCTTTTGCTGATTTGCAGTATACACCATACAGTGATACTGTATGGTATGAGATAAATTGGCTGCAACTAATATCCATTTTCATTATTTGTTGGATTGTTTTGTCTAGCAATTTAAATTAACAAACTGTGTTGAATAGAGTATAACTTTCAAATAACATCAGTAGTTGTTATGATAATAGAAACGGTTTTATACTAATGTAAGCGAAGAGTGAAATCCATGTATTTGTAAATGAGAAACAACTATATTATGTCTTTATTCATGATTTTATTTATTTTACTATGTGGATACATAAAACTCTAAAAAAGTTCACCTGCCACTTCTCATTACAGCAAGGGTCAAGGGGAAATTTTCATTTGCTCTGTTCATCCTGCAGGCCTGGCAAATGCAATAACTGTCAAATAACTTCCTGTCATTCCTCACAAAAATGCTTGTTGTGCATTTCTTTGTAGCTCCCCTATCACAGCTATCACCACAACACCCACATCCTCTTTTTAATGTTCCTTTTGTACAGACAGGTAGACAGTTAATATGGAACAAAAGCCATTAGGGCTCTACGGAGTGTGTTTGTCATAAATACAGTTTAATAAAAGAAATAAAATAAACATACAAATGTCACTCTGGGAAGGCTGTATTTTCCCTCATCTTTATGTGGAAAACATTGTGAAGATTAGGTTTGGACTAACTTTTTGGAAGATGGAGGATCCTGTTTAACAAAATTAACTGTAATGTTTTCAGAGAGAGGATACAGAGACAAGCTATGCTTTCAGATCCATCATTCTTTTAGGAAAAAGACATCAAATATATAAGAAATGCTCAATAACAGCTCCTTTTTGTGGAGCTAATAGTGTACTTCTGCTGCTTTTTGAAATCTAGCAAACATATTTTACACT
>JAPXVT010000008.1:9003324-9016529 GCA_029823135.1 Acanthurus reversus | reverse complement strand
AGAGTGCCATAAATCCCGTGACTTCAGAGTTAACTGTCTCCAGTTGTGTGTTAAAGTTTAATCATTGATGTAGAAGTCAGAAACATTAATTTAACTACATTTGCCATAGAAGCCTTAATTAAATTGTCAAGATGTTAAGTGAAGACATAGATTACTGTCTGTGGAAATAATTCTAATGATGGATTGTCGTTCAGCTGTAATTTTGGAAGTAGGTAGGTAAAAAGTTCTGTCAGTAGGAGCAGACTGACCTCCATCCTCTCTGTTTTCCTTTATGTCAGGGTCGCAGTGACTCCTACAGTGCTACAGAGACTCTGAATCTGTGGTTCATCTTTGAGACTGTGAGGGACTCCCGTTTATTAGTGTCAGTGTTTAAAGCACGGTGTAGTTTGGCACTGTGCTCAGCTTCTTATCTGCTGTCAAACACAGGAAGTCAGCTAAATTCTGTGCTGACACATTCTATTGACAGCAAGTGCATGGGTTTATTTTCCAGACTTTACAGGCTTCTATTATTTAAAGGCCCAGCACGTAAGCATCAGTGTGATGTTTTGGCCCAAAATGGGTTAGAAAGGGAATATAATGTTTCATAGTTAGTTTTCATCAGTGTTTAAAACCTGAAAATAAGAACTGTTGTGTTTTCTGTACCATAGGATGAATGAAGCTAACTTATATCTACAGAGGAAGCGGGTCCTCTTAAATGAATCTGCCATTTCACACTGAGTTTTTCACAAGTTTCATGGTAAACAAAGACGCTCCTGCATGCTTGTAAGTTGAAGATTAGCGGATGGATATTCAGTTGGGAGCAACCAGCGACCTCGCCGCCTTTTATCTGTTGCCTTCTAGTGTCATTTTGTAGGGCCTGACTGATATACTGGTTTTCCAATGTTGTTGGCTGATATTGGTCTGTCCCAGATATAAATATCAGTATCGACGTATTTGTCCTTTTACATGTGCTGATATTAACACAGTTTTTAAGGCTGGGAAAAATGCTTGGACTAGTGATTTAAATTGGTGTTAATACCTAATTTGTCTCGCAGAGCGCACTCTGTTGTTTATTAACTAATAAATGAAGTGTTTACTGTTCAATGCACTGATGTTTCGAATAAAATTAGTTCAAATGTAAGATATCCTTCCTCCTTTACATGTTGTTGTCACAAGCATTTTAAAAACTACATTTAACAAATGTTTTACAAACATAAAACATCGGCCAATATACTGGAATAACTGTTTGGGGTTTTTTTGTTCCCTTATATTGGTATCGGCATCAGCCCCAAAAACCTCATATTTGTTGGGCCCTATTATTTTTCCAGCTTTACTGTCAGTAATGCACCTTTTTGTGTAGCTGCTACTCACAGCCTAATACTCACCCTGGCATTAATAAAACGTCTCTTAACTCTTACAGGGAGCTCAGCGATGAATAAGCTACGGCAGAGCTTCCGCCGGAAGAAAGACGTCTACGTCCCGGAGTCGAGTCGGCCGCACCAGTGGCAGACAGACGAGGAAGCAGTCCGCAGCGGCAAATGTAGCTTTGCAGTCAAGGTGACTCTCTCTCTCTCTCACACACCTAAGCACACCTGAATACAAAACATAAAAGCGCATTTCACAGACACAATCCTACACAAAATTGGGTGCTGACCTTACTGTGGCACATTCATACCTCTGAGAAACCTGCACACTGCCTGACTCCCCAAGGACGCTGCTTGTTATTAATCACAAGCATTCAGAAACTGTGAGCACAGCTTTTATCTAGGTTGCAAGACCATCGGCCGGAGCCTTTCAAACTTGTGGGATGTGCGCGCACAGTCGATTTCTGGTCTTCAAGATTATTCAGAATCATGTAAAATATTCAAAATAAAAATAAAAAAATGTGTCGGTGTAGCTGACACGTAAGCCGAACGCAAACAATGCCTTAGGTGGTGCAGTTTCTTTATACTTAGAGTATTTATCATTTTTCTGTTTCATGACCATGGTGGACCTGCAGAGCGGCAGTCGATGGAGTGGAGAGTTTGCTGTATTTTGGCAACAAAAGCTTCCACTTTTGCAAACAGAAGTGCAATGGTACACTTCCTCTCATCACACGGTTTCAAAAGCTCTCCTCACTCATGCTAAAGAGGAGTTGGAAACCACAGAATTAAGAAAGAGAAAGTTTTCCTCTGAATGTATGAGCTTCGGTCAAGGGAGGTGAATTTTACACTACCTCGTGTAAAGGTTACGGTTTGATGCTGCAGGCGTGTTTTTTTTATTCTCTTTCCTTTGAGCAATAAACGGCCCCTGAAATTACCATCAGGAGGAGGAAATGGAAGGGACAGAGGAGAGAAAAAGGGGCTTTAGAGGTACCTAAAAAATGTTTATCTTTAGTTGGACGTGTCAGACTTGATGCAGAACGTGCGTGCATGTGTCTTGGTTCATGGTTTCTAATTGTTTGAGCGCACATTTCAGCCAGTGCGTGAGATGTCCAAGTTCAAGATCTACTCTAGGCTGTCTTCCAAACGTACCCTCTCCACACACACACACACACACCTTCTCTCCCACCTGCTCCCCATAAATTGTCTTCGCTGTGCTCAAAGATAGATTTGTTGATCAGTGATTGGACAACTCTTTCTTCATGCTTTTTTAAACATTTAAATGAACTTTTAAGCATTTTGTCCTTTTCTGCTGCTCCTTGATGTTTGTCTATAGTTGTATAAATTCTCTTTTAACAGCTTAAGATTTTCTCAGTTTTTTCTTAAAATGCTCTGCCTTTAAAGAACAAAGCAACACAAGAGTACGTAGCTACAACCAGATAGTGGGCACGCTTTGCCGAACTCTAAACCAAATATTTTTTAACCAGCTCCTGTTGCATGGTCTTGCTCTGCTATAAAAGTTTTTTGGCAAATTGTTTAAGTAGTGAATGCATTTAGTGAAGAACATGTCAGCAGCTGTGGGCAAAAAAACTGTTAGCTTATCTCTCATTGTCATGCTTTCCTTTTGTACTTCTGCAGTCACACAAACTTCTTCACCAGCGTTTTCTTCCCTCTGCACTGGCTCTCACCGTGTTGGTGCAACCTAACATGCTGCTCTGCCGTATCCCTCCTCCCCTTCCTGCTCCCTGTCTCCCGCTCAGAGTTTCTCAGAGGAGCCCAGTTGTGAGTGGGTTGGAATAATTGCAGTGAAAAGATTATACCTTAACCTTCACACTAATGTTTCACTCTTTTCCTAATAAAACAAAATCCTGAATTTGTTACAGGTCATGTAAGGAGCATATTTCATTTGGATAAGCGTGTTATGTGCAGATATTCATTAGGTTTCAGAAGCATTTTTTGAAAACCATTACAGCACATGTGTATGCATCGCAATATGCTTTATACAGCCAACAGTTTGCAAACCCCACATTTTAGGTCAAAAAGAGAAACAAACCTGTTTCAAAAGGTTCACCATATAGAAATTGTAAATGTGTGTTTGTAACACCCAGCATTTAAAAAATCAAATTCCTTTCTGCTCAAGAGCGAGAAGAAGTGGTGGCCGATGGAGGTGGAGGTTAAATGAAGAGAGCGAGCGGTGTTGGCGAGAACAAAGCAAGGACTCAGATAAATAAACCATTTAATGATGGTTTCACAGCACTTGCCTTCTGAAGCACAAATAAACACGACCACACCCACAGGAAGGTGCCACATTGTCTGATTTTGTGTTATTTTAGAGCTTCATCCTGTCTGCTGTGACTCTCTGCATGTGTGTTTGTCAGTCAAACAGACACACCTACAGCAGAGAAGAGTCGAGTGAGGGGGTGAAGCAGAGGAAACACTGAGGCACATAAGAACACAGCAATGTAACCTGGTCCCTGTGCTATGAGTCCAGACTTCACACCCTGAGCGCGTCTTTCACGCTAATCCCGCTGCCAGTAAAAATCTCCAAATCAGGGCAGAATCTGGTTTGACTCTGGGGTTAAATTCTGGTCTGTCCACAACTCTGTCGTAGTGCAATCATCAGCAGCTGCATGGTGCATTCAGGTGCACCTCTGACCTCTCATCACTTTGTACGGCAAAGCCACACGTGTCAACGGTGACACTTCGTGGTGCATTGACGTGCATCTCCTGAACTCTAAAATCCATCATTCAAATGATATCCAAAAGCCATGGCAGCTGTTAAAAACTAAAGTTTTTGATTATTTCCTATTTTCTTTTAAAATATTAAAGCCAGCATGTTATCATCTTTCTTGTTATTTCACTGCAGTAATTTGGTAACTCAATGGCAAAATAATACAAAAGAAAATTCAACATATTTCTACATTGGGATATAAAAAATAAATTTAAAAAAACTCGATAAAAATAATCTCACAAATTGTTGTTACAAAGTCCCCAATATTCAGTTATAACAAGTTCCCAAATACCTCTGTGATCATTGTTTGACTTGTTTTACAGAAGCATTTTTTTCATTTAATTAAATACTAGAGTCATGCCCAACATGCATACATTCTGGCCAGTAAAAAACATAGTTGCCCAGTGGATATTTTCACTTACTAGAGCCAGAAAGTTAATTTTGGACACTGCACCTACGCAGGGACCACCCAGTTAAAACAAAACCCTTTGCCACAGCTGCTGGAAAAAGTCCCTGAGGAAACTGTGGTGTGCTAAAGAGTAAATAATAGAAGGTTAGAGAGAAGATGCAGCATAAAAGGAAAAGAACAGAAGCTGTTTCAGATTGATAGGGAGGGAAAATGAAGGGGTGTGAGGTGGTAAAGGTGTCAAGATTAGGCGAAATGAGCCTTTAATGTTGTTTTTTGCACGTATTTGGCAGAATTCATTTATTTGTGGGGTTAGTTTGTTGTGCTTGTGTGTGTTTTGTGTTCACATTGGCATTGCAGTGAAAGATTAAAAAGTTCTTAAAATGTTTGTTATTTTGTGATTAGTTTGTTACCAAAATATTGCAGTTTTTATAGAAGGAAAATTTGCTTCTTTGCATGAAGATATTCGAAGTTTTGAGGTTGAAGATTAAATTGCTTGGGAGTATTTATTAACCAACTACAACAGATGAGAAGAAAAAGTATTTATATGTCATTGGTTTAAACTTTGTAGACTTATTTATATGGAATTAAGCGTGTGTATTTTGTGTCAGCTTGTTTTCTGCAGACACATTGGAATAAAGGGGTTGGCAGAGCTGCGTACAGCGTGGACTTTTTATCAAATCTGACAGAATTTTTCACTGAAACTGATTCATAGCCAATACCCTGAATTACTTCCTGGAATCCATCTGGCGTACATCCAGAGGATAACACCAGCAAAGCCAATTCCTGTTAATTGATATAGATATGATGCTTCTGAATGGCACCTTGCCCTTGTGCACTAGAGGAGCATGTATGTGTGTGTGGTTTTTGGGGTTTTTTGGTTTTTTTTTTTTTTTACCATTAGACAGAACCAGGTGAGCTGTTTCATCCTGTTCTCATCTTTATTGCTAAACTAAGGTAACTGGCTGCTAGCAACATATTCGCTGTGCAGACTTACAACCTGTCTGGCTGTTGTCTTTGCTGCCGTCTTTCGTATCATTTGCTCCTTCAAATGTTTATAAAATTTGAATTAAATGCATCAAAAGGTTTCATGCTGTTTCCTTTATATAACCTCTGCTGGCCCTCTACAGCTTGAAAATCAACCTCGGGGGCAAAGAAATGAAAAATATATTATCTCAGATGTCTTTTCTCACCAAACACAAACAGTGCGGAAGCTGTTACAGCACAATAATGCAAATATTATGATATGTAAACCTCATCTAATCCTAGCCCACTGTAGGATTAGAGCTGTGGAGCTAATCCTGCTGTGGGCCCAGAACCACGTCTCCTGAACCAAATTAGCCTACACATGTACAACACGTTGTTCGGGAAAAATTAATTTTTTTAGAAGTTGTTTTGTTGAGCCCATCTGTGAAATGTGAATGTTTCAGCCCCCAGATTGTTGCTGCCAGCTTTTTAACAGGATGGAGTGAGATGCCACAACGAAGCATCTGTTGTGACACCTGAAGCCTCCCCTGCGTCTTCTCATCTCACCTCAGCCACGTCTGCGGCCTCATCCCCCATTAACGACACTGCTGCCTCATTGTCCTCACTATCCACAGCTGCCTCCCTGCATCAGTGTTGTCCTCGGCACACAAGTGTTGTGCGCATCTCTGTGTGTTACCATGCATGCGTGTGTTGACGCCGACAGTGTGACTCACATCTGTGGCGTCACATTCTCAAAATAGCAGGGCCACAGGGCAGGAGAGACGGGCGTGGGTCAGCGTCACTCCGTGTGTGTGTGTGTTTGTGTGTGTGTGTCTGTGTGTGTGTGTATCTGTAAGGAAAGGGTAAGGACTTCCTCTCCGGCCTCACATGCACAATGGCCTCTGTGGCGGTCGGGGTTGTGACTGTGGAGCGACGTGCAGCAGGGTGAGATGCTGCTGTAGGTCTAGAAGGAAGGAGGAAGGAGAGGGAGGTTAAAACTGGAGGAGGCGGCCTTTTCCGTTCATTTAGACGCAGTTAAACCCACTCAGGTAGGAAATCCATGTAATTCCTGTTGTGGGTTGCTGGAGTCGTGAGTGATCAATCACTGCGATTTCTTTAGCGGTGTCTGGTAGATCCTGATGCGTCTCTGCTCTAGATTAATTAGTCACTGGGTGACAGTCTTAAAAGTTGTCACCCAATGCCAGCCCCCTACTAAGCTCTCAGTAGGGCTGTGCAATTAATCGATTTTAAATTGAAATTCAAATTCATTTGTTTGGACAATGTTGAAAAATGAAAATCGTGAAAATCAGTTTTCCCTTTAACTAGGTTAAATACGGTAGCCTACGTCTCTCTCTCAGCTCTGGGCTCTAATTTTTCATCAGTGAAGTTTGGTGAAAGTTCAGCTGGCACTTCATTAATCCCAAATTGGGGGATTCATCTTTGTTTGATCAAACCTTAAAAAGGAAATTTAGTTTGGTTAAAGCTTGGTTTGCAATTTACTCTCAAAAGTTAAATTCATGTTTGTTTAAAATAAAAACAGTGTATTTGAAATAATGCCTTTGTCTTTTGTAGGTGAAAAAAACAAACAAACAATTAAAATCAAAAATTAAATGTGATATGAAAAAAATCAGAGATTTTATTTTTAGGCCATATCGCCCAGCACTAGTTCTCAGTGAGGGGAGAGTGTCTGCAGCAGCAGGTGGCCGCCTGGAGAAAAGGTGCAGTCCTTTTATCAAATGCTCGGCCTTATCCGTGCAGCCGCTCTGAGCACTTTGAGTTGAAAATTCTCGCCTCCAGAAAGATGCTGCTTTAATCAACCAGCTAATCATATATTCCGGACAAGGTGATGATATTCACCATATTTGTGCTTCGTACGGATCGTGTCAAGTACCCACATCCTCCTTGCTTCGTGTCTGATCGCTGAAGCCGTGATAGCGAGTCCATTATTATTATCAAACACATCATACAGAGTATGAAGGAGAACATTCTCCGTTTGATGCTCACAGTTTACAAAACAGTTTACACCCATCCCAGTGTTTGTCAGTGCAGTGCAGTTCTTGTGTAAGTTAATCTACCTCCAAGGTGCACGGAGAAGGAAAAATGTCAAAAGACCATCAACACTTGTCATATAAAGGACAAAGTTTTTTGAAGCCAGCTGGTTTTGGTTTGCAACCTTCATCCACAAATGTTGGTAGAAAAAAGTTTTTGTTTCATGTGACACAGTCTGCCCCTGCTGTAATGAACTGCTGAATGTCATGGAGTGCTGTTATATTATTGCAACCTCACAGTTGCACAGTAAGTTATATTTCATAAGAAAGAGATTATGCAATCACCAGAAACTTGAGGAAGATAGTGGTCTGTTGCTGACAGTGTGATCTGGCCTGATTTCAATTTTGTTCTTATGAGCCAAACTGGAATTTTAAGATAGCCAAAAAAAAAAAAAAAAAATCCAACCGTGATCGTGTTTCCGTCAGCTGAAAGACCACACGTACACAGAGGATCTGTTTTGCATGTTGACCAGACTGCTTGATGTATTGATGTGTTTGTTTATTCCTTCCTCATGAAATCACCCTGTTGCTGTTCAATTTACTCTCATGCCTCTTCGTATTTCTCAGGAAAGTGTTCAGCATTTTCTCCATAGGCAAATTTAGGGATCAACTAGGGAGCAATTGAACTGCAACTGACCTCAAAATGATAATTAATTAGACGTGTAAATCACCAGTGCCAGCCTACCAGGGGATATCAGATGGTCTGGACTCATTTAAATAGCCAGTCTCATTCCAGAGTTTATCATTGTAACCTTACTTAAACTTCAGTAGAAGCAGCCACAGGACCAGTTTTTCACAGACTCACTCATTTTCTCTCGTTCTGCCCCTCTTTCTCTCTCTCTGCAGTATCTGGGACATGTGGAGGTGGAGGAGTCTCGAGGCATGCACATCTGCGAGGATGCAGTGAAGCGGCTGAAAACGGTAGGTTTCACTAGAAAGCCCTTCCATCCTTCCAGGAACGACGCTGCTAAACACCAGACGTCCGACTTCCTTCTGTATCTGTTTCTTATCTTTTTCTCCTGTAGTTTCCTTCACTGTGCTTCCAACATCCTACTGACTCCTGCTAACATTTCCTTTGTTTTGTGGCGGATCTTATTCATCTGTCACCAAGCAGTTCTGTTTTTGTTTTAGTGTTTTATAATAGTTTGTTCCTGCCCGTTTTACATGCAGGCTGGAGTGTGGCTGATTGTTGCCGCTTGTCAGTGAGGGTCTCCACCCATCTTGACCCTCAGACAACCTTCAGGGGTGTTGGGAGTCTGTTCTGAATGTCCCTTCCTGTCTCTCGAACGCTGTCTCAACCAGAGGAGATAGGCCAGTACTTCCTGCTGCAGTAAATTCCAGCAGAATTGCACAGAAAGAGCAAATTCCAGCTTGGGGGGGGGGACTATGGAGCAATATTTTTTCCATACATTCACTTGTCAAGGCCCCACCCAGATGATAAAGTCCTGTGGGGAAACGTGGCTGATCCTCTGTTGTCAGGACCGTCTCTAAATACCTTTTAGTTTCAGTTCAGATTAAATGAGTCAGACTGACCGAGAATTCCCACCCATTTCTTCTCTTATCAATGCCTGTTCTTCCTGCTCCATAAAACTGTGTAAAGGTCCATTTAGTCATTTTGCATGTTAAACTCAATGAGCTGTTCAAGACTATATAAGCTACTGAGAGCCATTCGTCAGTTTGGTTATACCGTAGGACATGCTGTTAAATACTGTCATATTATATGAGAACAATTTAACAGAGAAAAAAACATGCACATTTGCATACCCGCTTAAAGAAGCATACAAGTGTTCCTGCATGTCATTGTCCTTTCTCAGTGTCGGCCACATGGCTTACATAAACCCCACTCATTTTTCCCAAAATAGCTTTATTTATGAGATGTGGTGTTTGTTTACATTTTGTCCAGATTCAATATACTTTACAGAAAGTAGCTGAAAATGTGTGACAACGTTAATTAAAAAGAACGTCTGTGTCAAAATCCTTCTTCATGTTAATATTCCAGCTAGGAAGGCAGAACTTGTGAGGGACTGTTTTTCCACGCGTAATAACTTTGGTTTCCATGGCTCCTGGCTTCTCTCTCTCTCTCTCTCTCTCCCTCTCTCTCTCTCGCTCAGCAATTAAATGCTAAATAAATGCAGACGTTCTCTTTAGAAGAGTGGATTACCTATACCTCGCAACTTTCACGTGTCCTTTACTGTTTCGATACCCTGTTTCAACATGAGCAGCAGCGAATGGACTTTAAAAATGCATTCTGAAGAGCTAATCATATCAAGAAGCATCACACCGAGCGCGGCCGCTCTAAGAATGCCTTGGAAGCGCATCTGTACGAAAATTCAGCCAGTACTAACGTCTCCTCCACGTTCACCTATATCCTGTTGTGTCTGCTACTGTTCCCCCGTCGTCATAACAGGAAGAACGTGGTGAGTAGTAAAGCCCTCCTCCTACTTAATTTAATTTGCTGCTTCGATCAGAAGTGACATTGATGAACAGTGCAACTCCGCTCCCTTATGCTGAAACGCTGGAATTATTTTAACTTCTATGTGCACCCAATAACTGCCAGAAAACTGCGTTGCACAGCAGCAAGAGAGGAGTGCCTGACCATAGAGAGAGGCGCGCTGTACCATAGGAAAGCAGTGGTTTTGCTGGTGACACTTTTCTAGCAACACTTCTTGGTGTGATCCGCCCTTGAGATCTACTTGAGTAACATGGTCACATTTTAACAACAACATGTGCAGAAGGTAGGGGGCGATCTCTGCTAATGATGAGAAGTCACAAGTAGACTGATGTGTTAAAGCCCATTTATATTCAACAGTACAGCACAAGTATGTACACTTGTGTCAACACAAAGCACACATGTGCACATTCAGAACTATTTTTTCCATTCAATACTCATGCAGTATTTCAGCGCACACTTAGCAGCATGTGTGCAAATTTACACACACAGTTTACAACCTCACATGGTGGGACGCAGACAGTTACTGCACACAGAGGCACAACATGCACACAACTAAAACACAGTCTTAGATGGGGCTCACAGACAGTTTGTACACCCAAAAACACACACAGGAAGTAGTTCACCCAGAGGCTCAGCAGATAGACACACTGTACACACAGGCATGCAAACACACGTGCTCTCAAAGTGAATGCCCAAAGCCGAACATACGTACAAGCGTAATAAAAACGCATACACACACATGCACACGCAGCAGCAGCACGTACACACTGGTGCTTGATGAGGTCACATGGTGTTCAGAGCCTGAGGCTGTGAGGTCTTATTGAGTTACAGTCATTTTAACAAGGCGGACAAAATGGAGCCAACTCAAAAGGAGAGGCGGGTATTTCTGCCTCACGTCCTCCTGCAGGCTGCCACTATCTGACCCTCCTCAACCTAATGACATTTCCTCCTCCGTCTCCTCTGCTACTCCACTCCCTTACTTTCTTACCACTCAAAAGGCCTTCATGCGAGCACAGGCACAACGTAATTGATCCAGGGTAAAAGTAGGGTGGGAAATTAACATTTGTCATATTCCGGCATTTCAAGGCTCTCTGCTGTTTTCCTGGAGAGAAATGAGATGTTGGCTGTAACCGCTGCTGTTACATTCCTGCTAAGGGGCCTTGACGGGCCAGTTTACCTGTGAGCTTAAGAGGCTCACCTTACAGGAAATGCCACAAAACAATCACTGGAGGTTGAGAGCTGCATGCTGTGTTCAGAAATGTCCATTCATTTTGATGAAAGAGGCTCACTAGATTCTCTGGAAAAAATTCCTCAGCGCTGGGAAAGATTTACAGACACTTCATCTTGAAAATGTAAAACTTCAGCGCAGTGCTGGAGCAAACAGAAATATAAATGCTGCCCCCTTTTCTGATTAGTTTTTTAGTTGGATGATTTTCAAACAAGAGTAGATGTGTACAGTTAAAGGCCTGCATGTTATCTTGTGATGCTGCAACTAAAGAAAAGTGCAATAACATGCCTGATAAAATTGTGTTTGACTTGGGGTTGTTCAACTATGATTTGAATCCTAGAATCATCCCTTAAGCCATTTGAGGTCTCTGTGATGCGTTTCACAGACATCTTTGTGGTAATGGTGGCTGATGGGAAAACTGGAGCAGCGGTTTGGCAGCAAGGCTGATTCTGCTGAATAGAGCAGAGCAGAGAACAGTGGTGTGACTGCCCCTAAAGCCAGTTAACCATGTTAAATCTAGATTGGTCAGTCTAAACAAGGGCTGCCCTTTAAGCAGATATACAATTAGCGAGTCCCTAATAGATCCCAGTTCATCCTCAGTGACTCCTTAATAAGCTAACTGTTGCCAGGCAACAAAAACAGTTCCTACCATTGGAGAGAATGTCAGTTAATATTGCTCCGCAGTAAACTGTAATTCCAGGAACTAATATCTAAATTGGTCAAAAAGTCGGCTCCACACCTGTAGGCACTTAATATCTGGTCAGAGCCACTTTGTGAAAATGAGCTAACAGCAGCCATAAAAACAAGACCAGCATGGAGCGAGCAAGAGAGATGAAGAACACTGAGCTGATACTCTCTGATAAAAAGGAGGAAGAATGTGGAATATATTTTATGTGTGTGTGTGTGTGTATGTGTGTGTGTGTGTGTATGAGAGAGAGACAGCTACAGCTCTGAGCCGACTCAATTGTATTCCCACCAGCCTTGGGGACGGTAATGAGAATTTTCTCACAGCTCCACAAGCCGTGACTCAGAGGGAAGGATGGAGGTGGGTGGTGGTGGAGGAGGAGGCTGCACTGCGGCACCATCAACCTCCAAGCTGCCCTTTTGCGATGTCATCATGACATCACTTCCTGCTGCCGTTGGCTGATAGCCCAGGGTTGGAGGTGTACGTTGTGTTCCGGCAGTGGGAGTGTTTTCGCTGTTAGTCAGGAGCTCATAGTGACCTGGAGTGTTTCCTGTGTGCTGACTGGGTGTGGCGCCTCACCAAGAGATGCTGACATGCTAAAAGAATTTCAATTGTGTTTTGCACTTGAGCAACCGGTAGCCTCAGGGTATATCATTGACAGAGTATCTAAGTCCACCAGACAGTGTGTATATAAGCTGGTGTTTTCAGTGAAGACTTTGTGTCACAGTTTCTGAAAAGCTGCATTTGATGGGATTTTTTTTTTTTTTTTACCCCACGAGAGACATTTCCCGAGTGAGCACACAAAAACTTTGCTCAACCCAAAGCGACATGTCCTTAAAACTCAACAAAGTTTGTCACAATAGACAAACACCTGTCATTAGCACTGGTCAGTGTGTTTTATAGGCAACAATTTTTGTTCCCATAGTTACTTTGCAGGGTGATGGTTTTAGTTTTTTTTGTCAAGCTATCAGGTTCAAAACCATCTCATCTGTTCATTATAAAGTAAACTCTGTCTTGCAGAAGATACAGCTGTGTCACGTTTATAGTAAGTGTTGTAAGATGGAAGTTGTTGCACAAAGGAGGCTGGTGACAGATGTTAGCAGAGATGTGTGATTCTTTGATGCACCTCCTGTTGGTGGTAAACTGATGATAACACTGAAAGGTTTGCAAGCAGGATTCAAAAGAACTTTGTGGCTCATCTGCTGACGGCAGGTTAACTGGGAGAAAACACAAAACAGAAATATTTGCATCCCCCATAAATCTGCATCATGCATTATTTGACTAAAAATGATCATGGCTCATTTTGAATATGCAAACCTATCTTTCACATCACTTTAAAGAGGCATTTA
>JAPXVT010000008.1:8944431-8957660 GCA_029823135.1 Acanthurus reversus | reverse complement strand
ATAAAGCCCGTGCAACATTATGTGTCTACCATTTACAAAAAAAAAGTCTTTTAAGGTACATGTACTGTATGAGTCCCTTTAAAATTTGTCTAAGGACAATGGTTGTTTAAGATCTTCTAAATGGTAAAGGTAGAGCAGCTTTATTGTCATTATACAATGAATAGTACAACGAAATTGCGGGGTTAGAGTGAAGGGTTAGTTCTGAGCACGCCGCCACACTGGGCCAACCTAATGTGCCTAACAGCAACACAGCAACACATATAGGAATACTTAAGTAGCTGTGGGCAAAACCTAAAGACCAATTTAGCCTTTAGAAATCAAAGGGGTTTCTCTTAGAACACCCTAAGGGCATCCTTAAGGTGATTTAATGCAACTCATTTTCTTCTAAGGCATCCTAAGAGATGAGACAAGGATTTAAAGGCGACCTTAGCCTACGAAGTTTTATGCAACCGGGCTCTGAAGTCATAATGTGCAGACAGCAGTAGTGACCATAGCAGCAACAGCTGTGGAAACAGTGGAAAGAGTCTTGGAGGACTCAGATTTAAAGAAAAAAAAAGAAAAAGAAAAAAAAACATTACTGAAGGATCAGACTTAATCCATGCTGAATTAATAGGCTTATTATGACTAAGGCTAGAGAGCTTCTTTGCAGTGTATCATATCCAGTACGATCCTGAATAAGCCAACAAGCTGTAAAAGAGATAAAGGTCAGCTTTGAGCTCATATTTATCAGCCTACTAAAGGTGAAAAGTTGACCTTTTAATAAAAAACAAAAATCTTTCACTCCTACTCATCTTCACAAAAAAACTATTTGTCAAATTTCTTTCAACTTCCAAATCCTCTTAAACACAGTTAAGAAACACAGGTCCCTAAAAACTGATTCAAAGTAGCCCGTTAAGGCTTTTTATGGCTGTGGTACAGAGACAGAGGATAATAAACTCTTTCTGAGGCATGTTTTCAAATAATCCTAAACCATTTTCTATGCATTGCAGTGGAAAAAAAAATCAGTTTTCTTGGGATCATCCAGCATTATAGAACATGAGCCTGGGATGCTGCTCTCTCACCTGTGCCTGCGCATTGCTGGTGTGAGCCTCTCCTCTCTCTGCTGCTCCACAGGACCAGCCAGCTGGCAGCCAGATAACAGTTTGGATGAGATCAAAGGATGGAGACAGGGGTGCATTTTAAAGTCATTAATAATACGTTTGCTGCACTTAACGAATAATCACCTCAAAGCTGCCATCTCTGTTTCAAGGCTGGAGCCAATTCAGTTAAATCCACAGTGGAAATTATTTGGTCTCATTACACAAATTTAAAATCTGTTTATCAACTTAGGTAATATAATCACTAGACATAACTCTAAATATTATGGAAGAACTTACCATACTTAGAATTACATAAGCGTACATACTGTATCTCTGAAACTGATGGGACTTGCAGTATAATGAATGGATTGTTTCATCACCTTGGTGCCGGTCTGCTGGCTCATCTGGATGGGGGCACCCTCGCTGGTTGCTGGGGGCCCGGGAACCTGGACACCCTGAGCTGCAGGAGAGTGTGAATGGACATCGAGAGTAAATGCTTTACTCTCCACGACCAAGGCAGCTGTTGGCTCTGAAAAAGCAGACAATGACAATAATGACAGTGGGGATGATGATGATTGTTTTGCAGATCATAATAATCATGACAGTGATTACAGTGGTGGTGAAGGGTAAGAGCAATGATGAGGCAGGAACATTATTCGCTCTGTGTCATTTTTTGAAATGAAACCCACTGTTTTGTGTGTGCTGTTGGACAGCAGAGTCCTCTCCTTCTGTGGAGAGACCAGCAGCTGTGGGATCAGGCTGCTGCTGAGGCACCGAGACGCTGGCATGCAGAGGAGAGGGACTGCTGTGGAGAGAAGTGTCGACTGAGGACTGAGGGAGGGAAACAGACGGCCGGACCTGGACATGGGGAGCTGAGGCCTGGGCCTGGGGCAGAGGCTGGGAAACAGATGACTGGATTTGAACTTGGTTCTGGGCAAATAAGGCCGGTGAAACCGGGAGCTGATGGGGGACCTGGTACTGGACTTGGGGCTCAATGTGAGGCTGAGGGGCTGAGCTCTCAGGTCCAGGCAGAGCGACCTGAGGGGAGAAACTGGTCATTGTTGGTCCCTCTGCATTCTGAATGGGAGGGGAGGAGCAGATCAGCGGTGTGTCCTCTGGGTCTGAGTGAAGCGGAGAAGCCTCAACACACTGGTCAGACATCACAGTGTGGGTGTCCTGACCAGAGACTGAATGGGTCTGCGGTTGGGTGTCTGTCTCGTTGGTGACTGGGGAGGTGAGTGACTCCATCGGCACCACTGGCAGCGCTCCGACCAACAATTCAGATGTGATAGGAGAACTAAGTGCTTGCTGTGTTAGAAACAAAAGAGAAAGAAGATCAGAAACTGCTGTTAGATCTTATAGATCTTTTTGTAAGCAGTCAGCTAGAAGCTCTGGCTTCTGTTTTTCTGCGTCATTAAATGGATGCATTCTCTCTTCTGCACTTTATTAAATTTGGAAGATCTTGCAGCATTAATGTGCTGAAACTGCACTAAACTTCCAGGTCTTTTTAAACTTTATTCCACTTTGACCAATTGTATTTTTCTCCTGACGGTCAGCAAACAATACTATTGAAGCAACACAACTCACTATTACTTTTACCATTGGCAGCAAAAACATCATCACTGAGGAGGAGCTTTGCACACAAACAGCAACAATTGATCACCGAATTAGCAGAAATTAGACAGAACTGACCTGTTGCAGATGTTGCATAAAGGCCTCGTTCTGACTCATTGAGTGGGTCACCTCCTCTACTACTTGGGTGATGTCTGCCGGGGGCATCAAAAGTTTCGGGATCTCCACAGCTGGATCAGGGGCCAGGGGTGGTGGTTCGGGAGGAGGCTGCAGGACTGCAACTACAGGAGGAGAGGAGGACTGCAGCCCTGCAGAGGTGGGCTGCACTGATACATGCTGGAGAACATGCCCATAGGACTACAGCAAGAAAACAAACAAACAACTGTATTTAATACATTATAAGTATGCAACATTAAGCAAAATGCATTCAGCAGGGTTGCTGTTGTCAGAAATGCTAAAGCACATGATGATGATAAAGGATTTGATTCATATCATCAATCTCGGGTGCTGAGCCACAGCTCACCTGTGGTAGCTGGTGGAAAGTTTCCTCTGAGCTGGTCCTCTCCTCTTGAATGGCTCTTTCTGGCAGGAGCACAACAGAGGCCTGCTGGAGGCTTAACTGTCCTTCTGTCACTCCTGTCTGGGGAGCTGGAGCCCGGGCAGCAAAAGGCAGCCCTTGAACCACAGAGGGGCCATTAACGATCGAGATGGATGTGAGATCTGGGGGAAGCACCCCTGAACTGTTGATCAAAGTGATGTGGTTTCCTAGAGCGGGACTGTGGACCAGGGTGGCGCGCTGCCCCTGTCCCCCTGGAGCGTAGGTTCCAGCCAGCTGTGCTGGCATCTGGAAGACAGTAGGGGGCGCTGACTGTAGCTGCAAAGGTCCTGAAAGCACAGTGGCCTGGCGGAGCGCTAGCTGCCCTGTAGGGGTGGTGAAGACAGGGCTGAAGTTCAGCTGTCTCTGGGGCACAGTTAGGATCTGAGAGCCGTCTACGAGCTGCCCGGCCGAGGGAGTCAGGCTGTGAACCGACGGGCCTTGGTGACTGGGGGTCAGCAGTGGTCGAGCTGCACTGGAAGGCTGGGAGATCGTGACAGGGCACTGGCCTGGAAGAAGGAACTGGTTTTGGCCTTGGAAGAGTCCCTGAGGCTGGAGCACGAAGGAGCCGCCCTGGTTGACCAGCTGCAGGCTCACTGGTTTGGGGAGCTGCTGGGTGGGCTGTGTTGGCGGAGCTGCAGGCTTTTGGCCTGATGGTTGGGAGAGTAAAATATTTGGTGAGGCAGTCCCAGGGACAAATGTGAGACCAGGCGTGTGTTTTTGACCAGAAGGCTTGGGACTAATTTGAACCAATCTGGGCTGAATGCTGATTGGCAGCTTGGGTTGGATGGGAAGAGGGGCACGCTGCAGGATGATGCCTGGTGCTGCTCCTGCTGTTGCCCTCAGGGTTGGGGTGATAAGAGGACGACTGGTCACACTGGGAACAGTCTTGTGAATGATCATACTGGAACCCTGGGCTGGACTCAGGGAAAATGAGGCCTCTGGAGAAGCAGCAGGGAACACATTTCCAGGCAAGAGCCCCATCAGCTGAGGAGGGGCAGCAGGTTTAAGAGAAGGGCAGCCCGGCCCAACAGCCAGTAGAGAGGGCTGGGGAGGCTCAACTGCTGCCTGGGTGTCTCTGGGCAAAGCTGGGGTGACAGGCATGGTCACAGACTTGGGTACAAATGGTACAGTAGGTGGAGAGAGGAGAGGGGCAGGTGAGTATAGGGACAGGCTGTCCCCAGGTGGGGCAAGGCCTGCCTCCAGAGCCATGGTCTGCTCTGTGATTTCCGCCTCCTGCAGGCTCTGCTGGAGGATATCACATGCCACCTCTGCCTCCTCTGCTTCCTCCACATCTCCCTTCTTTGCCTCAAATCCAGCCTCCACAGGTGTCCCACCCTGCACCACCTGTGGGTCTTCCCCACCCTCCGGCGATGACAGGAGGGCCTCCTCCAGGAAGGACAGATCCACACAACCAGATGGAGGTGTGTCTGGGGAATCCCTGCCATCTCCCAGCAGAGAGACGGGGCTCTGGAGGGAGAAACAGTGGGAGACAGACAGAAAGGTACAGACAACCGGATCAAGCAAAGGCAGTGAAAAGGAGGGGAGAATTGTGTGATTAGCAGGAGTTAACGGGAAGCAGTTTCAGGCACAGAAGGAGAGAAAAAACTCATTCTCCTGAGGAAAATGTTGGTTGTTGTGACGCTGCTGGCTGTTGATCCAGACACTCACCGGGGCATCTGTGAAGAGGGAGGGCTCCCCAGAGGAGGAGTTAATGAGCAGGTCTTCAGTCTGCAGCTGTTGGGATGAAATCAGACGTTTTTAGGTTGGGCTCAAAGTGCTGGTGAGACATGCAACCACTATTACATTTCAGTCTCATCTCTATCAGCCCTCCCCAACACATCTCACACGATCGTGTGCCAAGAAATATTCCCATCTAGAATTTATTATTGGCACTATTGATTTTCTTATTTGAGCACCTCTCTATTTAAGACTCTTTTGTTACCTCATTAGTCCCATGAAGGAAGTCGTTCAGGGCTTGGGGGTCACTGTGAAGACGACAACATTAAAATGATTATTAAGAATCAGTTACATCTTTGTGAATAACAAAGTTCCAGTTCAAGATGACATTAAATCTTACATAGCAAGCCTTAACAAAACCTTGTCCAGTTAATTTTATATTTAATTTCATAATCTACAGGATGTTATTCAGCTGGAACCAAGTAATAATCAGATAGACTCACCACAAAACATCAAGTAGACAAGTCCCATCTTCATCCTCCATGTCAACTAAGAGGAAGAGGAGGACAAATGCAATGATGGGATGAAGGATCAGTATGTGATGGCAGCAGCTTCTGCTTATTTTTATTTGCAGTTAAACTTAAATGACTTTTGCGTAGGAGTTTTTACAGATGGTGAATTTTTTAAGTTCTGAAATCAAATCAACAGGGTCACTAAGGTCGCTGTTCACCATCTGAGACGAATTGCAGGAGTAAGTCTTTTTATCCCTGTTTGACTCAGAGAAACATATGCATGCCTCCGTCATAAGAAAGCAGGACTATGCTGCAATCGTCTGTTTGGGGTCTTCCTGAAGAAATTGCATGTCGCTTATTCAGAAAGCTGCTGCAAATAAATCATTGCTTAGATACTCAGAAACCTCCACTGACAACCCGTTGCTTATTGAATTTTAAATCCTCCTCTTGGTATACAAAGCTGCTAATGGCCCACACAGCACACAGCAGATGCTCTCAGTTTACAGACCCAGCAGATTGCTCACAAGGAATCAATCGTCATTTTCTCACTGCATTCTTAGACATGCACTGACAGCAAGTTCGTTTAAAAGTAAACTTTTGTTTTTTATTTGGTTTTAACATTCCCCTGAAGCAACTGACTTATGCTGTATTGCTGCACACGTTTATTGATATTAATCTATGTTTGCTTTGTTTTAAACTGATTTTGAATGAAATTGTACATGAACTTCTGCAATCGATCATTTGTTTGATCTAGAAGAGCACAGAAAATTGGGGAACACGCCAATCACAAGCTCCCAGAGCTGGATATGGCATCTTTAACTTGTATCTCATGGTTGGCTAAGGCCCAATCCCATTTCTCATTTTTACCCCTAACCTCTACCCCTTGTTCCTTGGAACAAAGTTACAGGCCAGGGGGGTAGTGGTTGCAATCTACCCCTACGAAATGGGACACCCCTTCCAGAATGTGATACGTCATCGGTGGTCTCTGATGGCTTTTATGTAAGCAGACGTGGCACTTTTTTTGGAGCAGTACAACACAACTTTATGCACCTTCAGATGATGTTAGACATGTCATCAAATTTTCCAACTTGTCTGGGACCTTGACAACTGAAACGGTGCAGCGATAATAGTTATATTGGCCGTAATTAATGACAAAAAATAGAAATTCCCCCCTTCCTCTGAACGGGCTAATATAAGTGGGCTGTGTGTATTCCCTTCACTTGCGTGAATGCTGCGACTGAACACAAATTATGATCTGGTGGCGTATACAATGGTTGTCGTAATTTTAAACTCTTTATTAACAGAGAAAATACTTAATGTGTGGGTTTCTTTGGATGCCTTTGTCACTCCTGCAGCAATCTTGCTGATGATTTGCAAGGCCAATCTCATGCCACGTCGTTTGAAGTGTGCCCCTGAAAAATCTTTGTTTGAAAGGTCATGTAGCCCCAACACCACCTCCTACCCCTCTATCTCGACAAGAATTAGGACACCCGTACGCCTAAAATGAAGGCGCAAAACAGAGGGGTAGGTCTAGGTGGTGGTGGCCAGGGGTGAATGGGATTGGGCTAAAATGTTAAATGAAAACTGAAGCAAATTTACAATATAAAACAGAGAGGAGTGGGGAATCCAAGCATGTGAACGGCTGAAAGCAGTGACCCTTGACTTATGATTGATTAATCATCAAAGTGTGGATTTATTGATCAGTTGCTTCAGTATTAACTGCTGTCCAGATCACTGGTTTCCAATCTCCAGAACTCTTATTGCAGCTATTGTCCTCATCACTGGCGGATGCCACAAAACGCAGCGAAAGTGCCCTCTTGGATGCTCCTTTGGTAGATATGACATGATGAAGCGCCTTATGTGCTTTCTGCAGTTCCTTTCCATTTGTTAAAACATGGTAAAGTGCCTTCTAGGGTGCCCTTCTGGTGGACAAATTGCAATCAAGTGCCTAACGACTTTTTGCACGCTGGTGCCCTTCAGCATACAACTATCTAACTACAAGCCCTATTCACTGGATGTTGCCCTTCAAACATCCTGAGTCTGTAACCGGTCCTCATTGTGGAGGTCAACTAGATGGGCTCCTTAGAGGGCAGAAGAGTTGAAAGTATGAAATATTATTTTTGTGTCACTGCTCAAACTAGGAGTCCTGGACTGATGGATGGGGTAATGAAGAGGATGGATGATCCGAGCACAACACACAACCTGAACTCCTCATGAGTCTCACTCATGTGTCCAGACCACAACATGGACCTACTTCATTTGTGAGAGGCCCCATACAGAGCGGTCGAGCTGAGTTCTGGTGGTGGCCTCATGGGAAGTCGTGGCCGGGCTTCAGTGTCCGGGGGCGGAGGGATGCCAGGCCGAGGCGGCGGGACGGAGACGGGTCCCCCCTCTGCTGGGGCATCGCTGCGTCCTCACGGTGCGGGAAGCCGGTGGAGAGGCTGGATGTGAATGGGGGGAAGAGGGGAGTGAAGGGGGCACACAAACACACCACCACATGCTGTCAGGTCACTTGAGGTTACCACCAGCCAAAACACATTTTCATCTCAGCGGTGAGACATAAGATCAATATCTGATTCATCAGTTTCTCCTCAGCTGCGGGCAGTGCCGGTTGCAGACATCTGGGGGGGAGAGACTGAACCAGATCTTTACCAATAATAGCAACATATTTTTGGGGGCTGTATTGATCATGCCTGAGGCTGATGAGGAAAATGGAAGCTATTGTTGTGGCTATCACAGACATGAGAGGCAAACGTGAACGCCTCAGCTGTAGACGGCTCCCCCTGCGCCTTGGATGTGACTTGTCCTCTCTCCTCATGGCTGAAATCAAAAAAAAAAAGGAAGCAATGTGGAAAAGCTCGGCACGGCGCGAGCCAATTATTACATTACTCACTGCCTCGCGCTCGGTTTCCCGGGGAGGTCCATTAAAAACCAAGACAAACCTCCCTCTCCGGTCCCGCTGACATATTTTTGTTTACAACACGACAACCGCATTAACACCCTCAAGGTACCGCATCGCCCAATGAAAACCAGGCAAACGACCCTCATCTAAACCTGCAGCGGCAAGTGCACGCTATTCTCTGGCAATAACAGGACCAGGCTCCAGTGATGCATTTATAGGTTACGTAAGGTGAATGTGTGTTCATGTGAAATGAATGTCCCAAACGATGAAGGATGCGGAGCCGCCGCTGCTTCCTCCCTTTGGTATTTTTCTGATTCTCTTCTTTTTTATTATTATAATTTTTTTTCCCCGAGTGGGACCACGGCAGCTGACGCCTGCTGTAAATCATATCGCGGTAACAAAAGATGCCTTGTGTTAAATATCATTTCCACGCAGCCAGCCGCGAGCGATTCCCTCATCGTTGTGCCATCAGAGTAATTCCGCAATTCAGAAAAAAACAACCAAGAGCAGGAAAAAAAACTCACCCCTTCTTTGTGGTTTATTGTCCTGTCAAGCGGGCCTCTGCGCCATCGATTCTCACTCAGTGGTCTTTTCAGATGCTAAAAGGAGGAGAGGGGGTGGAGGGGGTGGTGGATGGGGTAGGGTAGGGTGGGATGGAGGTGGGTAGGAGGAGGAGGGGGTACCGGGGTGGGTGTGAGAAACAGGCTGGGAGAGCCGATCACAACACAAAGGTGCAGAAAAATACAACAGGGAGGAGGCGAGGATCCGGACTGAGCGGCGCGGCTGCAGGAGAGAGCGGCCGCCTCCTGCGCTCCGCCAGGCGGCACACTCTTCAAATGTCCCCGCACTGCACTGTGGAGCTCCCTCTGCCTCCGTACAGATGTTTTTCCTATTGATTTTTCTTTCCTTTTTTTTTTAACTCCCTTGAAAGTTGTAAATACTTTTCCAAGGAGGGATGTTTGAAATAAAAAATTCAAGAAGACAGAGAGGAAATCAAAAGAAAGGGTAAAAAAAAGGAAAAGGGTTAAACAGAGAAAAGATGATAACACGAGGAAGAAAAAAGTAAAAAAAATATATAGATATATCAAGAGGAAAGAAGAGGCAAGAGACGAACAGGCCAGTTTGATTCTCACATGTTCTTCTGCAAAGCAAGTTGTCATCCTCAGAATTCCTGCTGTACCATCAAACTGTTCAGAGCGACAAGGTTAAAAAAGAAGGCAAGAGACCACGACCAAGAAAAAAAGCGGGGGTGTAAAACTAACAGAAAAAAACAAAGAAGAATAAATCTCTTCTCCTTTAATTCAAATCCTACAAATCCAGTCAAAAACTCTGAAAGTTAAAGTAGCTATACATTTATACTTTTTTTACTGCATTATTCAGAAAAAAGAGAAAATTGTCACCATATGAGCATCTTTTACATTTTCCACCATTAAGTGAAGGGTGCAAAAGATTGAAAAATAAAGGGAAAAAAACAAGCAATCAGAACGAGTCAGGACACAAAAAAGAAGGGAAATTTCATTTTTATGTCCACCCGAAGGCTCAGGAGAACAAATATCTTTTCCAAGCAGTCATAAAAACATTGCTTATTTGCCACCGACAAGGCAATGAAAATTCCTTTTTTAATCCTGTTTCCACAAGGGAATCGGTGTTGAAAGTCCAGGAAATTTTAGATATTCCTCCAAAGCTGTTTAAAAAAAGAAAAAAAAATCAATATTTTGAGAGGGCTTGTTTGCCACTGTATTGAAAAAAACAGGAGGGAATTATACTGTGCACAGCAGCAAAGCAAAGAGAAACCCTTAATATCACTTTTCTACAGTCAACAGGGATGAAGAGTGAAAGATGAACTGAGGAACACGACAACAAAGGAAGAAAAAGACATAGCAAAAACTTTACTTAAAATCTCTTTTTTTAAGTTCACTCACTTTAAGTCCAAGAAACTATAATTATGTTTTAGAAGGGTTACAAAAAACATATTTTGAGATGTTTCTTTGCAAAAGTTTGGGAATGACCTTGTGCAAGAATGATCTTTAGTAGCCCTTAACTACAGTAACCCACAGACAGAAGGAAAATGCACTGAAGTTAGAAAACCTATGGAAAAATGAGGAAGACACAAAAATGCCAAAAAGGGACAAAAACGAAGTGCAAAGAACTGAATCGATTCGGTCTAGTTCCAGAAAGAAGGAAGTTACCATTTTCATTACTGCAAAGTAAATTGTTGTTTTTAAGTGGCACTTTTTTTTTCACTTAAAACCAAAATGTTCAAAAGTGACAAATAATGAAGGAATAAAACAATTTAAAAAAAAAAAAAGTGATGTGACAGAGAACAAAAAGATGATATAAATTTAGGATAGAAAGGATACAGGAGAGTAAAAAAATGAACAGGCAAACAGCACAAGACTGAATAAGAGCAAACACATATGATCCAGAAACTTTTTTTTTATTGAAAGGAAATCTTTATTAATAAGTCAAACATTACAAAGTAAACGTCCCCTTCATTCATGAGAAACAAAAAGTAAAAACTTTGTCAAAAACTTCTCAGTACAACTTAAAACGTTCTGAACACAAGTTACAGAAAATAAAAATAACAAATCCCCCCTCTGCATCCACATCCTCCTCCTCAGAGGCTTCACTTTCCCGCCTGCTGGGCCTGACGGCGGAGCAGCACGTAGATCTTCTCTTTGATCCAGTCCTTGTTGTACGGCTGGTACGTCTGTGTGTCAGCGCGGTACCTAAAGCAGCACAGAAGAAAATTATATTCAGTTTCAGCTTAGCTTCTCTCTCAATTTCTCTGTTCGCTTGACTTTCCTCGAGGTCAGAAGTCAAGTTTAGCCACTGGGAGAAAAAAAAGCTCCACAGCCGCGCTCAGGGGCTTTGAAGCGGAGACGATGTTTGTGTGCGCGAGCTTGAACCTCCCACTCGAAATCGCCCAAACTGACAAAAATGTTAATTGTGAAAGTTTAATTTGCTCCTTCAGGATATTTACAGCAATGCACATCTGCATCCTGCTTGTTTTCCATCTTCTATACTTAATGAAAAAACAACAACAGGACCCTCATCAAAACAAGATGAGATTAGTCCTTTCACATCATATTAATCTGAACAATGTGATTTAGCATAAATAATATTGGTTAAAGTTTCTAATTTTTCCAATTTCTATCAAATGCACCAGAAAGGCTGAAGGCAAACAACCCTTAGAAAGAAAACTATGAATTTCTACAGAAAAAAAAACAAAAAAACAAAACACAATTGTCAAATCAAACTGTCACAAAACTGCTGCTTTATGAGGAGTATTAATGTTTTGGTAGTTTTGTGGTGGAAATCTAAAAATAAGTCAAGCACACCTCCTCACGAGTAAAAACAGACCCAACAGATGACAGACGAAGACTGAGGAGAGAATTAAACTGAAATTCTTTATCAGAATTTTGTCTTGATGCTGCATTAAAAATAAGCTTACAGACGATGAGTGAGTGGCTCATCTGTATTTCACCATTACACTACAAAAACAACACCAGTTTGCACCACTATGAATAAGGGCTGGGCAATATAGCCAAACAAACAAACATGAATTTTCCTATTGGGAATAAAGTGTAAACCAAGCTTTAACCAAACTAAACCTTTTTTTAAACAAAGGTTTAATCAAACAAAGATGAATCTCCAAATTTGGGATTAATAAAGTTCCAGCTGAACTTTCACCAAACTTCACTTATGAAAAATTAGAGCCCAGAGCTGAGAGAGAGCCATAGGCTACCGTATTTACCCTAGTTAAAGGGAAAATCGGTTTTCAGGGTTTTCATTTTTAAACGTCGCTCAAATAAATATTAATTTGAATTTCAATTTAAAATCAATTTATTGCCCAGCCCTAGTATGAATACTTTGAAAATTTTAAAATTTAGACCCATCACTAAATTAATCTGTTCATCTTTTATCTCTGGATGACTAACAGGCAAATGGTTTGAATGGATTCAGGCCATTTCCCAAACTGGAGCCTCTTCAGCACCAGCTCACCGTGGAGGAACTCAACAGGAAGTCACACTCCCAGCTGGGGAGGCACTTCTACACGGAGGGTGTAAGTAAACAGGTAAACTGTGGAACACACGTGCCAAACTTTCCCATGAGCAGGAAAAAGCAGTTACCATGGTTACTGACAAAGACACAGCTTTCCCTGATGTTGTGTTATGTGCCGTTTCCCTGGTACAGTTTAAAAATACATGTGCTACTCACACATATAGTGTGCACAACAAACTGTATTTGTACATGAAGTCCAACGGCAGCGTTGTATTAAAATCACATCAGATTGACAGTCGCCTCTTGACAATGAGTATTTTAAAACTTAAATTATCATGAGTTTGTTTCCTTGTAAACTTACACCAAACAGCTGAGGTCAGCCAGATCATCGATGAAGTCGAACAGCTGGCTGATGTCGTACGTTATCGACGGACTGTTGGGATTCATTCGCTTTAAATGTTCCTCATACATCTTACACACACCTGTGAAGAAAAAAAACAATGTCACACTCCTCAGTGTAAAACATGTGAACTCAATCATCCATATGAATTACAGAAAAAGGACCGATCAATTAAAAATCAACACTATTTGGATTCTCAACTTAATCTGTGATGATCCATTGATGACAATAACATGATAATTGGTGTAAAAAAAATTCTTCTTAGTTTTGGTTAGATACTGAGGTTTCGTTAGCTCTTATCAGTGACTAAACACCTGTCAAAAATATATTTTAAGTGTCACTAGGTTTGCAATATTGAAGAAAATAATTGCTAAGATGAAATGAGAAATTTACCAGGTAACATACATAAAACATACCAGTAGTTATTTATATGTAAGTACATGCATATAACAGTGGCAGATGGGAGGTTTCTTTTAAACTGTCT
>JAPXVT010000008.1:8877103-8887212 GCA_029823135.1 Acanthurus reversus | reverse complement strand
CCATAGAATGTCAGATATTAATTAAAAATGCTTGTGAAATTTTCCCTCAGCACAAGTGAACATCTTCACATTGCTTGTTTTGTCTGATTATCAGACAGAAACCCACAGATATTTAATTTACAGTGATGTAAAACAGAGAAAAGTGCCAAATCCACACATTTTTGAAGCTGAAACCTGTGAATGTCTGGCTTTTGTTGCTTCAGAACTCATTGATTATCAATAGAGTTGCCAATTAGACTTTTCAACTCATTGTTTCATTGCAAGCGTACTTTATGGCAGTGGTTCCTAAACTGTAGGGGCGGGCCCACTGGGGGGCTGGGGCATGGAGCCACTGCAGGTGGGGCCTGGATGACCATAAGAATTATATATAGAATGAAACTAGGTTAAATGAATATACTTTATGTTGTGAAAATAAACAAACAAGAGTTTGCTGATGCTATCGTACTGACCTTTATTTCATTCAAATTCAACAAGAATTTTGAAAGTTTCTAATCATCAGTTTTTGATAACTGTCAATCTCAAACACAAGTCTGAATAAAAATCTCTCTCCCTTCTAGCAAGTTGTGTCTGCAATCCATTCAGGAGTTAACCCTGCAGGGACACTGACCAACCACAGCAGCTCCTGGGACCTGAGCTCCGCCTTCTTCTTTGCAGGGACTGTCATCACAACCATCGGTAGGAAACACACACACACACACACACACACACATGCACACACAATCTCTGTGTTTATCTAACCATTGGTACGTCTGACTGATACCACATGTTACAGCTTTTATGTTGACTGTGTGTTTGTCTGACGTGTCTTCCACCTCAGAATATGTAAAAGCATCAAGTCACTTAACTGTTTTGGTCAGTTATGGGACATGACATCCAGTTGTGAGAAGTAGAGGGGTCACTGAATCACTACACCACTGTGAATGTGTGTGTGTGTGTGTGTGTATCCTCTACTACATTATTTCACTCTTTTCAACTCCACACACACTTCTTTTTTACTTCTTTTGTCCTCTTGCTTCCCATGTTTTTGCTTTGCTTTGGCTGTTTTTTTTTTATTATTATTTTAGAGCCTCATCTCAAATATTGCTTTATCTGATCATCTGTTTGCATGGCTCAGCATGAAATAATCATACACTTCTCACTCTTTACTCTGTCTCTCTGCAGGTTTTGGGAACATCTCTCCCCACACAGAGGGTGGAAGGATCTTCTGCATCGTCTATGCTTTGTTAGGGATACCTCTGTTTGGCTTCCTGTTGACTGGTGTGGGAGATCAGCTCGGCACCATATTCGGCAAAGGCATAGCCAGAGTGGAGAAAATGTTTGTGGTGAGTCTAGAGTAACACACACAAACTCAGAGGATGTTATACAGATAACTGCTTTTCATGGGAGAGTTTATACAAGTTTATTGTCTGTGGAAAGTCTGTATAGGCCGCTCTGAATAATTTATATCAAAGCACTCTTGATAACTGCCTCAGACACACCCGCTCTACTAGATCATATTTATAAAGGCAGACTTGTATAACCAGAATACATGTCAAGGGTGTGCAATATGCCTGAAATTCTCTATCATAGTATATGTAGTTTTTGATGATGCAATATCAATATCTGGAGATAAACGTTCTCCATTGATTGATGCGAAAATGCAACGTTACTTTAGAGATGTACCCTTTTCCTTGGAACTTTTACTTCAGGGACCTTGAAGTGCCATGGTTTCATGAAAAGGTCTGCTTGGTTTTTAACCCTTTGTGTTATTGATCTTTTGTATTCAGGGCCTGATATGGTAAATGTTCAAAAACTTTTCAGCCTGAGCCGGTTTAGATGCCATGAAAAAGACCATGGGCCTTATAAAGTAAAAATTTACATTGTACATGCAGCCTAGAGCTAACAGTGTGTGTGTATATGTGTGCTATGTGTGTGCAAACGGTTCATGTGTACACTTGAGATGCAGTGCGAACGAAACCTTTGACCTGAATTTGCATTTGGATGAATAATTCTCCAACTGAGTGACATACCGAGAGCATGGCTTTGCATGAGAGCTCCATTTAAGCTATTAAATGTTATTGATATCTAGTTTTTATTAAAAGCTTAATTTAAATTTAACTGAATTTTAAAGAATTAATTAATAGGTTCACAGTAGGTTTGTCTTTGAAAAACTCCTCAGCTCAATCTGAGCATATGAAGTCTCTCATTCTGGGGTCCAAACTGATTAAAATGTTACAACTATCTGAATAAAGATCAGGTCTTCTTGTAATTGTTGTTAAACTGTAAATTTTCACATTGAATGAATTTTGTGACATTGTATGTATTTTTACTGAAAGACTGTTTCCAAGATGAGGCGGGTCAGGCTGGAAATGATGCTGTGACTTCAGCAATAAGATGCTGTAACGAGTCTGCAGATTCTAATAAGGGAGACAAAGCGCACAGTTTTTGAAAGTTTTTAAAAGTGCTGTTTGACTCCTTTACAGTTGAGAATAAAATGATCCGAAATATGTATGAGCAACTTAAAATGATCTGCTCCCTCTTCTGCTGTCAGGGCACCGGAGGGAATCAGTAATGAATATTATTATTAAGGCGGAGGACAGAGGACAAAGGTTCATTGTGTAAGCGTGTGTTTATCAAAGCCTTATTGCTCTGTGCCCAGATTGTCCGAGATGGCAGCATTATCCTCTGTGAATGTCTTTTTTCTACTGCACCCTAGGGACCAATCTATGGAATAATGCTATTACTGCTTACAGCCCCTGGCTGTTTGAACCATTGCACCTCAGAGGCAGTTTGCTGTACCTGTTATTGTTGGTCAGGCCACTGCTTTGGTTGAGGCTGAAATATAAAAGGTGTTTTAAGAATTAGGGCTGTGCTGAGAAATCGATATGGCAATATTTATTTTCGTTTTCTCTGTATTAAATTCAAGCTCCAATAACCGATATTTAAAAACATAAATAAATAATAATCATGTTTTAAATGGGTTGTGAACTACAACCTCCAGTTACAGTGCAAGAGTGAATTTAAATGGAATTTTTTATTTTGATATTATGGCAGCTAAATCAGTGTGTTTGGTAATTTGCCAATACCGAAATAAATTGGAAAGGAATTTTTGAATTAATTTGTTTGGATTCAGTTTGTTTGCTGAATTATCAGTGTATTGTGACATGATGTATGAAGACTGTTCAAATCGTACAACAACTTGCATTTCAGCTCTGTTTTCGTATTTTCAGTGAACTGTGTAATATCGCAACATATTGCAATATGTGACGTGATATATTGTATCATGACTAAAAAATGATATTTAAGAAGCAGACAAAATATATTTGACAGAATTAGGAAAGGTCTTTAAAGAAACAGCAGTAAGGTGTGAAATGTTAAGGGTTCTCAAAGTTCGTCTCAAGTTTATGAGGAAACACCGATGCTTCCCACTGTGACTTTAAAGTAGTCATCACTTCAGAAATTTTGAATATAAAACAAAGATTACATGAGTAGACAAGATGAAGCTAAAAAGCTTGAAGCACAACCCTTGATATTGATTTGAGACAAATTTAAGGGACTGGATAAAATTACAGACTCTTGGAAACGTAAGAAGCAGATTTTAGTCATTTGCCAGATATGAACTATGTTAAATTTTCCTCATTTTTTCTCTTTTCATGCACTTTACTAAAATTATATTATATAAAATGAGTTTAAGGCCTCAACATTCAGGAGTAGTTGTAATCTGAGTGATGAAATGTGAGCTGTTGTGTTTGCAGTGCTCAGTGACCTGTGGTACAGGTGAACAGACTCGGGATATCACCTGTGTTGGTTCCGGAGGAATGAGACTGGATGAGACGGCCTGCAGCACTTTGCTCCGCCCCACTGCTGTCCGAACCTGCAGGATGGCAGCCTGCCCAACTACAGGAGAGATCAGCTGGCACGTTGGAGAGTGGGGACTGGTGAGAACAGCGAAAACACAGAAAATACACACATACTTGTGCTCAATTATAGGTGCTAAAGAATAGACAGTGTTTATTGGTTACAGTCTCTTTTGCAATTTCCTCCAGTGCTCTAGGAGCTGTGGCTCCGGCTCACGAGATCGGTCAGTGATCTGCTCAGACTCAGCGAGGAACCTCTATCCTGTGGAACATTGTAACACCCACCCCAAACCCGCCGCAGTGGAGCGCTGCAACACCCAGCCCTGCTACAGCCCACAGAGTGAGCCAATGAGAAACAAGCTCATAATTTAGGCTGCTTGCTCCTGCAGCATACATGTTCATGCACATGTTAAAATGTCCGGTTTCTTACACTGTGTAATATTTAAGGTGATCTTGATCATCCTTTATTTTTATCATTTTTTCTGAATAGTGTACATTTCACAACATTTTAACGAGACTAAAGGCCGTTGCACACTGAGTCAGTTTTTTTCAGATCCGGATTTTTAAATGCACGTCAGTTTCGGACAAAAAAAAGGGACTCAGTGTGCAAAGGCCTTAAATGTTCTTTTCACTATTCTTAATATACATCTACATCTCCATACATATCCAACCCTTGCAGTTCTGGCCATAGAGAGAAAGTGAAGAACACAGAAATCCAAGTTTTCTGTAGCATTAGCATTAGCAATACTGGCTGAACAGTCACCTGCTAAAAATGCATCTACAAATCGAAGCACACACCACACTATCATAATTTCCGTCATTGCCTCAGCCTTACAAAGATAATTCAACCTTTTGTCCACACTCTCATGCTGTATCTCATTGTTTTGTGTGTATTCTACCTGGTGGTTTTTTTGCAGCGGTTCCCAGTGTTCAGGACCCACGAGGACACGACAACACACAGACAGCTCTCCAACCCGACGTGCCAGGTTGGACTCCATCTTAATGTTTATCTGCTGATTAATGACTTCATCTGGTCTCAGGATTACTAAAATATCTATAAACCTGTGAGGTGTTTTCAGCCAAAGTACTTTGAGTGTAAGTTGATGTATTTAGGACCAAACCATTAGCCAGTACAGGTTACACAGAACATCAAGAACGATGACAATGAACCACTGATACAGCAGAAAAACAGAATGGTTCAGCACAAGCTGTTCTAGCTGGGTTCAGATTGCGGTCGCTGTGACTGAAGGGGCCTTGACTGAATTGCATGTTGACGTAATTCTGTTATCTGCATTAGCACCGAGGTGGTAAATGACAGACAGACAAACTTGTTATACTTAAGATGCACCAACTGATAATGGATATGTGTAACACTTTCTGAAAAAATTGTAAGGTTTGTAAGTTGCAGATAACTTTTCTGTTATTATTTTTGCTGAACTTTGTCTTTTTTGCAGCATTTTGTTCCTTTTGTAACACTTTTTTTGTCACTAGCTCATTGTATTTGCTAGCTCTCTTTATCTTTTGCTAACATCTAACACTCGTCTTTGTGCTTGACATTTGTCTTTTTTGATAGCTGTTTTTTTGTTTTGTTTTGTTTTTACTAGCTGTTTGCTTTTATGCTAATTGTTGTTTAATCTTTTTTAAATTTTTGCTGGCTGTTTTTCTGCTTTGCTGGCTATTTTTAGCGAGTTCTGTTCTTTCCCAGCTAGCTGTTTTTTGCTAGTTTTTTCTTGCTAGATCTGCTCCTCCCACCAGCGTTTTTTTGTTTGTTTGTTTGTTTTTTTTGGCTAGCATTTTGTTTCATTTGTAGCACTTTTGCTAGCTCTTTGTTTATACTAGTTCTTTGCTTTTGCTTGTGGGTTTTTTCTAGTTCATTTTAGATAGTTCTATTTTTTTTTCCAGCTACCTCTTTTTCTTTGCTCTCTCTTTCCTTTTTCTGGCTGAGTTAGCTCCTTTTTTGCTAACTCTGTTTCTCCCACTAGCTCTGTTTTGTTGGCTCTTAGGTAGCTAATTTTTTGGTCACTATTTAAAACATCAGCAAAACTCATCCAATGACAGTTACAGCAACACCTTCTCAAAAAAGAAAATTATTTCAGACCAGAATGTAGCACATTCTGACATTCTAAAAACTAAACTGTTTCTGGTAACACTTTCTATGATACGTGCCACTATAATGCATTATAGCACGTTTTGAACACACTTTTGATGAATTATATGTTGTCATGGTTGTGGTTAGGATTATGGTTAGGATTAACCCTAATCTTGCTTATATCTTTGATTATACAGTAATGTAGGCACATTATAAGGCATTATAAGTATGTTCATAATGCATTATAGATAAATGCTTCAAGTAAAGTTTTACTATTTTTTTCATTATGGTTTGAAACAAATCAAACTGTAGGTGTGATGACAAACTAATAACTGACCGCTACCCTTCAGCTCCTCTGCATTCTGCAGCTCTCTCTGCTGATGTAACTCTGTCACTTTGTGCCCATCTCCCCTCCCTTTTCCTCATCCAGCCTCTGTCCTAGCACTAATTATCTAGGCCTGATTGACATGTTTTCAGGGGTCCATGGACACTGTTAGCCTGATTAAAATATTTCAGAAGCACTGAAGTGTGCAAGTGCTGGCTGTGGTGTTTTTGGCATGTTCTGGCATTCTGCAGCACTGTCCCAGTGGTCAGGAATTTCAAGTTTGAGGTCTTGCGTGTGTTAATTTCCTTTGAGAATGTATATTCTAATCACAAAAGCTGCTCGTCCTAAGCGATTCTTAACCATTCTGTAATTAATATATCTATAAAAAATGCTTGACCATGTTTTTGTAAAATTGTAAGTATGGGTTTTGTAGCAGCTTTTTTTCTTAGCTGCATTATTTTATGTTACAGACTCCTGTGAAATTTGTGTGGCCTAACACACAATAGCTTAGACTCTATTGTATGTGTGAATGTCTTTTTTGCTTTGTGTAGCCTTGTCTATTTAAAGCACCATGAACTGTCAGGTCTAGTCTACATATGTGAATTCTCCCTACGCTTGATTTAATCTTAGCTCACAGACCAGAGACTGATCCGACCCAGACAAACACGGTCTACGACCCTCACAGCTCCGCCCCGACCGTCCACTGCAGCCAGTCCTATTATGGCTGCTGCCCAAACGGACGCACTGCAGCCGGGGGCCCCCGTGGTTTGGGATGCCCACGAGGCTCAGCACGCACTTCTGTCCAGCCATCCTGCATGCAGTCCAGGTATCTAACCTTCCATTACACTGTGGTTGAGGTTACATGTGGAGTCTTTTTTGGAGCCTTTGTCGAGGTAGTGCTTTTATGACTGTCTGGCCACTCCTAACAGAGGTTTTTTTTTGGCATATCTCACCAACACCATAGCAACCACTAAATGACCACACTGAGGCTAAGGTTTTTGTATAAATGTCAAAGTGCACATTTTTGTCATTTTTGGCACAAAAGAAGTATTTTATAGTTTGCACCTTCCCCCTTTTTGTTCTGCGTGCCAGTTATGGATGCTGTCAAGATGGGCTGACGGTGGCTCAGGGCCCCAACAGGGAGGGCTGTGCGGAATATGTGGCCCCAACATCCACAGTAAGAAAAAATACATGAAATTCTTACATTTTTTATGTGTTATTGATGGCAGTGGCAAGCCCTTCACTGGACTAATAATGTGTGAGATAGAGGTGATATTTTCTTCTCAGAATGAGACCTTCTGGAAGAAAAAGTCTGGAATAATCTGTATGTTTTGTAGACATGGACAGTTTTTAATTGTTGATTTTCATTTTTTGTGCATTCTATAACGATCATAATCACTATTGTTAAGGGAATAGCACTTAAAATGAGGAGCTAGTGCCAGCAAATGTGTCAAAACTTGTTTTACATTTCTTTCTTCTTGTCTGTTCTCCTCTGATCTGTCATGTTTGTTTCCTCAGGCTGTTTCTTCTCTTCCCACTGAAAATGCCGTACAGTGCCGTACCACCACCTACGGGTGCTGTTTTGACCGAACTTCAATTGCGTCAGGTCCCAACGGGGAGGGCTGCCCCGACCCACCCAACCACAGTAAGAGAATGAAAAGTCGCTAACATTACAACACATTAACATCTGGCTTTCTGTGCTTTAACATCTGTCTCTAAAAAGAGAGTTTTGCTATTTTATGGTCACAAGCTAACATCAAGTCTGTCCAGTACAACTACAGATTTTACTTTTGACTGCTGAGATGCTTCATTGCCAGTGATTGAGGGCTGTGCTAACAGGAAATAGTGCGAGCAGGTGAAAGTGTATATTTTGCACTTTTACTATCAAAATATCTCGTGTTAATACATCCATTTAAATCTTCAATTTAATGGTTGTGTTCAGAATATAGGTTTCTGTTTTTCTCCCGTCAAGTCTACAGCAGTTTTAGTCTTGAGAGTTACCGTAGAAACTCGTAGGCTCATATCTAATTTCTGTTTGTAAAAATTTGATATGAAAAAATCCCTCTTAAAAGTTTCTCTTGGACAAAATAAAGCAGGATTAACACTAAATAATCCCAAAACAAAGTCTCTGTATCATCCATGTCAGGAGCATTAAGTTATAAGACAGAGGGCATGATTTACTAAAGGTTTTCGTGTGTAAAAACATGTGCAAACTGGATATCACCCGCAAACAAATGTGCAAACTGCTTTCCAAAGCAAGCAAGGCAGCGCACACTGTTGATTTAGCACCTTTTCACTTAATGAATGTGCAACAAAGGGCGTTTTTACCCAAAATACAAGGAGGAGAAAATGCAAATACATTAAGTTAGCACAGGCACTGTGATTTATCAAGCCTGGGAGCGATGTTCGAGACTGCAGTTTACATCTGTTTTTAGTACGTTTAGAAGGGAGTGTTAATCTGCACAGTGTTGCACACAGACGGCTGCTGTTAATACGGTGATGAGGAGGCATACATGAAATGAAAGAAAAAGTAGAAAACGTGTTTTTAACTCTTGTCAACATTTTTGGTATGACAGGAAAAACATGAATACATGAATACGTGATGCAATTTTGGAGCTTTTTGATGAGCTCAGGGCTGATTTGCAGCCTCGTTTAAGTCTCTCCAGGCAGCGCTCTCTAGAGTCTCATATGAGGTCATTAAAGCTTTGTAAAATCCTTTCCTTGATTTAGGATAACAAAAAAAGATAAATGTTTGATATCCTAATTTATTGTAATTTAATTTTTATTTATTCCTTCATTTTGAGAAAGACTCTGATCTGTTTTTGCACATGAGCTCTTGTAGCCAAACAAAACAACACTCACAGCCGCTGTAGCCGGCGGCGTGTTGGTAACTTTTTGTACTGATTTGTTGTTGCAGTTGAGCGCTCTATCTGCTCCCTGCCTCGTGCTGCTGGCTCCTGCAGCACCTGGATATCACGCTACCACTTTGACGTCATCACCTCCAAGTGTGTGCACTTCTGGTATGGAAGTTGCCATGGCAACAGCAACAACTTCATGACCCGGGCCGAATGCCAGAGGGCATGCCCGGATTCTTCACCAAGCCAGCCGGCTCCAGCGTCAGTCCCTCACACCAGAGAGCCAGCTGCTAGAAGACCTGCATCTGGAGCCGGCACCTCACATGGAGGAGGAGCTGGAACACGTGGATCCACCTCTGGAGGGTCAACCGGTGGAGGGTCACGCAACATGGGGAGGACTTTCACCGTCCAGGGAGGCTCAACCGGCGGCGCCGGCAGCCAGGCCACAAGTGCTGCCACACACGCCCACAGAGCTAGAATCCATCTGCGCACCCGCCGGCCTCACCCTGCTACTGCTGCACAGCACAGTGGTCCGGCAGCGAGGTAAGACCCAGAAGACCCAGGGTGCACGACAGAAAGCTCACTCCGAGCCGCAGGCCTCACAGCGCTGAAGGAGCCCCAGTGAGGAGGGCCAAAGAGTGAGCTGAAGGAGATTCAGACCACGTGCATCATTCACTTTCCCCCCAAAATATGATGATGAACTTGATGTTAAAATTGTTTATCATTACATTATGTTTACTATTATTCCTTGCTTGTATGGTCCCACAAGTCCCACAGATAAAGCAGATCGAGAATTAAGCACAAAAATGGTCAAAAATGCAACAAAAAGTCAAAGATTAAGGGGATCAAAGTTTACAGAATACACACAAGTTACTAGTGAAGTCTCTGTAATTTTAAAAGGCATCACACATGTAAATGAAGACTAGATAAATTGTCAGTTTTTGCCTTCTCTTCCAGGCTTTTGGGACAAAATTAACTAATGTAGCGAGAAACACTCTGCTTTG
>JAPXVT010000008.1:8608174-8618968 GCA_029823135.1 Acanthurus reversus | reverse complement strand
TACAAATTTATTTTCTTTTCACTTCTTATACTTTTTCAAAAAAGGCTCATTACTTAAGTTTTAAAACTTTTAACGCCTTTTGCCTTTTTGGCTGAGCTCAGGACACTTTACCAACCCAAAATATCGCTATTTGACATTCTGAGAATGAGACTTAACAATCAACTAATTTTCCGATGCCTAAATCCTACAGACTGTACCTTAAAATTTAGTTCTCTTTTGCAGTGCATTTCAGAGCCTGTACTTCATTACTTTTACTTAAGTAAAGAAGTTGAGTCAGTACTTCTACTTTTACTAGTGTTTTTTACACAAGTATCTGTACTTCCACTTAAGTACAGATGTGTGTACTTCAGCCACCTCTGGTCAGCGGGGGTTTTAGGCAGATATCAAAACACAATATGAGCCCAGTATCTACGACAAATGAATGTCACCTTCATTCTGCTCTTCCACACTGACACTCTGGGCACCTAACGATGCAATTGTTCCCTCGGTTACTATGAGGATTTATACTTAAAAACACAAAGAGCCCAAAGCCGCACTGCTGTAAACATTACCTGGCGGGACAGTCGGGGAAAATCCCCCATACTGAGGAGGAGGGATCCTGGGAGGCAACTGCGGGATGCCAATCTGCTGGCGGTTGAGCGGAGGAGGGTAAGACATCCTGACATACACCGGAATCTAGAGAGGAGAGAGTAACGTTACCGTTACGGGTCATACTCAAATTAAAGACAGAGGAAACATTGTTGACGTTTTCTGGATTACGCAGAACAACGTTAATAAAGACAAAGTCCACATTACAGCAACTGACTGTTAACACTGAATGCCTAGCGAGAGGGATGACTGTGACGTCACAGACATAAAGTGAGCATCCTTCATGTTTAACGTTAATTAGCTAAATTAGCTCAAGCTAGCTAACACACTCTGTGGCCTTGCTAACGTTAGTTCACATTAGCTGCAGCGGTCATGAACGGATTTACTCACCCGAAGTCAGGTGTAAAATGCAACCAGTGTTTAGTGATACAGCGGGTCAAACGGATAAAAGCCCATTAAATACAGTAAACGGAAAAACGTAACACGACAGACTGACGTTAGCGTTAAAATTGTCACCGGCTCGGTACAAGAATCCCTGTGGATACAAATAACTGCTAGGACCTTTTCTTTTCGAAATGAATTCTGGGATATCACAAAATGCGTATACATTTAGTGCCCTAAGTGTAGTCTCTCAGGCAGCATTTCGCTCAAATTTGTTCATTTAAGGCTCTTTAGACAAACGTCACTGACCCTTATAGCACTTAGTCCACTCAGATTTTCTTTCTGTGTGAGCAGGCTCATCCTGTCATTTCCAAGTTCCAAAGCATTCCAGGTAGGTCACTGCACCTAAAATAATGGCTGTTTAGGTTTTAAGATGTAGGCTAAAGCATGTCTCTATTTGTGTTGAAGGGACAAAATAAGAAAAAAAAGGAGGAAGTAACAGTCCTCCAGGTGTTATTCGTGACAAATTAAAGTTGAGTGTCTTGATCCGAGACTGCGGGGCTGAGAATGTAGGCCTCATGGGAAAATGTTTTGCCTGTCAGGCTACAATCAGGGCGTAGAGGTCTTCCGCACCAGATTCTATTCTCTGCACTCTCGATTTTTAAACGCTTGGTGGCGCCAAATGCTTTTAGTTATTTTGTAGTGAGAGCGCTTTCCTTTACCTCCGATGTGTCCACACAGGAGTTATGCAGCTGTGGGGCGTGTCACGTAGCGTTCATACCTCCAGCTATGCAGAGTAATATTGGTCTTAATGCAACCACTGTGCCTATACTGAGCTCTATAAAAATGATTCCAAGTGACAACTTTCATTCTCGTTTGGCATAAAAGCCTTTTAGTTTTGTCTTTGCATTTACATACACAGTGAATATCTGTTCCTCTATTTGGACATTGAATTGTGCAGGCCTATATTTTTGCAAAAACGCCAGTAGGCAAAGAACCATATTGTTTTATGACAGAATAAAAAACAAAACCTTAAGTCTATAAATAAAAACAAAGTTGATTTGGTTTTGACGTATGTTTACAACAGACACAACAAGTCTTCATAGGTGAAATGTCCTAAGGGGACTAATCCTACTGCACAGACCTGTGAGAGCCCACTGGGTTTAGCACCTGTAGCATTCTCTAGCTGGATATTTTCATTTTGTGCCACGAAGTGAGTGAGAGGTGAGAAATCACTTTGCAGATGAGATCATAGAAAAACGAATTAGCTAATAAAATACACTGCTGTTAGGCCCGTGAACTACAACCCTGATTCCAAAAGGCTGGGATGTTGAGTAAAAGAGCCATAAAACAGAGGGTGGGGAATCTGTTAATCCTTTTTGACATGTGCACAAACAACGTTGGTGTTTGCCTTAAAAGTTTATAGATTTTCACAAGCCTATGTTTATTATGTTTTTAACGCAGGAACATTTCTCAAATAAGCTGGGACATGTGCAAGAGAAAAATAAATGTTTTCTCCCTGGTTGGTCATAATTTTTTTAGCTGTTTTCAAAGCCAGTCTGCCTAGGAAAGTAAAAGGGGGAAAAAAATCTGAATAAATTCTAAAAATATGTATTTTGAAAGTATAAATGCCCATGAACACCTGGTTGGCCTGTATTAGGTATAAAAAGTGTGGCCTTGAAAATCTCAGTAGTTCACAAGCAAAGATGGGGATCATAAGATAAGACTTCAACAGCCTCATTTTATTTAAGATTTTGAGTGTAAAACAAATTTCACTTGTCAAACGGCGTTAGTGTCTATGCCTCTATTTTAATTACACTGTATAATCCTAATAGATGAAAAAAAAATTTAATAAGAAATATTTCTTTAACCACTGACAGCGAGGCCGTGAACACCTGTTAGGCCCACTGCAGATCGTACAGGCCTGTGAAGACACAGACACATTATGTGTGTTCTGAGTGTGAAACGCGATCACTCCGTGTTTAGGCGGACCTCGGGACCACGTGCGGACCGACATCCAGGCCAAATGCAAAAGCAAATGTAAACAACTGTCTCAGTTCCGCTTGGCTGGGTCGCTGGAAATTTCCACGTACATGAGTCTGCAGAGTGGCGCTTCACAAACATTTTGAAAAGGAACTTGGCCTCTATCAGCTCGCAGGCCACGCCCACATAGCGAACCCTCTCATCCCCCCATTTCCTATTGGCTTGCCCGAAGGTGTGTCATTCAAAGTGACAGTATGTGCTATATATAGATAAACCTTAAAAACATAGGCTAAGTTGTAAACACCCAGCTGATCATTTCGAAATACTCTCTGTCTCTGTGAATATATTAGGGTGTGTAAATATCTACCACTGATGTGACTCCCGCGGATCTCCGGCTCATGAATATTAATGAGGCGTTGGAGCAATAAGACCGGCCCCTCGCACCAACGCGGCCACACTCAGCATCCATCGCGCAACATCCCGCACAGTCTTTCATCAGCCTGTGGCGGACGAGTGGGGACGCCGTGTTTTTTCACTGAGTGTTACAGATTTATTTGAGCAGAAAATGGCGCTGAGGGGACCGTTGTCGCGTCTTGTCAGAACTCCGTTCAGCTTCACGCGCCAGCAGAGCAGAGCACACTCGGTGGCGGTGCTGGGGGCTCCGTTTTCAAGAGGACAGGTGAGGAAAAAAAGCTTCTGTGTCGGTGATATGAACATTTTCATCTCCAATTTTCAGCATCTTCATCACTGATTTAAATCTTTTTGTTTGTTTGTTTTTTGTTTCTGACAGAGAGTCCGGGGCGTGGAGCACGGCCCGAAAGTCATCAGAGATGCGGGGCTCATCGAGAGGCTCTCCAGTTTAGGTAGGTGCGGGAGCAAGCAGCGATAAGGGAGCAGCAGGTCCCGCAGTGTTATGTAAGCAGTTTTTAGCTTGATTTAACTTGTCCTCCCGGTCTTCAGCCAGCCTGTTACATCACCGACAGCCCGTAAATAGCCTGTAACATCCGACCAGACGTCCCGCACGCGCGCTGAGGAGAACAAACTAATCCCTCTTTTAAAAGCCTTCACTCCTTAAATATAACCTATGAATCCGAAAAGTATGAACATCAGCTTCAGAGAAAAGCAGCACATTGTAAAGAGTCCTGTCATAGCCGAATTGTACTGATCGCTTCCTCTTCCAACTCCTACAACTTAAACAGTCCTTTTCAACAGAACAGTATGTTCCTAAATATTTTTGTTTGATTTAGGACCATCTTAAATGAATATTATAGCGGTTCAACAAACAGTCAAACTTAATTTAATGAGATAAATTGCCATTACATCGACTGAAGGCAAAAACTCGGTTCAGCACGAGTCACTGAGCTCTAACAGAATGAAACAAAATGAATTAAAAACAAACTGAGCTCCGTTTATCCCTCACTAAAGTGAAGACATACAAGGATTACTGTAAAGTACCTCAGGGTCACTTCGTAAAGAGGCAGTGTGGTGACTCTGCACCATGCAATGTGATTTTTTTTTCTTTCATCAGGTTGCCACATGTCTGTACAGTCATCCCGCAGCCGGCAGCTCATGCTCGGTGCGCGCAGGAAACGGGTGGCTCGTTTGTTTCCACTCTGTCGTCATTGCTGAAAAAGTCCGCAGCAACTCTTTGTATTCAGCCTTTTGACGTCAGTGGCATTGGTCTCCACTGGAGACAGAAGGGAGTGTTGCTCTGAAGGTGCAGGCTGACACCACAGGCGGAAAGAATCCGGCGTTATTTTAGCGCACAAAGCAACGAGATGAATTGTCGTTAAATTCCGCACCTGCATGACAAAGTACATTTGACCAGAGCGGAAACAGAGGAGCGACTAACAGCATGCTGATTTAAGATACCATCAAGTTTTATGAGGGCACAATAAATCTGTCTGTGATCCCCCCCCCTACACACACACAAAAATTAGGCTAAAAAAAAATCAAGAAAATGATATGGTGCCAGAGCAGATAAAAAAATTATTTGGTGCAACAAAGTTTAATTGGCCATAATTGATCGTCTGTGTTACTGATTACAGCCTTATAAACCTGTTTTATATTTGATTAAAATCATGGCAAAAGCCCTTAACAGTGTACCCAAAGGGATGTCAAATGTATAAAAATGATCATTACACACTTATTACTCTGTTGTGAGCAGGATTTTCATACAAAACAGTTGATTTTTGTATTACTGAAGGGTAAAATGCTATTACCTGTGAGGAGGTCATGGTAATCTGAATGGCTCTTACAACAGCACTAAAGTTTAAACCAAAGTTACCAGAAGTCAGATAAGATTGCAATAAAAACACTCACTATAAAGTAGAAAGTGTCAAAGTTGACAGGAATATGAGGACACAACACCACAGAGACTGACGGTCCCACAGAAATATACTTGTTAGTGATTAAAGCAGCTCTGTGCAAGTCTTCACATAATGTACAGTTTGCGTGCGTGCGTGTGTGTGTGTGGGACAGACAGTAGAACATATCTCTGTGCTGGAGCCAAAAACACAGGGTTGGAGAACTTGCCAGGCAATCCGAGCATGTCTGCTCCCTCATATCTGCCCATCGGCTGTAAACATCAGATGTTGTGTAACAGGCACCGCCCCCCCCCCTCACACAGAGTATTTTTACAGTGGGGGTCATAGTTTAGTTTTTGCTTTTGTTGCTGATTTGCTTTTATTCTTGCCGCAGAACTCACACAATGTTGAATGCATGCAGTCATCAGAAATGTATACATTGCTGTAGCAGTGTGAGATAAGACGTGTACTGTGTTTAAACATGTTTACAGTTATGTTCCACGTGTTTAAGCTTATTTCAACAAACAGAACACAGATGATGCTTAAAATCTGTGTGTTGCTACTGAAGAACACTCAGACACTACGATCTATGCAGAATAACGTGTTGACTGCCTAGAATTACAATCCTTAATTTAGTTTTTGGAATCATGGTCATCTCAGGCGGGAACCCACATCCTATGCTTGTGTTTCTATGATTCTGAATAACTGACAAGGTTTTCTTAATGATATTTTTCTTAACAACACCCAGCCCTACCGATGCCAATACCAATAATTGGGAAAAAATCCTGATATCAGATATATATCGGCTGATATTATACACATGTAACATCTGCTAAATGTGGCTATCAGATACTTGTGACAAAGATGTAATGGAGGCAGGAAATCTTACATTTTAACGAACTTTATTCCAAACATCAGTGCACTGAACAGTAAACACTTTACTTATTAGTTATTAAATAATGAGCTACAAACTAAGTTATTACACCTTTTTGAATCACGAGTCCAAGCATTTTTTCCAGGCTTAAAAACTGTTTTGATATTAGCATATATTGGTGAACCACATGCCGATACTGATATGTCTGCGATGACCCAATATCGGCTAACAATATATTTTGGTCAGGCCCTGAATTTGAAACCTCTTTTTAGGACAGAAAACTCAAGTAAATATGAAGTTACAAGCAGCCTTGACATAGTCCACGATTACAGGGTTTGTATGAAATTAAAAAAAAACACTTTAAGTTTAAAATCAAACATGTAAAATGTACTAAGTCTGTTAGCTGAAGGCAGTGACTTTGCCAGAAGTCATTTTCTCAGTGGCCTGGAGTCAATTTGGAAGCAGTGAAAAAAGATACAGCTGCTCTGTGTGGAGCTGGGCCCAGGGCATGAAACCAAAGCCCAGTGTGTCCCCCTGAAGTCTTTAAACGCTCTGGGTCAGTGCCAGTTTGAAAAAACTGTCTCTGAAAAGTTATATAATCATCGACAACGACAATAAGAATCCACAATCAACATGTAATCAAACGGATGATCCGTGGGATTTAACGACCGTAAACAGCACACCTAAAAGCTATAATCTTGCATTTCACAGTAAACAGAAGCAGAACTTTCTGACTTTTTGAATTGTCCTGCAACAGATACTCATGACTGCACAAAGACATGGCTATTCCTGTCCTGTCTACAGATGGAACTGAGCCCTGATGGTTCCCCTTAGATCAGCAGAGTAACATTATATGTCATCAAGGCTTACATTGCCTGGTGAGCCCTGATATGGTGGATCACTTCACTTGTTTACTTCACAATCTGGCTCCTTACTAAGTGGAAATTTTTCAGTCTTTACTAGCTCGGTGGCATGTGATTAAATGAGAGTGGAGGGTCGGGGATTGATCCCCAGCCGACTCATACCAAAGACTGTAAAAACGGTACCTGATGCCTCCCTGCTTGGCAGTCAACATCAAGGCTTAAACTGGGGATAAGACCCTGTGACATACTAGCATCAACACCACATTAACGCTGCAGAAACAGGAGATAGGCTCCTGACCTATGGGCCTCCATGACTCTCAAAGATCTGCGGCCAGACAGGACAGAGTGAACTGCAGTAACCGAAACCTGAGCTGATGTTGGAAACGAGACAAGTGGAAAGCGCTCCATCACTTAAGTTCCTCAAACAGTGAATGACTTTATACTGCAGAGTGGACAGATGCACGCCAAGTCAGCGGAGCTATAAATTATGAAGGCTTTTAACTGAAGCTGGGCAGCATCCAAATGATCAGGTTTGGATGCTTAACTTGCAGTCAGGGGCACAAGATTCAGAAAACACATGTACATATACCACACAGACACACAGATAATGCCAGGAAAACCATTCTCCAACAAAACAGGCTCTAAAATGCTAATTGTCTGTGCACAGTTAGCAGAGTTAGTACACAGGGCACAAACTCTGCGCTCTTCCTCAGTCACTGAAAACCTCTTGCTGTCTTCCTCAGACTACTCAGTCCACGACTTTGGTGACCTCAGCTTCCGCCACCTCGAGAAGGACGATTCCTACATGGACGTGCACTTCCCTCGCAGTGTGGGAGGAGCAAATAAGATGCTGGCTGGCGCAGTGAGCAGAGCTGTCGGTGCTGGGCACACATTGGTTATGCTGGGAGGCGATCACAGGTAATTTAAGATGGGAAACAAGTTAAGACTAGTCTGTCATCTGTCTGTGCACAGTGCAGCATCTGGGAGCATAACTGTGTTTCTTCTAGTGAAAACAGAAAGCAGGAATGATGCAACACAGAGTGGATGTTAAATAAGCCTTCAGGTCACACATGGAGTGCAACTTCAAGATACAAAACATGGAGCAAACTTGTTAAACACACACTGTAAATAAGTAAGGGTAAAGTAAAGCAGTGGAGTAAAAGTAGTTTGGCTTCTGAGGATATTTATGTGTGCAAAGTATGTTTTAAGATGCAAGTAGTCAGACAAACTATGGTGCAGTAAAGTGAGGTATGATGTGCGTGTGAGACCAGTCCAGTGGGGTCGGTTGGTGTAATTGGGAACAAAAGCCGTGTCCTTAATTGGAAATACTTTTTTTGGGTCCATGGTTAGGTTAGGGGTATATTAGTGGTTATGGTTTGGGCAAGTTTCCGGCAAATGAATCTAAGTCTGTGTAATTTCTCTCGGAAGCGGCAGACTGTAAAAGAGTCTGACAGCCTGAGGAGGGGGAGGCATCCGGGCACGATCCTGTCGAGTCTGCACGATCTTTCCCAAATGTTGCGGTGCCTTTTTCCAGATGGCGGCAGGGTGAAGAGTTTGTGAGAGGGGTGGAGAAGGCTTTTATGATTAATTTAGTGTAAAAGTCACAAATAAATAATAACTAGGGGTGTAAGAAACTATCAGTACATATCGATATTGTGATATTTTGTTTTGTGATGTTGTATTGATTCTCAAAAACACTCATTAGTGATTTACATGCAAAGATTTGTGGCATTTGTGGTTTCTAATGAAACTCTGGACCGCTATCGCATAAAAAGTATTGGTATGGTATTCTGATTGCATAAAAATGTAGCCATGTTTTTTCTCTCAGATTTTATGAATATCGTGGTCTGTTCTTTATATCATGACATGTTATATATATATCATTTTTTCCTAAAATTATATTGAAAAAAAATTTGCAATATATCGCCTCACTTACAGTATTGCAAATATTGTATCGTAACCCTTGTATCTAGATACGTATCGTATCTCCAGATTCTTGCCAATACACACGGATACAAGGGCTCTTTCTAAGGTAACAAAAACACTATTTTTAAGGTAATTACACACTAATGAGACATACTAATACATATACCCCTACATTTTACAAAGGAAAATGTATCTTTAATGCCTCCAAACGCTACAGAACAAGTAATAATTTCATATGATGAGAAAAAAATCTGAAAGTTTTATCCCAGCATTTGTCTCAATATTGCTTTTGTTAGAAGTCATAAACAATCCTTGTATGAATGGTGAGATAAAGAATATAATGTGAACTTGCCAAAAGAATGTTTTGTTTCTGTAAGTCTTATCACAGAGGCAGATTTTCTGCTTTACAGACACAAAGAGGAGACATTGCTCATGGCTTTAAACAAACAGACACATATTGAGAGGATGAGCAGAAGAAGAGCAAACACAGACCTCTCATTATTTCCCCCTCTGTCTCTCCCCTTCATGAAAACCCCTTTATAACTTCATTCATAGATAACAGCAGCTTACTGTCTTCACTTCCATATTGGAGATCATGAAGAGCACAACAGCTGAACTGCACACACACTTACTCTTTTGCACACAAATTCCCCCCTCTATGATGGCTTTAATTTCTCTTAAACCATATCAGTGCATTCACAGTGTGAGCTGAAGCTGTGTTAGCGTGAGTGAGTGTCTATCTGGAGAATGTTGTGGTTGTTGAATAGACGCGGATTGAGGAGTGTCTATTTTTAGTCCTGTCAAAAGCTGTGTGCATGTGCGTGTGTGTGCATTAGTGTGTGTGTGTGTGTGTCGCTCTCAGTGTGCAAAATACAGCAAAATGACGGTTCTTGTTGGCTCGGCATGTGATATGTTTAACAGTAACATACAAGGACAGTCAAGCCTTTTTTATTTTCCGTAGCTTAATCCCCTGGTTGATTCGTCAAACTTCCCTCTTCTCTCTTCTTCTTCTCTTCTTGGTTTTTTCTCTCTATCATTGCTTTTTTTTTTTTTTTTTCCCCCACTTGCTTCATTATGTCGTCAATACGTTGCAGGATTCAGAGTGCAAGGTCACAGTTTTCCAAGCCTCAAGTTGGGACTTTTCCCCTTCATTTCCTCTCACACACACAGAAAAAAAAAGCTAAATATTGTTAAGTTTTCAAAGCCTCTTTCATCCCTAACGCTGAAATTAACCGAAGATTCACTGCTGCTTAAATGTGGTTATTCCTGTGAAAGGAGAAACTGTTGAGCTGTGTGATTGCGAGTGGGAAGGAGAACAAAGAGCTAGGACGTGTTCCTCCATTCTTCTTGTCAGAGCGAGGGATGACTCTCAGACCACATCTAAAAGAGAGGAGGATGGAGCTGTGAGGGAGGGGGGGCAAGTGATCAGGGTTTTGAGGGAGAGGAGGAGGGGTAGTTAGATATATCACAGGTTGCAGTCCGGGACAGAGCTTTGTGGCTTTTGGGGCGTCAGTCACGTTTTCAGACGATGCTGATTCAAAGTGTCATACTGATTAAAGCTTTTCTCTGCCCCCCAAAACGTGTGTGTGTGTGTGTGTGTGCTAAAAGGAATATTTCACTGAAAATCTGTCTTTTAGTCAAAGGTGACTTTGAAGCTTGTTTGCTTTGTGGAGGACAGCATTTGTAGTCAGCATCGATTTAATGGGTTCAATGGATTTAAGTGAAGACCCACAGTAACTTCAAGAGAAACGTTTCAAACTGCTCCTGCAGCATAATCCATGTGCCCGCTCTTGATGCATGAATCCACTACACAAGGCTGAATTACTAACCAGGAAAAGCTGGCGACTGCTGCAACTGTATGTCACCAACACAC
>JAPXVT010000008.1:8500010-8511471 GCA_029823135.1 Acanthurus reversus | reverse complement strand
TGGACCCCATGGGAGCTTATTACATTAAAATTATTAACGGTAGTCAATGAAGATTTAGTTTTTGATCCCGTTTCAATTGTACCGCCAATCTCAAATATGATGTTTGTCAATGTAAAAGATATTTTTGCAAGTCAAGGAAGAAAGTCACAGTATATCACACAACTGCTGAAGTATGAAACTTTGAAAATACATATTTAGAGAGACTACACATCCAATCGTCACCCGATCAAAGTGACGTCTTATCAACGATCTCTTACAGAGGAGACGAACTCTCTGTTTGCTGAGCTGCAGCTCTCAACATGCTCATGCTTTTAATGATTTTTACTTCTTTTAATCAATTTTCCCTCGTTCTGAAGGAACCAAAGAAACTGTGCTAAAGCTACAGCCATGTTAGCGTTGGTGATGTATATTGTGCGAGACAAGAGACGTAGTTTACTGAGCAGTTTCACGAAAACTAAGTGGTACTTAAATATCTTCATGACAGACTGCCACTTTATTGATTTGTAAAATTATCTTTAAAATGACAAACGTCATATTTCAGAATGAGCGCACAATTTAAACAGAACTGAAGAGTAATTTGTCTTTGTCCATTGACTACTGTGCAATATTTTTATGAAATATGGTAAAAATACTGTACTGAATTTAGCTGCCTTGTAAAGACTGACAATCAAATTTTTGTGATATTATTTCAGACTGCAAACATCACCTGATTGTAAAAAAAAATTGTGAGACAAGACAGAAACATATGGGTTGTTCACACATACTTCCCTTTGGTACATTCAGCAGGGCAGCATTTTTTATGTGGTCATTTCTTTTCTGGACTTAAAAGTTGCCACTGAGCACCAAAAACTTTTCCAGTATCAACTTTTCGCATTGTCTTCTAAAACATATAATCTGTTAACAAGTTTCATCAAAACTGGATCCACACTGAAGGTTTCATAGTTGTTGTTTTGTTTTTGTTTTTTTGACCTTTTATTGGAGCTTTCTCTGAACAATATGTGTAAGTTATCAAGAAAATTGTTTTGTGCCAGATTGAACCACACTTTAAGAATTTGTGAATGACATTAAATTATTGGCTAATTGATAACTCCAAAAATGGCGGAGGCCATGGAAGTAAATCAGTTCTAAATGTGATTGGTATTTAGTAGATTACTATTTTGAAAGTAAAGACTTTTTCCAAGTAATTTTACAGTTTGTCAGTATAAAATGTTGCTTTTGCCAGCGATGTCATCTTCATGCCTTTGCATTTTTTGTACTACCTTACCTGCTCGCTCGTTAGCTAAACTGTCAGCACTGATGGCTTCAAGATGCTGACGTAAACATGGCCTGGCAACAGTGTTGTCAGGACTTGCGCACTTGACTGCCAAGCTTATTGTGCATTCAGCTTCCCATTTTGTGTTCGAAAGTTCTATTTGAAGCAGTAATACACTATACTTGCTAAACTTCAACTTGCTTGCTTTGACTTAGTTAGCATGTTAGCACTTGGCTCAAGGCTTTAGCTACACAGAGCCACTTGTTTGGCTGTTTACGTACAGTCTTGCATGAGTCATCTTTGGTTGTCAGTGGTCCTACTTCTTTTCAAAATGCTCCAGATATTTTTTCTTGTTTGAAAGTTCAGCCATCTTCAAACTTCAGAGAGTCTACTGAGTGACAGTCATTTGGACAATTTGTGCCTTTTGTGTCTACCAGATGGTGATGGGTAAAGTCTTTGATTGTATCAAATTGTCCCCCTGAGACATATAAATTACTGTCTGCAGAAACAATTCACCTTTTTCTGTCATTGGCCAGACATGCATCCATTTATCAGCAAACCACTTTCTGCTGTGGAAGTGGTTTGAGGTTTGACCTACTTTCCATGTCTCAATTTTTTAAAAATCTGCACTCTACTTTTTTCACTCTAATGAAAGCCTGTTTCCCACTTTCCCTCGAAAATGGATCCTCTCTCTCTTTTTCCTGTGATTATGCAACAACATAAACTGATTCAACATCAGTATTACCCTGTTAGGACCAAGAGCAAAGTACATGCCAGTGGGTTACAATGCGTCATATGGATAGTTTTATGAGGCACACACACTTCTTTGTTCTTATTTACTGTGCACATACAACAGCCGCCAACAGAGGAAATGGTGGAGAACGAGCTGTGAAAGTCTGGGATGTTCCCACACTGGAAGTTTTTCCTCCACAGCAGCTGGACAGTGAGTAAGACGATACACAATCCAGAACATGTTTGGCCAGATTTTGAGCAGCACTTATGAACATCAGATACCAAACAGAGCAATGATTATTTAGACTGGTTGACTCAGACTGTGTGAGTGAGGAAACATTTATCATTTGTTAGCAGTATGTTAGTGGTAGTAATTAGTTGGTTAGTCTGCCACTTTGGTCCAGACTGAAATATGTCAGCGTGGATTATCATAATGTTTTGCATGTGTGCCTTTACAAAAAATATCTTAATATCGAATGGTTTCTTGTTTATCTTCATTGTTTTTTTAGCAGGGAATCAATTGCATCTGCTGTCCTTTAGCAGTGTAGGTACCAGATGTACTTGGCCTGCCAGATCGGCTCGGGGTCCTGTGATTACTGGAGGTGTAACGCATTATGATTGGCTGCTGTAGTCTCACATCACAATAAACAACTTGGACTGCAAGAGAAACTTCAATTTTTTTTAAAATGACTGTTTCATCTGCTAAAAGCACTAGCATGTTAACACAAAATTACAGCATTTGCGTTAATATGCTAGCGTGATATTCGTAATTAGTGCATCAGTATACTAACACAATCATTGTCCTTTTAATCAACAAATGCTTTATTGCCCTTTATCACGAAGCACTTTGTAACCTTTATGTCTATTTTTTTGTCAACACAATAACAGGATCACATTCTGTAATGTTAGTCTGTGTAGCACACACAGCACACACTCCCCAAAGTAAAGTACATGTGTGTGTGTGATAGTAATCCTTGGTTTGTGAAACTTTCGTGATATTTGTACATGTAGTTTCTTCATTGTGCAGTTGGTATAATCTTGTTATGTTTATAAAAATGTGACAGCAATTTGTTTGAGATTTGCTTATTTTATGGACAAAAACACATAGTGAGGGTTAGAGAAAGATCATTGCTTGGGTTTAAGTAATCATTCTTGCGAGATCTTTTGCAGGTTAATGCGTTATGTCCTCTGTACATGCAGGACCCTGAGCAGATCTGGCAGGCAAGCTCATCTGGTACTTAACAGCAGAAGTCCATGTTGGCACAGAATTCTGATTACAAAAATTATAACCCATAATCACCCTTAAAGATCGTAATGAAATTTCATACAGACATTCATAATTTCCTCTGACTTTCCATTTATCACCATTATCAAGTCAAAGTTTCATTTTGTATATTACTTTGGTTCAAAATGTGCAAAGCTGATGACCTTTATCTCAGTCCAAGCTGCACTTTGTGTTTTGTGCTAATTTAAAAATGCTAACATGTGAGAGCCTGTTAGCATGCTAAAATTAGCTCTTCCTCACAAGTAAGGGTCTCCCAAAGCCAGTATGACTGATGACTTGTTTTGCTTAAATTCTTTAAAAATTTACAACAGTATGCTGACAGATTTTTAAAAATCCAGTTTTTGTATGGCTATAAACTCATCTGAAGTGTCATTTTGAGCATGACAGCATGCTGATGTTAGCATTTAGCTCAAAGTATCAGTGCGCCTAATGCTGCTAGCATGGCTGTAGACTCTTTCAGGGCTCTGATTGGTTCATTTAATTTGAAATGTTTTATTTTAAAAAATGCTTATAGCCTAAATGCAGTTGCATGAACAATGCTTTCCACCTACATCATCTTAGAGCGTTAAATTTGAGAAGACAAACACTTTAATTGTAATTTTAACTACTGTAATTATCTGATAACCCCATGCTGTTTCTTCTGTGTCTATCTGCGACTGTTCTCTCAGGGTCACTCTGTGCTGAGAGTTTGTTCCAGTGATTCTCTTTTTTGGTGCATTGTGTGGTCTCCCTCAGTGTATGGAGACCTGTTCCTCTCCTACTCTGCTCTAAACTGCACTGTTACAGTGAATAACCTCATGTTTTTCTTGAAAAGAAAGCTTCTATTGCTGCATGGTAACCAAAATCTAAATCAGAGAGAAGGACTTGTAAAGGGCAATAAACTGATCTCCTCTTTGGCATTTAAGTCACGTACAAACTCTGACTGGAGCCAAAAGACTTTGGTGCCACAAGTCTGACTAGTAACACATGAAGTGAAACTCACAGAGGATTTGGACGGAGAGTTGAGCTCGAGCCAGTGCTCTGTCTCCTGAGAATCAAGCTGTCGTAGGGAGAGGACACACTCCGCCACTGTACGTTTCCTGGGGTTGTGCAATTGCAGCCGTAACACCAAAGCACTGCGGCGCAACTGCTGGAGATGCAGCGCAAACACAAAGGTCTCCATGAAGGACACATCCTACAGAGCAGGGACACAAAGAGTGAGGTGGGTTTTTTTCAAAACTTCAGCTTACAAAACAACAGTTTACTCTGCCAAAACTTCACTTCATAGCACTTAAAGACAGGAAATGAGTTGATCTGAGCTGTGTAACTCTTTGCTATGTAAGACAGCTCACGTTCCAGTGGGTTTTGCACAGTGTTTACCTGATAGCACTCCTTGATTGAGCTCTTGAACTGTATTGGTTTGGGGATGGTGATAATCCCTTTAAATCCAATCTTTTGCGGTTCCACTCCATCCAGAGCAAGATTGAGGTCTGAGCACTGATAAGGACAGAGAGAAAGAGCATTGTCTATTCATTGGCTCTTTATGCCTTTAAGCAAACAGGTTTAGGACAAACTATTTGTCTCAGTGGAAGGGATATGGATACCACTCATACGTGCATGTGCATATTAGTATAGCATGTGATAGAATTTTTTTTTTCCTCAGAAAAAACTGTCTGCTTAATGGTGAAGTACACTTTTTTTTTTTAAATAAAAAAATTTTCAGAAGCACAGGTTTCATTTATCCTCCAGGAAGGACAAAGTGTTTGAAGTAATGTCACACAACTAGGGCATCTGTGCAACGCCAATGCCCTACTTGTTCAAATACTTCTATGGAAAGTTTGAATGCCACACTGATGTGACCTTGGGACGAAAGATAAACCCTAACCAAGAGGTTAAAATTTGCTTCAGTTTCATTTTCGTCCCAGTTCTTTGAGGAATAATGTATGTCTTTGCATTAAAGCCTTTAACAAGTGAACAGTTGAATGTACGATTTCCTCACATACACGAACCATTGTGCTTAGCATCAACGGAGACAGTTCTTTTTCTGAAAAAAACAAAAAACAAAAAACAACCTCTCTCCTCCTGTGTGACTGAGCCAAAGTTAATAGCAGTGAGGGGGAGCTCACAGAGACTTTTGTTCTCTTCACAGCGGGTTCATTGAGAAATGCTGTGGAAGAGCACAATGGAGCTTTCTGTGTCCTCATGCTCTCCTCTCCTCACAGCGTGTAACCTTACCTGGACCAGAGTGATCCACACCTGCTCCACAGCCTCCTGGTAGCTCACGCGGACACACACTTTCCCCAGCTCACGCTCGTCCCCAGTCAGGTCGATGGAGTCTGTAACATTTGAGAAATTTAGATGGCACCCATACAATAGGAACAAATTATTAAATGTATTCTAATAATATAGATATGAGCTTATATGGTAGCTAAATTAAGTTTTGATTAGTACAAGAGAAGCTGATATGGCTGGAAATGTATATGCTTCTGCACCAAGTACAATTTATAATCTATTATATCTAATTGAACAAGATCATAAGTACATTTTTTTTCTTCCACCATCAAACTCTTTGATTCTTTCATTATCTCTCCAGTTTTATACAAACAAAGTATCTTCAGAACTGCTCAAGCAGGGAGCCTTTCAGATTCGCTATATGTGATTCTATTTACCAATACATTAATAGCAGCATTACTGTTGCACAATATACTAGAGACTACTGAAAAAAAAAGTAAAAGTTATAAAAGTTTGCGGCTGTGCAGTGCTTACCAACATTTTAAATGATCCAAACTAAAAGAAAAACAAAAACTGAGAGAAAAACAGCTTTATCTTCACGCCAATAGTTTATCTCTTATCATAACAAAGCTGCCTCTTTTCTTGGAATAAAACGGTCTTTATGTAAGAAGGCTTATCTGTGAAGCTAAGTGGTGGACCAAAGCGAAAACATTTGGAAGTGATTACTGTGAGTGCCCTTTCATGATTACACAATTCAGCGCTATCTCAGACTTAAGCCATGACCCGTTGGGTCTTTTTCCCCTCTACTAAAACCAGGACAGTGGCAGACAGAGCTTCATCCTAACAGAAAGTGTTTGTATATGGAGGCAAACATGTATTGAAGTTACCCAGGCTGCTTTCAATGGAGCCAATCACGGAGGAGGTGCTGCTGAGGACGCTGGAGGTGGAGTCAAAGCGCTGCACGTGAATATGAACACAAATGGAAATAATCAGCACTGGGTGACAGATGCACTATTGTTTTCATTCAAACTCAAACTTACCTATCAAGATAACAAGTCTATGGCCATGCTACACCGACAGACTCAGGATATTTGACGGGCAGGGGCAAGAAAGTAAAAAGGACACTTGTTGTATTCGGGGGCACCAGCGCGTAAAAAGTCGTCCACTGGAAGGGCACCCTAGAGGGCGCTTCATTATGTTTTATCTACAATAAGGGCGTCCAAGAAGGCACTCCTGTGGCATTTTTATTAACATTAGGACACCGGCAAGGGTAATTCCCCCCCCCCTCAGAGTCTGCCAGTGCTACAAGCTTTGAGAAGCTGTGCTCAACAGCAATGCTCTGGGCTTAATGTGCTAATAATGTTTAGCAGGTATAATGTTCACTGCTGCCTTCATATGGAACTTGTAAAGTTGTGAAGTCATGTTGTGAATTTGTGTACGGGATGCTTGGCATTAGGGCTTGTAACTTGCGGTTACAAGTGGTAACCGCACAAGAACGGCGTTGCTAGGAAATAGTCAAATGGACACCAAATTATCGCTTGTTCTCCTCCTGGCTTTCTATGCAGAAATGTTACATTATTATTTTATGTTTAAATGCTATGCGGAGGAACAAGAGCTGAGATGACGAAGGTGATGATTTATATCTATAAAAACGATTTGTCTACACTTACTTTTGGTCCTATATGAGCCAATACTGGCTCTGCCATCTCTGAAAATGCAAGCAAACATGTCACAACTCGTGAACTCGGAGCTTTCTAATAAATTTGACTTAGGGCGTCGAGAATATGAGTAGAGGGGGTATTCATATGATCTCTTCTTGTAAACAAGATAAACACAACCCCATTAGAAGGCACCAACTATCTTAACAAGTACTAGTCTGCACTAAACACAAAGTACAGTTTAGGATGATGACAATCTCATAAGATTTCAGTTACGACAAGATCAAATTCATTATAATTTATCCACTGGGGACATTGAATGTCTCAACCAAATTTCACACCACTCAGCCCATAGTTGCTGGGATATTTCACTCAAGTGACAAATGTCCTGTTGTGGTGCTAGAGAAGGCGTTATCAGACCATCAAAAACACGAGCATTTATCCTCTGGGGAACACGAATGTCTATGCAAAATATCACTGCATCCATCTGACAGATACTGACAGGCGTTGCCATCCCTGCAGCCTTGCTGCGAGCATGCATACTGAAAATAAGCTAACACCCAGGCCTCCTGTTCCCTCCATAAAACTGTCACAACTTCGACAACATGATCTCTCACTGGTTCATATTTCATTACTTGCATGTTTCATGACATCTTCATTTAGGAAACCCACCTTTATTTGTTTACTGGAGGATCTTTTGCCATGGTGCTTTGCCTTTCATAGTTACTACTGTTTGTTTATAATGTTGCCAAGCTAAACATTTGAGCTAACTGAACGGTAATTTTACACCCACTGCATATTGCTCTGAACGATCAGGACATCAACGTTAATAAAAAGTGAACAGAAATGTATCCACATTGACTCACATCATGCTAAACAGAGTGTGTGCTGTGTAAATGTTGCTCTGAAGTTTATCGCAGTGTGAGCCCTGGGTGAAATATTGTAATGTTTATTGAGGTTTTGGGCGAGACGTTAGCTTGATTGTTTGTACCACAGCCTCAAGTATCCATGTTAAGTTATGAGGAGTTCTTCACAGGCACACAACACCACATCCCATAAAAACAAAGAAATACGCCCCTCATTGTATTCCTTATTGTATCAGTGCTCAAATACCCACTTCACCTCAGACAATCAAGCTGAATCACACACAGTAAACAGCACAATACTTTTAGGAGTAGCCGCTAAACTGGAGGAGTAAGTGCTAACGCTAAAATTAATCCTCAAGGAATTTCTATTCGCAAATTATATAATATAATACCATTTACAACCACTTCAAAAGGACTCACAAGCTTCCATGATTCACTTTCTGTGACAAATGGGGTGTTTCCCACAGTTTTAAGTCTTTATGCTAGGCTAAGCTAAGCTAACTAGCTGCTAGCTGTATTGCTTTATATTTAGCGTTCACACTTTTGGCAGGAAAACTTTAGGTGTATCTTAAATTTAATTTTGCATGTATTCCCCTTTTCCCCATTTAAAACTTCTAATTTTCTCAGTTGCTGCTTTTTGTCACATTTTTGCCTCCATATGGTTATAACATGATATTATTAGAAGTGGCACAATTGCTGAAAAGTTTTTGTTATCAGTGATATACACCTGAATGACAATCTTTTCATTTTTATTTTTTATTTACTTTTGAATGCTGGTAACCTTATGAGAGTCATTGGGGGCACCCTGATAGTCCAGTTGGTAGAGCGGGCGCCCCATGTACAGAGGTTGTGCTCTCACTGCAGCGGCGGCATGTTCGATTCCACCCTGTGGCAGTTTGCTGCTTGTCATTCCCGCTCTCTGTCCCCACTTCCTGTCCTATCATTCTGTTGTCCTATCAATAAAGGCATAAGAAGCCCACACAATATCTTAAGAAAAAAGTTTTAATTAATGAAGATTTACTCCACCCATTTAGCAGCACACCTGCTTGTTAACGATGTCCTCAGGATGAATTGACCCCCTCACTTGACTGCTTTAATTGAAATCCAGCCCATGAGGCTTTATGAAATCTTACACTATGCTGCCGAGGACAGTGGAAACTATAAAACTATATTTAGTCTTGGTTGACACAGGGTGAGAAACGCTGTGTGAACACAGATTAGATAGTGAACAGCCTCACCTGCATGTGACTCGGCGAGCTGGACAGATCAAACATGGAGCTGCTGAGTCGCTGCTCGCCACCCGGCGTCAGAGTCCAACCTGCAAGCAACACGTCAGTTTATTTTAGGGGACTCTCATTGAGATCTGTGGTTCACATTTTTGTGACCATATGTTTATCCATAGGTTCTTGTTATTAATTCAGGCATATACAGTTCTTGTTATTCATGTTTTTACAGTTTCATTATTACAAGATACCTATTTCCAAGTGTAACTCATACATTTGTGTTAGGATATCAACTAGTACGTGCATATTACAGCCAAACACAGTATGCATATTTATTATTACAGGACACCTAGACATGCAAGCTGCGTTTGGCTGTAATATGCTTGTAATGGTTGATATCCTATTCATATTTATAGTTAGTATTTTAAACATTTATGTCAATGTTAACTGTTTTCAGAAATGAAAGAAAGTTTAAAAAAAAAAGTAAGAAGGAGCCCAAAATGGTCCAATGCAAATGATCACTTTCTGTTTAGCATTTAATTAAAAAGTTTTCTTTGTCGTAAATTTGATCAATGTGTTAAATATTTCTCTGTATATATTGAATATTTCCGTTCATTTTTTTGCAATTATCTTTACTAAAATTGTGCTTTTCTAACATTAGGTTTGGCCTAAATCTCTTGCCAGCATACAAGTACAACAATACCTTGAAGTATAGGAGTGTATATGTTTGCAGAAGGCAGAGAGTTGGGATTAGAGGTATATGTTACATGTCAAATGCATGAATGTTATATGCATGTGTCTTATGTGTTAGTTTTTAAATAATTGTGATTCCCAGCATGGATGTAATTTTTGATGCAGTGTGCTGCTGCTACCTGCATTTTGGGGACTGAAGCTTTTGACCATCAGTGTGTTGCGGCGTGCTGAGCCGGGAGAGATAAACCCGGCCATGTGACTCTGATGGAAGTTTGACTCGGGACTGTAGGTGAACTGAGTGGAGCCCAGCAGCTCTGCCTTCCTCTCTGCATAAGTGGACCGGGCTGAACCTGCAGACAGACAGCAGGGCTGGAGGTCAGCATGCTTCCATTTCACCAAATTATTCTTTTCAGTCAGCAAATGAAAGGACAGCAGCTATTCATTTAGAAACAGGATATCCTGGTTCTTGTCTCCTGTGTAATCAAATATTAGGTAATAGCTGAGCAACCTCTAAGCTGATTTTAATGAAACTTCACTGCATGTGGCATTACGGCAGTCGACCCTGTGAGTCATCGGCGAGGGCTGAGCTTCTTTTGGTGAAGTAACATGTTTGTTTCAGAAGTCAGTCCTATCTCCAGAGCACTTTGTCAGTGCTGGAGAAAGGTCTACCTGTGTCTGTTATCATTCTGCTATATGCGGAGAGAGAAAAAAAAAAAAAATTTAAAGTTTGGCTTGTTTGTACTTTTTGGGTGGCGCTGAGTTAAGATGCAGGGCGGGGTTCTGACAATGGAAACAAATTGCTGAAGTGGAGGAGAATGACGACTGAAAAAATCACCCAATGGCGGGCTTATATCCACATTGAGTCAGACCACTACGAAACCAAACCTCTTAACTTAAACGCTGTGTTGATGCAAGATTTCATGTCTTATTCCACTCCAGTTTGAGTGCATCTTTGTGCTCCAGGCTGCAGGATGCAGGATTCTCTGTGACCTGCCAGTTTTGCAGCACTTTTAGGTTCTAAAAAGACAAAATTTTTATTTCCTACAATGTGCATCTGATGGAGGCGCTGTTTAAGTGAAAATACATCCAAACATAATTTTTGCTCAACAGGAAACATCTTGTCAAACTATCGGACATCTGCAGGAAGACAAGCAGAAAAAAGAAAAGACAAAAATCAACGCAGTTGTTTCCGACACTTAAACTAATTACAAATGAGAGCTTACAGTGTCAGCTTTGTTTTGGCATTGGAGAACCAAACGTTAGCCTGCACAGACCTGAACTGCATACTGTTCATTTATGCAATAATTCACCAATTCAACAGAATTAGACAGTTATCTCTGTTACTGAAGACAACATTTCCATCTTCACTGGGAAACAAAAGAAACTGAACTAGAAGTGGGACAAAGTCATTGTTTTGCAAGTCATAAGTACGTCTCAAGTCTTTGCTTTCAAGTCTCGAGTCAAATCCCAAATACCACACCATAAATTTCAAGTCCTAAACAAGTCATCAGCGCTCTTCTGATCTATTAAATTTACACAAA
>JAPXVT010000008.1:8376176-8390748 GCA_029823135.1 Acanthurus reversus | reverse complement strand
CTGGAATTTGTGTGTGTGTGTGTGTGTGTGTGTGTGCCATGAGTTAATAGCTCTCCATTGAGTGGTTGTTGTGTTCTGTTGTCCACACTGGCTCTCTTTGTCCAGACTCCACACACACTCACGCAAACACACACATACACACACATCTGAATCTGAACCAGGCATTCCTCCAGTGGCAGTGCACTTGCCAAAAGAGAAAGAAAAAGAAGGAAAATACTAACCAAAAGTACCATTCATAGTCATGGCAGTGCGGTTCTTCCTGGCCCGGATTCGAGACGTTAATTAGCTCTGAAGCTAAAAATACTTTATTACCCCTTTTTAAAACTCCTTTTTACTCCTCCTGCTCTTTTCATTACTTCTCTCCTTTCTTGCGTTCTCTCACAGCGAAGTTGGAGAAGCCTGTGCTGCATTAAGATGTGTTTAATAGCATGTCTGAGTTTATGTGGTTGCAGTTCCTCAAGGTGTAAATGTGTGCAAATAACCCCACGGTTTAAAGACTGGAAAACAGGGGCAAAAGTTTAGAGAGATAGCAAGCAAACTCTAGGGCAGTTCACACGCATAAGTTTTTGCATTAAACGTTAAACTTTTGTTGTGGTTTGTCTTTCCTTTTACATGACAGTGATGTGCTGGCACCCCTGAAAGTGCAAACATTTGTAATCGGGTTCCAGAGTGGAATCTTTTGATACCGCAACCTTCTTTCCAGCTGTGTAAACTGGCAAAACAGTATGCCTGTTGCAGCAGTGACTACGCTAATGCTAATGCTAGCGCAAGTCAACGCATTCCGCAGTAGCCACCGCCAAACTACGATTTAACACTCCACAGTGCACCCAAAGTATGTCAGATATGATGACAGTCTACTGAGGCAAATTTAAGTGTTTGTTGCATAATTTTAGCAGTCAAACTACGGCTGAAATTCTTTGATTTGTGACTGCTTAGGGCTTAGCATCAACAGGAAGTAAACATTACAAAGTTACACCACCGATTACCAGCCTGGCATGCATACTACAGCGCTTGTGATTGTTCATGCAAACGCAGTTTTTTTTAAAGACGCAAAAAAAAGACTTTTCTGTTTTTAGTAGGGCTGCTCCCATCTAAACGTGGCCTATGACTTCCAAGAAAGGTCAGGAGACGGATACTATGATAAAGAGAGTCCTCTGTGCCCAGTGGGATGTTTTGGCCTGCAACAGCCTGAGCTGTATAACAGACAGGCTGACTAAATGACAGAGGCAAAGGGCTGCTTTTTATTGGTCAGTGTGGGTAGACCATGCGTCTCGCTGCCTACCACAGATGGAGAAACACGGCGGGTTGGAAGAGGGGAAAAATAGATGAAGAAAAATGGCGAGGTAGAGCAAGAGAGAGGAGCGGGTGAGGAGACGTGATGGGAAGGACTGACAGTAATCCAGCGAAAACATCACAGAGGGAGTGGAAGTAGAGGCAAAGATGGAGCGGCGAAATTATTTGATCCAATGCTGAGAATTTGCTTTACCGCAGAAATACCTTCAGTGCAGCATGGGAAACAGCAGAGAGACTTTTTCAGGCTTTGCTCCTGTTTGGTATGCCAGCCAGCATCTCAGGGCAGAGTGAGGGTTTTGCAGAGCTGTAAGTATATTAACATGTGAGGTGGGAGGAGAAGAAGAGGAGAAAGAGGAGGAGCCTTGCTCAGGAAGGGGTTCCACCCCGTTGCACCAGCGTGCCCTCTCTTGCTTTTGCCCTCTTTCAGTTTAATCTAAATCCATTCAAGAGGCTTTATTGGTGAGATAAGATCGCTCTGACATTGCCAAGGCTTAAGTGCATCCCTCGCTCTCTCTGGTTGGACAGGAGGAGGAAGTAGGGTGGTGGTGAGAGAGGAATGACAGCCTTTATCTTGGTCAATAAACACAAGGCAAAGGGAGTCACTTCAGTGTTTATGCTGCGACTCCAACTTACCCACTCCCATACGTACACATTTAGAGGACACTGTAACACAATCGCTCCCACAGAGACACACACTGTATATGTGGATATGCAGGCCAGCGGTGCACACTTAAAAACAAGGTCAAACTCACATGGGTACTCACACACACGTGGATGTGCACACACTCTGAAGCTGTGGTCGGATAAAGCAGTGCTTGTGTGTTTTTGTGTGTGTGTGTGTGCGGTGGATTGTTGGCAGCCAGTGTACGGTGAACTGGTCAGATCCCAGCTCACTCCAGCTTCCCTTCTGCCTGCCAGTCTGACCACTCATGGCTCTGTGTGTGTGTGTGTGTGTGTGTGTGTGCGTGAGTGAGTGAGTTGACTGCTCTACAAAGATAACTCCTTTCGAAACCTTGTGTGTGGATCTGCTCTGTAGTTTGCTCTCATAGTTGCTCATTTTGTATATTTTATGATGCTTAGATAATATTTTATAAGACTTGCGTGTCTTACTGAGTGTGTGAAATGTGTTTTTGCATCTTTTCAAGAAGACCAATGCTCGAGATGGTAAATTCCTCATTTCCAGAGCTGCCACATCCCATATTTCGTTTGCTCTTTCACTGCTAATAGACATATAATGGATTACTTCATAACTACTTAAATTCAGATTTCAGGCCCTTGCACCTCATTTCTACACAGTTTTGTTTTGTGTGCATAATTCTGTAGAACATACGTTGTGAGCAAACACAAGAAAATTTCTTTCTTTGGTATAGAAATTGAGGAGTTAGTCCTGCCAGGTTTGAAGCCCATTTAGTGCAATCACTCAGTGCAAGGTTCTGTTGCACGGCTAACATGCTACTATGCACACATCCTGTGCAAAGAGTCAGTCCGGAATCCGGCTTACATCTATACAATAACCCGAATAATCAGAATATTCCACGTCTTAATCCAAATATTGCTAATCCTGAATAGGACCTTACTCTGGTTAAGGTAATCAGGCAGTATCTTATTCAGAATATTGGCTTAACCGGGTGAATATTGGAATAATGTTGTCCATGTAAACACCCTGATTGTATTCTTTCATCACTGCTAACAGGTGCACAAAGGTGGTTTATATATCTATAAAATGCAACACGTTACATAATAGGATTGTTAGCAGGAGGTTCTTTTTTTCCTACAACAGTGAGGGTTTTTTAGGGCACCTTATAGAGTCTGAATTTCACACTTTAGAATCCAGGCACTAATTGAACTGGCAGAGGGTAAATATAGAGCACTGTAAAGTAAACATGGATTGATCTCAGACAGCTCCTTTCTTTCTCTTTGCCATCTTCAGCGCCTCACCTGTCGGCCTCATTACTTGTCCTCTGCTCAACCCAATGGACCCAATCCAATGATGCATTTTTTTGCCATGTGGGCTTGTAGCAATTTTAGCTTGACTGTTCATGTTTTTTGTTGTCTTTCCACCTCACTTTAACAGCATATCAGCTTTATGAGGAAGTCTACAGTGGCATAACAGGAGGGTTATCTTATGTAACATATGTAAATCCGTGGTATGACTGCTAATTTCCATAGAAGGCCTTGTGGTTGGGAGAGGTTTGATGTGGGGTGGCTGTAGCTGATGTGGCAGGCTCCATAACCAGAAGAATGCTTGGTTGAGAAAGGCAGGGGGAAGTCTGGGCGAGGAAAGTAAACAAGGATAAAGTAAACAGGTCAAGTTGCCCTTCAGCGACATGTTGAACTTGGAAAACTCCAGTGGCGTTGCTCCTTTGCCTGCAGCAGAGGACTTGGCAGCTTTATAACGAGCTCCACCAGAAGTGTGCGTGCTCAGCTCACCTTTTTACAAAAACATCTTTTTGACAGCAGCAAAAACACGGAGGCAAAGTCCCAGTGGATCCTCGAAGGACAATTGTGTGACTTTTCCCCCACTTTGATCAGGATGGTTTTCCGCTCGTGTGTAAGGCATCTGTTGGCATCACTTCCTATGATTGTCGGTGCTACATCTGTGTGGTTGCCATGGTTACAGACAGTGCTGGATCCCTGCTGTGAGACAGACATGAACACACAGACAGACAGATGAGAGTAACTTCAACTGGTAGTTAGAGCCGAGTCGTGCTGAGAGCTGAGACCCGAGAAATCCTCAAACAAGGATCTTTATTTTCTCGTGTTCTGGTGTTTTGGAAAGACATCTGAGACATTTTGCTGTCACTGCAGAGTTGAAGCAAGGCTGCAATTCCGATTGAATCTTTCCAATCCTGCAAAACATTTTTATTACTTTAAGTGGATTCAGTTTAAAAACCATTGCGTCGGGTAGTTCAGCCCAGAAATGCCTTGAAATGTTGATGTCTGTCTCACACCTGTTGCTGTTTGCATGAACTGACTATTGAAACTGATAAGTGCACAAGCGTTTAAATATAACAGCTTGTCTTTTATTTTTGTCCTTTATGGATTGAAGAATGAAACATGAGCAACATGTACTGACAGTAAAAGACAATAACAGCTTGTCCCTCTTCCCATTTTGCTTGCGGGTGTTTTTTTTTAACATCCAGGAAGCTTGTTTATTCACTTAAGCCCAGCTGTTGAGAGCGAAGCGTTTTAACTCTCCTTTTGTGAGTTGACTCAAAATTCCCTTGACAGTTGGATGGAAACACGGCCTCTCCCTCTCCTCCTCCTGCCAGCTATTTCACTTTACTGGAAGCAGCTTTAAAAATGTATAAGGACTGAGACTGACAGGTAGGTTTCACTCAGTACGTTTACTTGCACAGTTATGTTGAGCTATTGTTATAACTCGATGAGGACGTTTAATTGGACTACTGTCCTTGTCCTACAAGAACCAGGGCAGAATCGATTTTATTGACGCAAGTATGTCTAAGTCCACTACAGTAGGTAGTGATATGCCTGTAGTGGACCATCTTCTGGTTTATTTATTACATCACAAACCAAACCAGCAATCAATAAAAATGTACAATCTCATGTTGTGTCAAACTTACTCCGAAACTTTCGTCCATCATAATTTTTTTTGGAACAAGTCCGATTTTCTGCGTTTTTCGCACCTGTCCAAAGCATTTAGAGGGTCGTTTGACTAATCAGAGATTAGCAGAAAGTGGTGTGAGGAAGCAGACTGATGATGGCAGGACAGCTACCGACCATGATCTTGGCTGAATATCTAACGCACACTTTTCCGACAGCACAAACTGGATTAATGGTGTGTGTTACCCTACCTCAAACATACTGCCAAGTGTTGACGGCTGTTTAGGATCAACGGACCAGCAGAAATTGGTGGTTTTCTTTTTAATGCATGGTTGCAGTAGCACATCAAACTGGCTTAGTGAGATCCTGAAATGTCCTACACCTGGAAGCGATCAGGATAAATCCGCAGCTCCTTTATCAGCAGCTGAAACTCTCCTCCTTGCTCTTGCATGGTTCTCAGGGTTGGATTGACCCAATAATGTTATTTCTTCTTAAGAAGTGATAGAACCACAAAATCGTCCACACTGCTTGATGACTCCATTTTTTCTTCTACTGTGAATTTCCGCGAAGAAAAATAAACGCATCGGAGTGTGCAAGGTTCTTGTGTGTGACATTTTTTTATCGGATTATGGATTTTAAAAAAACATCCAAAGAAATGGACTTAAAGTGCAAAGGCCTTAAATCAATCCCCTACTGCATTATCTAGGTGTGTTAGTCAGACTTCACTATAAATCGACTTTTTCTAACATCATGTAAACGTACTGACTGACTGTGACTTGTGGTATAGGAGCAGAGCTCTCTTCTACGCCCTTTGATTTCTTTCTTTCCGCCTTTCCTTTCCTCCCCTCTCCTGCCCTCCTCTCTTTGTCTTTTGTATCTCCCTCATCTGAGCTCTGATCTTACAACGCTGACAACACTTTCCCCCTCAGTACCTTCTTCCTCTGACTTCTCATCTGTCCAGGTACAGGCCCCTCGGGGGGGGCGGGATAACTAAAACATTAAGAGTCTCGTCTAAATCAAACGACTGAATGTATGTGTAAAATATTTGTCCGTGTACAGGATAAAGGAGAAACTGTTGCATGTATCTCCATACTTTCCTTTATAATTCTGTAATAAATATATTATTGATGCTCTCGCTACTTCTCTGTGAGAGCCCATAGTATTTTAGTGTGTGTGAGTGTGTGTGTGTGTGTGTGTGTGTGTGTCAGTCCCTCATGCCGGCAAGAACTGAGATGTGGTAGTTTGATATCACTGGCGTTCTTTCATCAGTGAGGTGATTCTTCTGCTATGTGTTTGAACTGCAGTGAATCAAAGACAGCTTGTTGTACAGCTGCAGCTGGGGCCACATCACCTGCACACTCAATCCACCGACTCTCTCTTTCCCTTCTTTCCCTCATTCTTTCAAATTTTTGCTATCTTTGCAGCCTTCGGGGCTTTGTAATTTTTTTTTTTTAGCTGCTTTTTCCAAGAATACATCATGAGTGCTTCAGAAGCTAAATTTAATCAGTTATCAGCCAGCACCACATTCTCTACAGTTAGCTTAACTGTACTTACTCTTTAATACAGCGTGTAACCTGCTCAATATTATAGTCGCAGCTTTTTTGAACAGTTGAGACTTTTGCATTTTCCATTTTTTATGCTTTGTTATGCTGTTTGCTTGCTGAGTCACAGGAGAGAGAAGAAACCTATTTTATTTATCTCACTGAAAATTAGCTTCAGGTGAATTATAGAATCCATTTTTTACACATAAAGAGGCCCGTGGATCTTTCCTCCATGTCTTAGACTGCAATAGCTTTAGTCGAAACAATCACAGAGAGCAACTCAACAAATCAGCAGATGGATGAGCAATTTGTGCAGCTCATTTGAATTATTTTTTATGACTGGCCTGAGGTGGAAGGAGATGAGTTACACAGCTCTCATTACGTGCATGTGCAGTTCAAGTCTTTGAATGATTGTGCAGAAGGTTTGAGATTATTAACTCTTGTGGTATTTCTGTTTTGGGTAATTAGAAAAGTCTTGTGCGCACCTTAATAATCACTGTCACAGGTGTGTAGGCGAGCAGAAGGACATGCAAAGGAGGGAGAAACGCTCACGCACTGTCCCCACTTACAGCAAGATTCTTTTTATTAATGATGCATGTGACGTTTCTGTCAACGACCTTCTTCTATACAACTGAATAAGGTTGTTGATCGAAATGTTGAATGTATCATAAAGTCATTTAGAAGATCTTTTTGTACAAGTAAAGACAGTGTGCAGGAGTTTCTTTTCTCTTTCGTTTTTGGTAATTGAAAACTGCAAGAAAACACTGAGAAAATAGGCAACATCATCCATTGTGCAGTTATCCAGGCATGCAGATTTAAATTCGGCCAACACGTGCACTGTAAAACTGATTTGGCACCTTCAGAGTGCTTCCTCTTCCCCATGAAGGAGCTCAGTTGTTACCGTTTTTCCATATTAGGTCAAATAAGTCAGCTAAATGTTTTTAACAATGACGCCTTCTACGGTAGGCCATGAACTTATCAATCAACACTTGTAAATGAGATAGCATAAGGCCAGAGACCGTAAACACTGACTTTAATGTAGCGATTGAGAAATAGCTTATAAAGGAGAGTTGCGAAAGTCATTGCCAAAACCTGATCTGCTAAAAAGTCAGTATCAGCACAGACTGACTCGGTAAATTGCATTGATGTTTCTGAGAAAGAAATGTTTTAACAAAAATTAGTAGTTTTGTGTCAATTATTGCCATAGCTTTCAGTGTTTTGAAAAGTTAATTCTCGTATTTACTGTGGAAATGAAGCGAAGAGTCAATCTGTTTTTTGTTTTTTGGATTATAGATTAAATATCTGGATTTGTCTGATAAACTTTGAAATGCAGAAATTTTACAACATTTGCACTTTTTTTTGTGAATTTGCTCATTAATTGGTTTTACTTATTGTTCCGTCTTTGTTTCTCTCTTTCTAACATTTCTTTTTCTTTTTTTTTCTTTTTCCCCCACATATTTTAAAGATGACTTGTTTCCTTCCTTGCTATCCCTCCCAGTGAACCCAGTGTCAAACTCAATATAGACACAGAAAGGAGAAGTATTTCTGCTGGGATTCGTTTCTTGACTCATAACTGTCCTTGAGAATTGAGTAAAAATATACTGTAAAGTTATGTTTAAAGGTCACAGTGAGCGTACACTGAAAACATTCAACGAGGTAAAAGTAGCTACAGTTATAATAACAACACAATGCTATGCTCCGGGGTTCCCAGGCTGTACTTTTTGCTAGCGCCCTGATTAAAGACTGAGTTCTGGAGCATTCATCTCAGAAACACAGCGACAGATCCAGCTTCATGTTGACTACATTGATGTGGCCTGCGTGTGTAATTACATTGTAACTTCATCGTTGTAACGCTGTGATTAAGCAGTGATTTACGGGTTTATTTGTAGCAACACTGTGCAGAGTTTCATAATAGAAACCAACACAATCCGGTCACGGGCTGTGTGGGCACTGCGCTCATGGGAACCAGAGGGGCTTTAAGTGTTTGGGTCCTCTGGGAAGGCTGGGACTGTGCTGTTGTTGTTGTTGATAAACGCACTCCCACAGTTTCTGGGGCCAGAACACACAGCGCGCACAAAACACACAAACACACACATGCATACACAGGAAAAAAAGTTGATGGAAAATCACACTGCGATGCTGATGAGTGAAAAGCTATTACCGTAATGTCAGCTTTCAGGAAACTTAAAGTATAGCTCTGCGTTTCGCCTCGTGCTCATGTTCCCGTGCACTAAAGCTCAGACACAGCCTGTATGAATACATACAAATACGTATAAATGCATTCCAGTGCACAAAAGCTCAAAGGTTGGAGGGCAAATTGGAGCCAAAAAACACACAACTAGTCTGTAGCCTTTTTCTCCTCAGTTGCCACTCCATCGTATGGAGCCCGGGAGGTGACATGGATATGTTTCTTCTTTGTGAAACGCTCATTTTCCATTTTGCACAACCGTTTTATAAATTGCACATGGAATTTTGTAAATTGCACAAGTTTTAGTAACCTGCATGCACATCTTTATTGCAACGCATGTGTGATTTAGTAAATTGCACATGCATTTATCTGTATATAGCGCACCCATTTTATAAAACGCATGTGCAATTTACAAAACAGCTGCACGAAATACAAAAGAAATGCGCACGCAGATTACTAAATCTCACACACATTTCAATGAAGATGTGTTTGCGTGCAGGCACATAACGATGTGTGCACTCAATACACAAAACGTGCAAGCAAGTCATTACAACATTTGTGCAATTTATAAAAACAGATGCGTGAAATAAAACGTGTGCATGCATTTCAAAAAACAAAACCATATTGATGTCACCGTTGTCCATTGTCTGCCCTTTCTATTGCACAGGGCAAATTTTGGTGCTTTGTTGTTCAGTCATTTCTTCATTTCCTTGATCACTCTTCTTGCATCCTTCTTCTCTCTTTGACCGTATGTTTGCAGTCGGTATACATTTCAAAAAAACAGTAAGAAACAACTTTTCACCAAGGAACTGATTATATTAACCAACGTTATGTGATGACTAGTTTCACCAAAAAGAATGGTTAATAATGACTAATGGTGCTTTCATTTGTTATATATTATGGGGAAATTAATTTGTTTTGATTTAAGATTGTTGGTCAAATAAAACGACATTTTCAAAGTTTGTCCCAGACTTTAGGAGATTTTGTTTTTCATCATCTCCTCCATTTTTACACAAAACTATTCATCAGTAGGATAATTAGCAAATAATCAGTTACTTTTATGCATCGGGTATGTGTAAGACTGTTCTTGAACTTAAATGATGTAACAGTCAAATCCTGTTTCCTTTGAAGCTGTTGCATCCTGAAGACATAATCAGGATCAAATGACGCATTTACTGGCATGTATGAGTAGCACGGGGCAAAGAGGTGAGAATAAGAGTTGAGTGTTCTGACTCACCCATGAGTAAGACAGGCTGTTGAGAAAGAGACTGTGACAGTGAGGGAATATATCTGAGGTATCCATCATTTAGGCTGAATCAGAGGAATGCAGGCCACTCTACCCGCCGGCGTCACAGCTTATATATAGGCTGAACACCTCAGGAGACCAGCGTTGGCCTCCGTATACCCTCCTCCTATGGATGCAACTTAAACCGACAGCATATTAATCACACTCTAAAGCACTTTCTGACTCTTCTTTCATAAGTCACGCTGTAGCGGCGTGCTCTTTAAGTCTTGTGTCTTTGTTTTCACTTGTCTCCGGGACTCTGAAGTCTTTTGTCACGATGAAAGGGAGGTGATGATGGATTTGAAATTAAAAGGAGGGGAAAAGAGAAGCCGTTCTCTAAACAGAGACAACCATCACAGCTCAAGAGATGGCAAATGTTTACTCTTCTCTGACATTTTTCTCCTTTCGCTCTCTCCAGCTTGGTTTTCTGTCCACATAGATGTGTTGTTGGCATTGTTCAGTTGGAGGAGGGAAAGGTGTTTTAACTCAAGCTTGTGAAGGTTTTTTTCCTCCTCAAAATGCCAGAGTCTCCCTCTCGTCCTTTCCGTTTCTCTAAGCATGATGGACTACCTCAATTCCACTCTTTTTAAGTCAGGATATCTCCTCTGCTAAAACCCAGAGCTTTAATCCCAAACAGTGCAGCGTGTCACTGGGAAAAAGAGAGTTAGGGAGATGGGAAACTCAGAAAACTCAGACAAGTGACTGATGCTTTTGAAATTAGCAAGTGTTTCCCCAAAAGCTGATACAATCTCCGGACTTGACACAAAAGCCCAAGGCTTTTTTTGAATAGTTCATTATAACAAGAAGCCTCTGTGTTGACTTTATAATGAGGCTTTTCTGGAAGCTGCTCTTTAGCTGCAGACTGAGGGGTGGAGACGGGGTGAGGATCGAAGCCAGTTTCCCAGAGGTTTACTGACTCCTGACTTCAAAGGCCAAAACAGTCTCACTGTCACTGCTGCTGGAGCAAAATCCTGAGGGATTAGGAGTGTGGGTTTGTGTGTGTGTGTTTCCAGTTGTGGAAAATTACACTGTTGATGTTTTTAAGGCAAAAGTACGAGTACACAATTGAAAAAGAATCATTTCGATTGTGTCGAAAAGTAAACAGAATGATTATTTACTATGCTCATTAGCGCTGATCATGGCATGCACGTTTAATCTGTTGCAGAAAGCTGCTGATTTTAGGGCCCAACCAATATATCAGTTCGCTGGTATTATTGGCCGACAATAGCCCATAGCAGATACATTGATGTCAGTGTCTGTGTTCTCATGTGTGTTGATATTAGAACTGTTGCCGTTTTAAAATCTTTTCTTGAAAGATATTTTTTGGGCGTTTGTGTAGGGATAAACATTGATTTTAATTGTGATTAGTTGACTAGTCTGTTAGCAAGAAAACACTCAAAAAAAAATCTAAATTGAGCACAGTTTAATGTATAAGGTTAAAACATTTGAAAGGAGAGTTTTGCGTGTATTCAGGAGCCATTTAGCCTAAACATTCCTGATGATCAACGTCACCAAGCTGTTATTTTAAATGCTGTTGTGATGTGTGGCACGTTGGGCTGTTTATTACTGAATTAAGACTGCACACATCAGAAAACATGAGACTGAGTTCCAGTCATGATATTACTGTTGTGTGACCCGAAACAGTGTATTCATGCTCATTAAAATGCATTAACTCACAGAAGCCTTTCCCTTTGACAAAACATAGTACCAGCATGTAACGGGCGGTCATTTCAGTGATGAGTTGCATTACCTTTTCTGGCCGGTCGGCATCACAGCGTCTGTGGGTTGGAGTGGCAAATGTTGTGAAACATGTCAGCCAAGTGTCTCCAGCAGTAGCGTGCTCTTCTGGCAGGGCTATGTCCAAAAATACTCATGTAAGCTTTTGCATATGCAGCCGACACACGACCATGTTATCACTTTGTTCTTAGTCAAAATACTGCCAAACCTTAGAGCCGCCATTTCTCTTTGTCTCACTTAAGTTTCACTTTTCCACCTGCTGGAGTGTGCAGGAGGGGGGAGGGGCAACTTCCTGCAGTGCATGCAGGCTGCAGAACGTTGAGACGCAACGGCAAATCAGTTTTCTAGATTGTTAATTGAATCATTTTGAAACAACTAGTATTTCTGGTGCCAACTAGTGAGGGAGTGGGCTTCTAAATGTTTAACCTACTGGTCGTGTATGCCCCTACTTTTGTGCTTTTATTGATGGATAGCTGAAGGACTGGACAGGAAATGGGGAAGAATGAGAGGGGATGACATGCATCAAAGAGCCACAGGGTGAAATCGAACCAGAGTACGCCGACTCTGTACATGGGGAGCCCACTCCACCAACTGAGCTAGCAGGACGCCCTAAAGCTCTTTCTTAAAGTAATTGTCAAAAATCCCATATCCTAGTCGACATGCTGGATAGAGGAAGAAAAATGCAACATCATGTGATAAACAGGAGCTGAAAACATACTTGTTCAGTCTTAATGACAGCATTATGTGCTTACTCACCTCACTCTGTTAAGCCTTGACTGTGGAGCTGATGCATATTTACAAGCATTTAATGTGATTCAAACTTAAACCATCCATCAATACTTTGAATACACTTCTCAGTCAATACTGGCAGTTTGGTCCTTGAACTTGTGCAGGTGGTTTGTGTGGTAGTCATAGACCTCTCATGCACAAAGCTGTGCAAGTGTAGGTGTCAGTCTGTGTTTGTTGCCAAATGCATCTTCCAGTGCATCCTGCGGGTGCATTTGCATATGTGTGTGTAACGGCAAACAGATGTAAGACCCGGATACAGAAGACTTGGCAGTTTTAATGACAGGATAACTGCGTGTCTGTCTGCCTTCCATGTCTGCCAGGAGCTCAGTAACGCTGACTGGAAAATTTGAAATCACGACGCTTGCTGCCTGCTCATGTTTTATGGAAACAAACACACACGCACACACACACACACAGACTCACATTTACATTCATGCTATTTACTGACAGCTAATGGTAAGAAGAGAGACACCCACACGCCTTCTTGACATATAGCTTTTACTGCCTTCTTAACTCTAATGAGACTATGTGCTCACACACACACACACACACACACACACACACACGCATGAATTCTGAGATATGAGCCAATGACACATCCCAGCAGCATGCGACATGCCGTCATACCTCCTGCATGAGGGATTTGAGGCAGACGAAGTCCTGACGTGTATTTTGTTGGTGAGCCGTGTGCTACTTCTTTGAGAGTGTGTGTGTGTGTGTTTGTGTGTGTGTGTGTGCGTGTGTGTGTGTGTGTTTTACACCTCTCCAGATATGGCAGCTTGAGTGCTGTTGGCCTTATTCTGGCCTGTCATACGCAACCACTTACTGCACAGCATCTCATTCTTCATATTGGCTCAAATGTTAAGGTAAAGGTAAAACAGCTTTATTGTCATCATACAGTGAGTTGTGCAACGATAATATCGTATTAATGATTTTATCCAGGTTTTTTTCAGTTTATCAGTTCAAGCTAATCTGGAGTCCATTGATTTACCAATAAGAGCACCTGGTGTCATCTCAACTTGTGTCAGAGAAACAACAATGTGTTTGATATTTGGATTAAAAAAAAATTAGAAACAGATTCATGAAATTACTAGATTGGTACATGTAACTACATTTAACGTGGGATTTCGGTCATAATAGTTATGATGTAGCCTAAATTTAGTGTTTAACTCTTAAATGTGTATGTTATGCTCTCTGTTTATACTCGACTGATAAATATGTAAATTAAGTGCATTATTTAAAAACACAATCACAAACAGAAGTGATACTTATAAAAAATTAAATTGATGGGCAGATTTTACACTTTTATAATTCAAACCCTATGGGGGGGTAAACATTTGATGCCACCGTCAGCGGAAGTCACTACTGCTGAGTGGCAGCATTATTGTACAGTTTGTGTGCCGCAAAACACACAAAAAACACATCTAAAATGGGAGAAAGCTGTTGTGTGATTGACTGAGCACATAGATTCAACAAAAATTTGGAGATACAGGCTGCCGAAAGCAGCAGAAAATACGAGCAAATGGATAGCTACAATTTGCAACTGGAGAAATATAGATTTGCGGTAGCCAATTTCATTCTTATGGTACAATCCTACCTGAACTCATACTCTGTGTAACAGTTACATTTTTGTTGACATTTATTCAAAAGCATCCATGTTGATGAGCCTTTTGTTCTACAAACAAATGGAGTATGGTTAGATAGCGCTACTGTTAGCTAACAGCCAAGACAAACCTACAGTAGCTTTCCTTTATAATGGAGTAATGCTACTTCACAAAGCAAGTTTAGACAGTTAACCAGATCACTTTAAAACTTCCTACTGTACAAAGTCTGTTGATAGATGGCTGACATCCAGACTTCTGTATGCCTTCAGGCTTTGTATATTTTTCTGGCGTCAAAATCAAGTAAAATATAAATGTCAGGAAACCCGATTCCTGGCCAACTGCCGATGTCCGTGGACCACTGGTGCTTTGGTAAGTTGTAAGGATCACTGTGGAGTTCAACTGCCTTTAATTGAAGTAGATAAGCGGTAGTTTTATTCCCGTTTTTGCAGCTTCCTGTGCTAAACGCCACCATTTTGGAGGATGTTTTTGCCACTCAGTGCGACTGCGGGGGCGTGTTCAGGAGGGAAAGTGATGTCAGTGCATACCCTCGATATATAGGGGCAGGAAAAGT
>JAPXVT010000008.1:8238729-8257054 GCA_029823135.1 Acanthurus reversus | reverse complement strand
GTAATTTCGTTGCATGTAACTCGTTACTCCCCAACACTGGCCTCCGGGGGCTTGACATGCTGGGTTGCAGGCGACACCGTCAGCCGACTTGAGTTGAGCTGAGACGGACCAGTTTACACCGCCACAGCTTTCCCTCGCCCTCTTTGGTGTAGCCTGGCCTACAGTATGTGTTTTCAAAGGTGAATCCTCATGCACACAGAGATGTCAGAGTTACATGTAGCAGTTAAACCTTCAACAAAATGTGTTTGCAGAGTGTTTTATGTGTCTTCAAACATGTCTGGAGGGGATCTTTAATCCTACCCCGACATGCCAGAGAGTTCATGTCGGTATAATCATTCCTTCTGTCAATACCAGCTCGGTGAACATATTCTCAAACAACTCCACTGTAGGAGATAAGGAACATATCCACAGTATAGAATGTAAATGTCTGTATTGCCTCACTGCAGGCAGTCGTACATGTGTGCGAGAGAGTGTGTGAGGCCCTTTGTCTTCTCTTTTTTGCTTGTTGTTTCTTCTTTGCTCTCTTTCATCAGACAGTGTAGTGGTTTCATGTTCCCTCTGAACCCAACAGACTTCAGTTCATTAGGACAACAATACGTGTCTGAAACCTGTGAAGCAAAGTTTTCTATAAAACTCTACGGTGTGAACTTCGCCACAGGCAACAGGATGCTGCTCCGAGTAGCAGTAGGGTAGGTCGGGGCCTTCTGAAAATTCCAGTGTCTGGCTCTTTGAAAGAGACGTTTGATCCTCAGAGGCAAAGAAAATAGAGACGATGTGTAAAACATATGATGAAGGCTATTAGGGACTGCAGAACAGTGTTCAACAAGAATTTTCTCGAGCATTGTTTTGAAAAAAAAAAAAACACAATCAGTTCCGCCCAATATCGTCATCAATTTTCCTCGAAGAATGAAGGTTTGCCAGTGATTTCAGATGAGTGATTTCATTTATGTCTCTCATCCACTGATATCATTGCAAAATGTTTCGCCTCTCCACTGGCTGTAAGAGAAAGAGGAAGAATGAGTTCCACGTGAAGCCAAAGTGTGTGTCAAGTGTTTTACTGTTACACCTAAATCTCTTCTTGACAGTGAAGCTGCTTCATGTTCAGGCACAGATGACTGATTCATCACCCAGCAGGGAAGTGTTGTTATGAAAATGTGGAAACACTTTAGCACCATTCAGCATTTATAAGCACCATATCAGCACATATCAAGAAATTTAAGTGTTAATGTCTTTGTTAACAACTATGAAGTATTTGTAACTGCTGTACAAACACTTAATGAATGCTTAACCAAGTATAATACTATAATCATAAGCATTATCATTATTATTAGTCATTATATTTTAGATGATTAGAAAATCCTTTTTTGCTTTCACTCGGGTTGCTCATAATGTGTATCTTTACAATAGAATAAAACAGAAAATACTATCTTCTTTTGCATACAAAGGACAAAAATTGTCTTGCATGTGCAAATGTGTATCAAAACACATTCTTAATAAAACAACATATGCATACTAAGTATGGAATCAAAACAGGAAAGAAAAGACACAACCGAGCAACTTTTAAACCAGGCACCTGCAAATATGTGTTAAATTAATGAGTATTAATCAGTGATTTTGCCAACAAACACACTTGCATCACCGACTGTTCCCACCATTAGGCACACAGGTCTGTATAAATTGCACATTCACACTTACCAAAAAAAAGCATTTAATTTAGAAACTGTAGCGTCCATTTAAACACTACCGATGAAGATTAATCCATTAAACTGTAATTAATTGTAATTTAGGCCCAATGCACTTAACAGCAATGGTAAAACCACATGTATGAGTAAGACTGAATCAGATACCAGTTAACATGACTGAGTCAGGCCCTTTTTTGTCTTTGGGAGTTTTCAGGTTTAAACAGTAAAGTTAACCAGACGACCCAGTGGGCCGGCATCTTTGAACAGTTAGATCAATAAATACACAGAGTGCAGTTCTGCTTGGCAGATAAACTGATTTTGTAGTTTAAATAACGTCTAAATTGCACTCCTGGAAAGACTTTTCTTAAAACAGAAGAATGAAAAGACAAGTTGACACAAGGGAGTTGCAGTTTTAAATGTTCTTTAGTTTTATTACCTAAATTAAGATTATTTGTAGTGATTGCAAAAAATTAATTTACAGTGTTCAATAAAACATTTTTTAATGTTTTCCTATGTTATTAAAAGCTGTATATATGATAATTATATTCATACATACCTGTTTGAAATCACTTGAGACATATGATTATATATAATTAGGCCTACAAAAATGCTTTGCTGTGTTAGGAGTCAGGTGCTGTCAGATCACCGCCAGCCTTGAGTCTTGGATCTGTACCAAGGTTTCTGCCTGTTAAAGGGAAGATTTTTCTTGCCACTGTCACCTAGTGTGTGCTCATGGGATAAGTGCTTTCAATTGTAGGGTCCAAAAAATTTAATGTATTTTAATTATAGAGTGTGGTCTAGACCGACTCTATATGTAAAGAGTCTTGAGACAACTTTGTTGTGGTTTGATGCTATTTTAACAAAACTGACTTGACTTGGTCAAGAGTTTATGTACCATTTTAAATGCCTCAAAGGAGGGGTTGTTAACAGCAACTTGATATACTGCTAAAATGCTTTTATGCTGTATTATACAAATGCACTACAGAGTTATAAAGCCATTCAAACAAATGTGTGTCACATGACTGGCCACATACTAACATATCATGATTAAAATTGCTAGAAAAGTGACTCTTTAAGGAGTCCCAGGGGACCACTGAGTACTTTTACTGAAGTACTTTAAGTAACACTTTCTATGAAGCCTGTCTCTATAATGCATTACAACACATTATGAACATTTATAACACATTATAACGCATTACGAACACTCTTATAATGAGGTTATGGTTATGGGTAGGGTTAACACAGTATGTTCAGAGTGCATTATAGATAGATGATTTCAGTAAGTATTGTCGTACTTTACTTACATCCAAATCTGAAGTACTTGTAATTTATTTGAATATTTCCATTAAAAGCAATTTTATACTTCCACTCAGTATTTCTACTCAAGTAAAAGTATAATTACTCCCAGAAAAATTATTAGTACTGAAGTAAAGATGAATATTAGTATTTGAGGAAATTACTCAAGTTAAAGTAAAAATTACCTTGTTAATAAACTACTAAATAACTTAAAGTATGAAATATGGAATAATGTGACTGCAGTTTGTTAGATTTTTACCTAAGGTAAGATATGGCACTAAATTCAAACTCTATATTTTCATAGTACTGCTGGAAAACGAAGTAGTAGTTCACTCTTTCGCCAATAGGGCACAGCCATCTTCACACAAGCTAAGTGGTGACGTTACTGGTATGGTTCTGCTTGCGCGGGACTTACTGTCAATGGAGGGGACATAAATTGCATTGCTGGTTTCCAGCTGTTTTGATAGACGAATTTGAGTTTTGGATTACTCATATGGACATGCAAACACAAGAGAGGAACCATTACGAAGGTAGTGAGAAGTAAACATGGTAAAAAGTTTTTCTTTCCAAGACGACACTAACTTTGTCATCAATTCTTTGTTTCCAGTATAATGTTAACGTTTCTTCATTACTATGTTACTATAGAAGGAGTAAGATCTTGGTGGTGTCAAGAACAAAAAGACTGCTTTTTTCACAAACAAATGGATGGGCACATGTTTACCAACCCAAACCAATGGCTTGATTAGGCTAACGTTAGCTACATTAGCTGCTGATGATCGTGGTGACATTAATGTAAAGCTGGCTAATTTTAGTAATTTAAATCAATGTTGTGAACCGACAGCTTGATGGAGAGAGTAGGTGAGTGTGTTTAACTTGTCTCCATTAAGGTGTTGGTTTACAACATTGATTTGAAAGATTAACGTTAAACGGCATACTGTAACATTACTATAACGTCAGCAGCTAATGTAGCTAACATTAGCTTAACCAAACTGTCGTTTTGGCTCGGTAAACATGTGTCCATCCATTTGTCAGTGAACAGAACAGTCTTTTTATTCCTAATGTGAAGACACCACCAAGATCTTGCTACTTCTAAAATAACGTAGTAACGTTACCGTTATTTTGGAAATGAAGAGCCTCCTCCTCATTAAGAGATGATAAAATTAAGTCTTGTTTTGGAAAAATAACTTTTCACTAAGTTTACTCCTCAGTACCTTTGTAATGGTTCCTCTCTTGTGTTTTCAGGTCCGTATAAGTAATCTCAAACTCCAATTTGGCCATTGAAACAACTAGGAAGGTTCAATGTATGTCCTCCCCGCAAGCAGAACCAGAACCATACCAGTGATGTCCCCCATTAGTTTTTGAAAAAGAGTGAATACTTTCTGGTTTTCCAGCAACACCAGATAAATATAAAGTTTAAAATCAGTGCCATATCTTACCTTAGGTAAAAATCAAACAAACTACATTCATATTATCCCGTATTTCATTTTAAGTAGCCTACAAGTTGCTTTCCATTTTGGGGGATTGACATGCCAAGTTGTTCTGAAAAAAGTCATTGATCCTATGTTTTTAGCCTCACTGTTGACTGTAGCCTGTAGCTCCTGAGATGAGATCCACATTCAAGTCTGCATGGGCTCTGTCTGAAGCTCACGCTGTGGGGTGAGGCAAGACCAACGACAATTACTGCAATACCTTTTTCCTGCAAAACTCCAGCAGTGATTTGTGGACAAGAAAACTTAACCAGACCCTCTATTGGCATGACAGTGAGTATATAATAATAAAATTTTTGTTTTTGGGTGAACTATCCCTTTAACATTCACATTAAAAATGGCAACGTTAATATTAGCTAGCTAACCATGTTTTCACAACATGTGCTCACTGCTGTCTCATCTAGATTCTGGTATAAAAAGTGATATCACATGTGGACAGCAGTTGTTGCTGGAGACTGCCTCTGGTTCTAGATTTACCTAATCACCCTCACATCATGGACAACACTTGTTTGCGTTTGGCTTCTTTTCCTCCAGACTGAATGGTTCTTCCACCTCTGCCCAGGAGTCATGCAAAGGTCTACTGCAAGCATTTAGAGATCATGCTAAGATGAAACATCTTAGTGATGCTGGCATTTGTTTTGTCTACATCACAAGAGAGCTGAAATGAGATTTTAATGAATTATTATAACAATCTGTTAAGACCTGATAGAGCTTGAACCTATACACAAGTATACAGACCACCTGCAGAGTTCATTATTTTTTATTAGCTTCATCCTTTCATCTTATTTTTGCCAGCTGCGCTGATTCCATCAACCTGTGCTAAGTTTGCAAACAGACCTTGCGGTCTAAACATGAAGCACCTTGAGATGATTATATATTGATGAAAATATCTGATGGTATATAGACTGTAGTATTAGACCATACTGCTATATATTATATCTTCACACCTCTGTGTGAGGGCAGAAATGCAACTTTTCTTGCCAGTGTGGCAGAGCATCAATGTCTCGCTCTCTGCCAGGAAAATTGTTGATCACCTTTTAAGACACAGAGAGAAAAAAAGCAAACTCACATATCATCACGACCCTTTGTTCCCATATTAAACTGCACCTGAAGGTAATTTCCTATGTTTTCTTTTGTCCTCTCAGTCTATCTGATCAGACAAAGTGGTGACTGATTGCAGAAATAACAAACAAATAACAAAGATCCAACACAGTGACTGAATGTTTTTAAAGAACTTTTGTTTTTTGTACTTGAAAAGAAAAACTCTGTCAAAAAAAGAACCAAAAATTGCTGCTTTGTTGCATAATTTAGACAGAGTATTAAAATTAAACCCAATTACAGCAAAGCTCAAGCAGTATAAAACAATTACATTTTTGTAGTATTTACTTAACTGATCATTTTGCTGTGAAAAGATTAGTCCTCAGTAATCCAGTTTAATGTAATCCACTACTTCCTAACCTCTTCCCTTAGGGCCCAAGGCAGAGGTATATTCCCTTGACTGACAATTACAGATAATTACAGTGTCGGAGTGAAAGCTTTATTTAACAAGCTGTGTCCTAAATTACCTATAATTGACATGGTCATTTTATAAAATCATTGACTATGTTTGACGACTTTTTTTTTTGCTTTTCCAGATGTTTGTGGGCTGAGAGACGTGACCTGCTTCTCCTGATTAATGACTTCAGAGAAAATGAGTCGAGGCCAGTGGGCCACACCGAGACCTTTACACTAAGAGGTAATATGTTATTTTACACATTATTGAAGCCTGTGTTTGATATTATCTGTTGTGCAAATTCAATTCAAAACAAATTCTTTCCACTGTTGCATGAAAGTCAAATAAACAAAGTCAAATAGGGTGGCAATGATCACTGGGTTTGATTTATTTCATATAACATGATGCAACCTGACCCACAGCCAAAATATTGTCGGCATATTATGTTACTTCAGCGTTTTAAGAAATTGGTGAAAAAAAAAAAATGGCTTATGATTGTCAAGCTGCAGGACATGAGGAGTTTCCCACTTCAGAGTGTCTCAAGAGGGAGGCAGAAAAAACAAAGTGTTGGAATGAAACATTTAAACTGACAGCAACCATCATAAAATCCATCAGAGAATAAGAAGGAAACAAGAATTAAAAGGTTCACAATCAGGAGGGTAGAGTCCCAATTAATTAAACCCTGTTATGTAGCAATGCAAAGCCTATGCATGCGACAACTCATTATTTATGCCCAAGACTCCAAACTAACTACAGTCCACTTTCTGGGGTCAAAACTGATCGTCTATCTGGAGTGAGAGGCATAACTATTTAAATTTAGTCCGTGGAAATATGAGAACGACAAAATCAGCCCCTAACTCTTCAGTGATCTGTAGTGTAATTGTTTATATATACATGACTTTCAAAAACATTTGTGGCATATTCATTCAGGGTTGACTTTTTAACTATTTTAAATCTTTAGTAATAAAAAATATCTAAAATTAGAGACATACAATGAACAATTCAGTGCCCATCTTTAAGTCTTTAAACGTCTTTAATTTTGACTTTGCATCCTTTCAAAATACCATATGTAGGTCCAAGCCCGTCTTTTTAATATGCTACAGTGCTGTGTCTTGTGTTGTTTAAACAGATCTAAGTAAAAAAATAACAAAATTTCATTCACCTGCCTTCCAAGTGATGATATTGACCAGAGGACATGGCTGCAGTTGATTAAGTAGCCGAAGTGAATGAAGAAAAGGTTTTGGCTTTTACGAGTGGGTGCTATGGTCAGCAAGCTAACATTAGCATCCATTTACTTAAGTGAAACAGACCCTGTGCAAATATCCCTTATAAAAGTTATGGTTTTTGTAACGATATGTTGTTATGGACACAGTAATCGTAACTGGGTGTAGACAGTAGTATCAGCTGTCCTCGTGCTCGGTTAAAACAAAAGCACTGTTTAATATATTACCGTAATCTTTACCAGAGATATTCAAACAGGGTCGGTTTTGTGTAAGTGAATGGATGCTAATGCTAGCTAGCTAACCTTAGCAGCCACTTAAAACTTTGTCATTCACTGGCTTTATCAACAGCAGCCATGTCCTCTTTACCCAGATCTGTTTAAACAACATGGGACACAGAACTGTGGCTTACTGAAAAGACAACGCTTGGACCCAGACAAGGTATTTTGAAAATGTGTTACGTCAGACTTAAGAAAACAAACAAAAAAACCAACAAGCACTTTAACGGAGTCCGACATACTTCCGTCAATCGATTCTCTCCTGGTTCTTGTCAAGAACAGCAGTCCAACTAAATGGCCTCATTGAGCTAGAACCATTGCTTGATAGACTGTATCTGAATCTAGAATCCTTTCCTGTATCTGTCTGTTCATGAGCATGCACTCTGTGTGTATGTGTCTGCGTGTCTCCATCCTCTGTTTAAACAGACTGACCCCTCTGTGCTCTGGGGGTCAGCTTCCACAGACCCCCCTCCACCCCTCCTCCCAGTCTATCTCTCACCGTCTCACCGGGTTGCTCTCATGTATACACTCCCCCTCCCCTCCTCTCCCTTCCCCCCTCTCCCACTCTCTCCCCCTCCCCCATTAAGACCATTCCCCTGAGCTTTCCCACACTCACATCAAAGGACAAGACTGTGGAGGGTGTGTTAGAGCACCCTGCTATGGAATGCGAGTGTGTTAATGTGTGTGTGTGTGCGTGCTGGTGTGTGTTTCTATGTGTGTTTAACAAGGCTGTGTTGGTTTATTGTGTTGTTTGCTCTTTGTTGGACTTTTATGAGGGATGATGAGGCCAGAGGGTGAAGCACAGGAAACTGTGCCCCTGCCAGGGAGGATGTGACATCATGAGGGATGGATGCATGACACATGTCTCCTGTAGGGGTAGCCAGCAGTTGATTGGTTTGATTTTTTTTTTTTTTTTTTTGCAATTTAATGCAACCTGTGGAGGCTTCATGGGATGCCAACATCATCAGCATCTCAGTAAAGTTGTGTAAAGTTCTGTGCTGAACTACACTGTACAACTGCAATGGCAAAATGGACACAACTGCATTTTGTCAAAAAGAACTCATATTTGCAACAGATAAAACTGGCAATTAACCAGCGAATCGATGTCTTTATGGTAAACACATCTTGCTTGCACAAAAACATATGTATCTATTTGTGGAATATGCCAGAAATGACATATAATGTCAAAAGTATGTTTTCATCTATGCAAAATTGCCTAAAAATAAGAATCGTTGTTTTCTTTACCATAGATTAAGCCTGTAAAATCTTCAGATTAAGTGGGTCGTCTTCAACAGAGTCTGCCATGTTGCTCTGCCGTGTTTCTACAGAAGCCCAAAATGAACAAACACTGGCACTGAAGAGAGCTTTTAGTTTTCCCCTTGTTTCTAATGTGTTTCTGCACCAGGAGCGATGCATGTTAGAGACACATGCCTGCATAAATGCTCTGGCCTCAGATCTGGAACTGATCATGGCCTAATTACAGAATGGCCATCCATTGCTAATAACTGTTAGCCTGGGTTGGTGAGGTTGCTATGTGTGGAATGTACCTGCCATGTAATTTATAACTTCTTTGCCTTAAAGTTCTTAGTACCAAATTTTGGTAAATAGGTGTATCAAATCCAACATTAATTGTCCTTTTGATATTTATTTCTTATTGACAGTTTATTTCTTCTTAATTTCTTTGCTATATTGTTTTGTTTGTTTGTTAAATTACCTGTGGGTAATGCAGAGAATTTGAGTGTAATCAAACTGTACATTTTTAATTTTAATCGAAATTTAATTTGAACGCGTCCTGAAAAGGAGACTTTGCATTAAAATTGGGGTCATCTTCAAATTAAAATGTTCATATCAGAAAATAAAATGAATAGGTGAGAAAATGAATAAATGAAACAAAAGCAAATAGTTCCCAAAGGCTGTTTTCTTATTATAATATGATAATAATTAAACCATTAAAACTGTTGCGTACTAGCCTGATAACAGAGACAGTGGTTGAACCACCTGTTTTTCCTGCACAGACTGTGAATGCAGAATGCATGCATGATAAAGCCCATTCTCACAGCTGCATTACTGCAGTTACATAATAGGAGAAGTAGTCCTTCACTCTGCTGCAGTCCCGTAAGCCCAGACTGTCTTCTGACCAGCAGTGGTTATGGTGGACCGAGCCAGCGTGACCTCAGTGACGTGCACTTTTCACTGCATGTGTATCATCTGGACGGAGCAGAGTGTGAATCATGTCAGGGTCTGTTTTGTGTTAAAGCAGCAGATGCGTGTTGTTTGCTCGCTCTCCCTCATTGTTCCTCTCTCTCCCTCTGTGGGTGCATCCTAATTCTGTTATTTCGCGTCGCCAGGCACCTGAAATCGATCAGGCTTATTCCACAGCGTAGCTCAGACGGCTGATGCACAAGAGCACCGTAGGTGGAAGTCTTTTAAATTGACTGACACTCCCTTTTGAAAATGTGTTCATAATTAGATGCTGCATCAAAACTGTGTCACCACTACATGGCAGCTTTTTTCAAATTAAGGATGCAGACAAGTATTGTCAGCAACTCAAGTTGAGCATTTTTAATTTTTCTTTCTTCTAAAGTTTGACGTGTGGATGATTTTAGGTCTAAATGTCAACATTGTTTCTCTTACTGTCATTTATCACAAAATACAGTGTTCGAGCTGTTTATTTTGGCATTACATACATGCAGTGATAGTTCAGCAATCAGCCACTGATTAGAGTTGCAGTGTGGACTTTTTTTTTCTGCAAAACAGCAGGGCCACTAAATTCTTTCCACACAATTTTAAGCGCCATCATTACCTGTACTGGTTAAATGAGAGATTTACAAGTGAAATAAACTAATAAATGCAGATGCAAGTCATGCACATTTGGTGTCTGATGCAGTTTTCTTGTTTCCTCCATTTCTACCTCATTGCATCTCTCCCTCCTTTCATCAAAGAAAGAAGTAAGAGAAATGGGGAGATGATAAAGGTAATTGGGATGCACCCAGTATTTTGCACCCCTCTCAAGCATTTCATTTCTCTCAGCCCCTTTCTCTCCCTTTCTTCACTCTCATCTCACCTCATTGCTTTCAGTTCTTCCCTGCCTCTGTGCTCGTCTCACTCAGATGGATGTTGCTGATATTCTTCTTGGTAGTTTTGCTGCATCACGACACAAGCTCGCCAAGGTTCTCTTTGTCTACCTTCCTGCCGGATTGTGCACTTCTACACTCAGAGCCCTTTGATGCTAGTGGAAATAGCTGGTTGAGATAAATATGGTGGAAAGTCTCGCGGCCTGTGTTTACACCAAGCCAGATGGCTCTAAACAAGCTGGGGGAGAAGACACAAATACGCTTTTCTCAGAAGGGCTTAATTTAGAGTACTGTGTTGGACTGTAACGTTGCTTCTTGGTTGTGTTGGAAACTCTTTCAGACATGCTTTAAAATCCTGGTCCAACCTGTATGACACAGTGTGGTGATCACATGGTGCAGGATTGAAAATAACTGTGTGAGTGCAACAGTTGTTATCTGAGAGGATTTGCAGCACATGTGTTGAAATGAACATATTTTAGATTTTTTGCGTTATGGTCCCTTGTTTTGTTAAATTGAAGAAAGTTTTCATGTTCTTCGTCCCAAAAAGAGAACAAAAAGTTGGGGCAAAATGTCTGTACTTGTGTGTGGATGTGTGTTTCTTTGTGTTTGTGCATCTGTGTGTTTTACATGGGTGTGACTCGACAAATGAATGAGTGCATTGTTATTGTTATGGCACTTGCTTTGAGCCCCAGGCATAAGAATCCTGCAACCAGTTAAATGTGATTGCATATTCATGCAGTGCTTTAAATTGCCGTTGTTTGCATCTAAGTGGTCTTTCCAGATGCTATTGCTCACCTTTACATCGCTAATGCCATATCCCTACTGCTTTACCTCGATGCTGTCCTATGAAAAACAGTGTGTGTCCAGTTGCAACTTTTCACAAGCAGGCCTGTTTTCAGCTTTGTGACGATGCATGTTTTTCTGATATTGCCGTGGGAGAAGTGGAAAAATCTTCTTTTTAAGTACTTGCCATTCACTAAAAATTATCTTACAGTCATAACTTTATTCTATCTGCTTCCCCAATATCAAGCCAAACATCGTGCATACATCTCCCACATGTTGTTAAGCAGACCAGGAAACCATATGAAAGTGTTAGCTATAGCAAGGCACAGAGAGTCAATATGTTGACACGCACAGTTAAGTCGAGCTATGATTACAGCTCAGACAGGCCATTCAGTTGGACAACTATCCTCGTCCCAAAATACAAGAACTGGGGGAGATGTGATTTAAAAGACAAAGAGTATGTCTGACTCCGCTACAGTAGGTGGCGATACACCAGCCTTCAGCTGGTTGCTGTTGAACCTTCTTCCTGTTGACCTGTTAAGTCACACGCCAAATAAGCAACAGTGTTGTACATTTTGTATCTACACTTTGGTACAAATGAGATGCACGCTACCCCTCATGTTTACAGGATTCTTGTTTTCTTCCTGATTGTCGTCTACAAATTTATGCTGTTAAACTTCCGGGTCAAAGACCGCCGCAGGAACTATGAATTACACACAGAGCGCATCAGCCAGTTCAAGGCTAATTTAGGCATGTACATGCAAAAATCAGTCAATGGCATTATTTGGTTTGTTAATGCAACTTTGAGAAATTTGACTCTGTAGGATTTCAGTTGTGTTTACATTAAAAGTCTAGTTTTAGTTGGACTAACAGGGTCAATCAACTTTTTCTAACGTCTTGTAAACACTCTGACGCCACTGTTGATTTTATTTTCTCCCCTTTCTGTTAAAAATGGTTCAAGCTGACGACTGCTGAGTGTGTATTTATGGAAAATGCTTTGCAGGAAAGAAAGGATAATGGGATGGGTTTAGAGAGGCACATGTTGGAGAGGAATCATACAATGAAGAAACTTCTAGGTGTGTATTGTGTGTTTTGGTGCATGCCTGCATCTGAAGGTATTTGAGTGTAGTTTTAGCTTGACAGCCAGTCAGAGGATTTTCCAACAAGTTTTCATCCCCCGGGGCCGACTGTAAAACTAATTCTGGAGGTGTGTTTAGTGTAGGTGTGTGTGTGTCTCTTAATTTTTGGTTATGTCGCCCATTGGATTTGGGAAACTGGTCACCATGGGAACGGACTCTCACTCCAGGTGGTGTGTAATGGAATGTGGTCCCTCTGGGCACGGTTTCTCTGTGTGTGTGTGTGTGTGTGTGTGTGTGTGGCATACTTGTCTTTTTCTTTTCCAGCATTTTCCACTCAAATGTACTTTGTAAGAAACAAAAGGAGAGAGAGGATTGGTTTGGTTCATTTGGCACTGGGTAGTTAAGAGCTTGACTTTGTGTGTGAGTGTGTGTGTGTGTGTGTGTGTGTGTATAAGGGTTGATTGTTGTTGCATGCCCTGCCCAGTGCACACTTATAAACTCAATGCCCTCACACAGTAGGGCATGAGGAGGCAGAAGGAAGAAGGGAGGGAGCAAGAAACGAAGTGGAAATAAAACGAGAGAATGAAGGAGGAAAGATAAACGTGGGAGAGACAGAAGAGAAAAAAAGGAGAAAGAGTGAGAGTAAGAGAATCAGACACTACACGTCTGGTCATGTCTGCTGCCATGCATTCCGGGCGAGGCCACTTCCTCTATGTGATGACCCCAGCCACCCCTGCGCTGCTGACTTGGTCTGGTCTCCCAGTTGCAGGCAAGGCTGTATTTGCTGTCGGGACTGGTCCACTTTGGGCAACACGGGGGTGGGAGGGGTTGCGGAGGGTGTCGGTGGGCAAAACTCTGCAGAATACTGTGCCTGTCTTCCTATGCGAGAATGTGTGAACGTAGACGTGTGTGTGAACGGCAGCTGTGAAGAGGAGAGTGCTTCAGAATTTTCCAGAGTGAGAAAGAAAAGAGAGCTTTTCCAGGATGAAATTCTTGGCTCCCTTGAAGCTCAGGGTACAGCTGGAGCAATTCTCCCTCCCTCCGCTCTCGTTCCCTCCTCCTTTCCCTCTCTTTCCAACCTCCTTCACTTCCTCCCTCGCTTCCTCGTCTCCCCTTCTCTCTTCATTTTATCTTGTAGCATTTTTTTTTTTTTTTTAATCCTCAGGTTTTGGTGACTTGGATGCTGTTGTTTCAAAATGAAATTAAACTTCATCATAACACCCGAGGGCCCCTTTAAAAATGTTGAATCCTCTCCACATGGTGCTCATGCTGCTTTTCGGATTAGATTCGGTTAAATTTGATTAATCTTTATTGATAACATGGGGCTTTTGTTGCTGAAAGTGGTGATGGGATACATAAATTCAAGTAGAGCTTTAAAGGAATAAAGCGAATGTGCTTTTTCCTGCAGCCTCCTGCACAGCTGCATAGAATACACATGTGCCTGTTTACATCATGTGTGTTTAGATTTCACAGGGAAGCCCCTCTTTTTTTCCTTCTTTTTGCTGCGATCTGATTGGATCGGGGGATGTGTGTGTCGGTCAGTGGGAAGGCCTGGTTGTGGAGGTTGAGGAATAATCTGAGGTACTGGTTGGAGTTTAAAAGACAAGTTGGTTTGAGAGACCTCATCTTTGTCCTTCTCTCCCTCTCACATGCGCACACAGTCTGTACCACATCTGCACTGTTTTGCTTGTCTGATCACCCACCAGCTTACTGACATGCACACACACTCATACACCCACTCTCATATTAGCACATACACACAAAACATGGAATTCAGAGTTGGGGAGTGGGGGGAAAGTCCCTGCTAATCTAGGACTCCCAGTCTTGCCTTTGCCTTTCTTTCCACTGACATTCACACGACTTCTCCTCCTCTCCTCCTCTCTCCTCCCTTCCTCTCTTTCTCCCTACACACACTTTCTCTGCTCTTTGTGGTGGACACAAACTCAGTGCTGTTCAGACTGTGACTCATGCGCGAGGAATGCCCCACATTAACATGTGGAGAGATAGAAGGAGGAAAAGTGAGGGGAGGATGGGAGACGAGTACAGCTGGGTAAAAAAAATGTAGCAGGTTGTGTGCAGAGGGGAAAAAATGAGTAGAAATGACTAAAAATGTTGCTGTTCCCATAGTGGGTCAAGGTTTGAGAATTTGTTGTGTCTCAAAGATTCATGGGAGGAAGCGGGAAAGAAGGGATGATTATTCCACTCTGGGTCTGTTTACACACCAACAGCTGTTGCACTTCTCTCTCTCTCTCTCTCTCTCTCTCTCTCTCTCTCTCTCTCTTTTCTCGCTCTCTCCTCTTTGAGACATGTAGAGTTGATTAGCGAATGGATACAATGAGTCATCAGTGTCTGGATTGTGTATATTTGTGTGTGCATGCTTGCACATGTATGTACAGACTCAGGAGTCTGCGTGTGTGCGCGTGCATGTGTGCGTGCATGAGCCACAAGATTGATAAGCGGAGGTTGACGCTCAATATAGTGTGTGTTGCATGGTTACCGATCGCCAAACAATTATATCTGCAAGCCCAAGAATAGCCTCATGGGATAAAGGAGCGAGAGTGTGTGTGTGTGTGTGTGCTGTTGGACTTTATAAGAGTATTATTGCGTGTTTGTTCCATTTTGTTGTATCTTGTCTGTGTTGAGGTGACCGTGATCTCTGTTGGTGTAAACTATTTAAATGTCAGTGTGTTCTGCAGGCCAGGTGTGAACAGTTTTTGTGTGTGTGTGCGTGTGTGTCCATGTTCATGTCAGGGTGACATCTTAAAGAGTTCATGCACATATGCTCGATGTAAATCTGGGCATCTGTCTGCGCTTTCGAAAGGCGTTTGTCTTGGTGTATTTGAGCCACATACATCTGTGTCCATATGATTTTGACTCTGTGAGTGTGTATGTGTGTGTTGAGATCTTGAGAACAAAGCACGGCTGGGCTCCGAGTCCCTCCAGACGTTACGTTGCTCTCCTCTGGAGCGGACCCAGCAGCAGAAGTAGGTCGGCCGACAGCACCCCTCCTATGGGTGGGGGAGAAGCGGAGAAAGATCTGGACTGGGTGGAGGTGTGGGCTGGCACCCAGGCTGCTTGCAGAACAGATAGACAGATCGAGGCTTGTAAGCTCAAGGACCGTGTACACAGTGATCAGAACAGGATAAGATGAAGATGTTAAGATTATATGCTGAGAAACATAATGCTTTGAAATAAGTTTAGAGCGGTTCTTATTCCAAAATAGAAATCAAAATTTAGGGAATGTAATTATAAACAGGGAAAAAAATGGTTCTACAATGATTTATAGCATGAGTTTTTACCAGAAAAACAGCAGTTGATGCATTTTTCATAATTCTATTATCCAAGGTTGTGTGTCTTACTAATGTGTTACATTTTTTCTATTAAATGGATGTATCACATTTGGGAACAAAAGCTCTTCATGCAAAATAACATCATATTCAAAAATATAAAAAAGTCAGAAGAAGAGTGCTCAATTCATATGAACTTGCTAGTTTTTCACTGCTTTGTTATTTAGTGTTTAACTGCTGCAGTCTTGGCCAGTTTTCCGTTTTCACTTGTTTGCTTCTTGCACACTTTGCATTTGGATTAACCTGAAAGCGTTAGGCTTACGTAAGATAACTTAATGGTAGTAAATAAAGTATTAAAGGTGCTTAATTTCTCAAATCTTCAGGGACAAATGGAGACCAGGAGAGACGGGTAGCTCCATGTCAGAGAAAGCATTTTTGACTCAGAATATAAATCAAGCACCGCAAAGAGTACTTCAAGTATTTGAAGACGTTTTGAGATTTATGAAGTGTTCATTTCACCAACGTAAAAATTACACCTGTTGTTTTGAAATGATTTGTAGCATGTGCACATAAAAATGTTACAGGGATCATAACTCTAGCTGTCTTCACTCTAACTGTATGCCAGCATAGTAGATGTATTAAATGACAAACTGGTATAATTATGTTTGTATTTTTCTTATAAGAAAAAAATGGCATTAACTGCTCCTGCATCACATAAGAAATGCGTCCTAACAGTCAAATATTTTAAGCTGCCTGACTGGTATGTATCCGTTTGCCATGTTGATGTTGGTGTATATGTTCAGGCTCAGGGGTTGGCACTGTGACCTCATAGCAAGAAGGTCATGGGTTTGATTCCCAGCTGGGGCACGGCCTTTCTTTGAGGAGTTTGCATGGGTCTCCTCTGAGTGCTCCAGTTTCCCAGTTTCTGGTCTTAGACTGGTCTACCGTGACAGAGGTACTGGCTCAGAATCTGGAGTTGGTCCCCGGGGGCCGTGCTGTGGCTGCCCACTGCTCCTCAGGGATTGGTTAAATGCAAAAACCAAATTTCACCGTACACTGTATATGTGACCAATAAAGTACCTTTACCTTCAATAGTAAAACTGTTTTTAAGGCCAAAAAATATGAAATGAATTATTTAATATTGGCCGGTTTATGGGATATTTGAATTCTCTTGCTTCCCAATATCAGTATCGGAATTGATTAAGATAGAGATTCCAAAAATTACAAAAAATGTTGGTCTGGCCCGAAATTTAACAATAGAGTCAGCAGAGAAGCTAAAGATGCAAAGGAAAGTTACACCATCCCTTGCCAGCCAGGGATGAATATCACCACCACTGCTGCTACCTCTGGGCAAACAACCAGAGATGGAACTGAAGACTTAAGTGCAAAAGTCTGGCAGTTCTGTTTGGCAGCAAACGTCTCTACCATCAGACACCCAGACAGCATTCAGCTTGGAGGGGCGATTTTTGTCCAGTGGAGGGTGGAAAATTGTCTCCAATATTGTTTTGAACGGCTTAATGTTTTGGTTTTTCATAATCTGTACTGAGGAGAGCATGCTTTATGTGAAATATGAGCCCCAGCCAGTGAGCTAGTAAAATAAAACACTGGTTTTATAAGCCCCAAGTTTCTTCTTCAGCTCTTTAATATGCTGATGTCAGATGCTGATGAGGTCGTCATGGCACTTATAGTTCCATCAGCTGGCATAAGTGGGAGTGTTTTCTCTTTGTTCTCTTATGCAAGTTTGAGCTTGGAGGCTAAAAGTCGAGGGGCTAACTTGTCCAGGGGAATGTGCTTACGCATACCTACACATACACACACACACACACACACACACACACGCTAACGCACACTAACACAATATGTACATACAGTAAGACCCAGTGTTGAAGCGTAGCAACTCCCCAGCTTATGATTTACATTCCACAGCAAATCTGCAGCCGGCTTAAATTACAGACTGTCGCACCGAGTCAGGATCAGAAGCGTGGCTGTGTGTTTCTTTATGCACACGTGTATGGATGTTTGTTACATGCATATGCAGCTCGTCAGCTGTGTGTGCATTTGTGCATGCCTGTGTTAGTGTGTTTCTGCATGACTCTGCTGACTGTTGGTGTCGTTACTGAGGGCAGGGCAGCACAGGAAGCGCCGACTTCCTCCTCCATCACTGAGCCTCACCCTGCCCATGGCAAAGATGTCCGCCGGATTTGACTCGCTGGGGATGGGGCAAAAGGGCTTCCCGGTGTGTGTATTTGTGCACACATGTGTATGCGCATCTCGCATCACATGCTTCACACCTATCCAGAATGTCTATACACGGCACACTGTGCTATTTTAAAGTTGTCTTCCGCAGTTCCTGCAACAGCAGACAGTCTTTCCTCCTCTATTTCTCTGTTTTTATCCACTCCCTCTCTCTCTCTCTTCCCATCATGCTCCACATTCTTTGTCTCTCTCTCTTTCTGTTTCCTTTTCTCTACCAGAGCTACTAGGAGCTATATCAGTTGACTAAAAGGTCTACAGGGATTTGTTTTATATTTATATTTTGGGTATGACAATAGGCCATGCTCTATAGTGTGCGTGCATGTGTGTGTATGTGTGTGCGTGCGTGTGTGTGTGTGTGTGTACTGGCTAAGCAGCAGAGGAAGCTGTCGTG
>JAPXVT010000008.1:7979294-7991013 GCA_029823135.1 Acanthurus reversus | reverse complement strand
AGAATGGATGAATGTCTCCTCTAACATTGAAAACACTTTAAAACGAAAAATAAAATAGCTCATAAATGAAACACATACTTTAGTGCGACTCGCTCCTGATATGTAAACATGTTTCGTCACTTTCTGTTTTTACTATGCTGGGACACAAGTGAGTGCAACTTTTCTGAATGAACTTGCAAGTTCCAAGCTTCACAACTGGCTGTACCTGTTGATTAGGAAGACGTCACTTTGTGTGAGGAAGCTCATAGATGCGTGGATGTCTGTCTGATAGAAAAAAAGAAGGAAAGAGAGGGTGAGACAAGCACGCCGTCGACTTACAGGGCTGAGCATGAGGCTTGGTGGAAAACATACGACAGTCAGTGCACGGGGCGCGTCTTTTTCCGTCATTGACGTTTTTTTATTAACAATGACGAAAACTTTTGAAAGCCGTCCCTCATTTTGACAGATTGTAATTCACACCCTTGCCCAGTTGGTGGCGGGTGTGTCAAACTAGAAATCCCAGTGTCCAATGTAGCAGCCCTTTTGAAATTCCAAAACAGCACAGTTAACAGTGATTTGTACAATCTCACATTTACTTCCTCTTAAATAATTTCTACACTATATATGTGAATGTGTTAAATACATTCTGTTTGTTTTGGCAAATAAAACAATAAAATAAGTAAAAGTGTTATTAGTCTCGCAGTTTTTATTTTGGAAAACGTCAGCTTGCTTCACACACTCAGTGCAGTTGCTGTCACTGTAAAGAAACTGCATCATTCTGAATAGGTAACTTAAATAAGGTTTTTATTAAATTCATTGAGCGGTGTCCATAGCAACAAGCATCATTAGCAACCCCAGCAAAGTGCAGCAGAAAACTATACACTGAACTATATGGAGTGAGAAGGTTATGTTGGAAAGTCAGTCTGTGCTGTTTTAAATGAGTTCCTTCTATACTGCTGCACTAATTTGGTGCATGTTAAGTGGCGAATTGATAACGCAGTGTGCGTCGTCCTGTCAAGTTCAAGCACAACTCGCACTTAAGCCCCTTTCACGATAAAGTTGGACCAAATACTGTCGCGCACACTGTGTTTATTATTATAACTGTCTCCACCTCGGTTCTTGCTCTGTGCCGTGCAGAGTAAACAATGACCTTAACAAAAGCAGGAAGCACAATACAAGGTGTAAATACATAGAACATGATTGGACTGCTTATTAGCCAGACAGCATGTGTGGTTACATTAAAGCAGCTGTAAAGAGGATCTCTGTATCTTTGACCTCAATAATCAAATCATGAGTCTGAAAGCATACATGTTTTTTCACGTGTGTGTACTGTTGTTTGCAGACTGTAAGTCTTTCTCTGTCTCCAAACAATTACACGCAGAGCTTTTTTTCCAACCGAGCCAGAGAGAGAAACTCACCCTCCAAAGTAAATTCTCGGTGTCAGGTGCTGGCTGGGTGCAATAAATCCAGCCAGGCCGGCGAGGATGCGAGCCGAGAGGAGCCGGGGGGTAATTTGTGGCCAAAAAATGGGGCATTTTTCGTAGCCGCTCATAAACTAAGACGCTCGGCCTGGCACACTAATCCACGGACGAGCAAACTCTCCCCTCGCCGGCCGAAGGGTTGACATCGCCCTCGATCATGTGTAAACCATTGCAAAGGGAAGCGCCGTCATTTATTTCCCATGATCCTGTGGGAGGCTGGAGGAAGGGAGGGCAAAGATGTGAAGGCAGGATCACACGGAATATTATGACTTTCTTCTCTCACCTCGTGCTCTCTCGTCTTTCTTCTGTTTTTGAAAGATGGACCAGGGCACACTTTTGTGTTTGTGTGTCTGTGTGTGTGTGTCCGTGTGTATTCTTGCTACATAGTGAGGACCGCGACAAGTTTTTAACCAACAGAGTAAGGACATAAGCCCTCATAACTTCAAAGTGCTGTCCGAAGGTGAAGACTTGAATTTAGGGTTAAGGTTAGGCATTTCGTCGCGATTTTTAAGATTATGGTAAGGGACCGAGGGAATGCATTATGTCAAAGAGGGTCCTCATAAATATAGAAATACAAAGTCGTGTGTGTGTGTGTGTGTGCACATGTGTAAGACAGAGAGGAAGAAGGGCTTTGATTATGGGTGTGTGTGTGAGATAGTGGCAAAGAGAGAGATTGTGTGGGAGGGATGTCAGTTGGAACCGGCAGAGAAAGCAGTTTTTCTCATGATTCTTTAACACATTCACATCAAAACAAGAGACACCCTCATCCCATGGCTCTCGAGTCTTTCTGCATGTGTGTGTAGCAAGAAAGCACATATGCGGTAGCACATATTTATGCATGCAGGTTGGACTTGTGTTTGTACCTGCGTTTCAAGCTACACTCTCTTCACATCCTTTGCAGAGGGTCTTTGTATGTAGACATATGCATCTCTTCGGTCAGCGTTATTTCCAACTAATAGCTTGCTGGCTGTGGATTTATAGTCATGTGCTACTCTGTCTGCGCAGCCCATCCCTTCATGGATCAATGCATTAAAGCCCGCTGCTTTGAATACCAAATAAGGCTTTGGCTTGCACCTCCAGCGCCGCTGTGCTGAACAGATTGCACGTGGTCACTCTCCTCGCCGCACACCAATCGCCTCCCACAGAAATGCCTTCTTCCCCACAAGAGCAGCCTGAGAACTGCTGTGGTGCTATTTAATAGCAGCCCCAGCCGTCCTCTCCTGGCGCAGCAAGCAGCCTGCTGAGGCTCCCTCAGTAAGCAGCGTTCCCCACTCTCCCACATGCAAAATTTATTACTGCAGCGAAACACAAAAGAAGAGCAGGATCCAGTTCTGTCTCGCAGAGCAGATATAGGTTTTCAAATCCCCTACTCCTATACCCCAAGACATTGTTCGACTGTGTGACAGTGGCAGAAGAAGTGAGGGAAGAGGGAGAGAGGAAAAGATTAAAGTGTTCCTGTCTAGCACGTGTCTATTTTCATCCTGCTCTACTGAGTATAAGAGTTTCTTTCTTATTACAGTTGGAAGAGGGAGCAGACTCCCAAGCACAGCTGGGCTTCGTACCCCAGAGAAGGCCCTCATATCGTACCTACACTAGGTGCAAGTGGAGGCGGGGCGCCTTTCTCTGGAGCTATGAAATCAGTGTTCTCTGCTAGAGTTGGGAGTATCTGAGGGAACAGTGATTCAGACACAAGGTTGGAGAGGAACTTTAAATAAATACAACTGCAAGGCTGTTTTTTTATTTAACTGCTGCTTAGGCCATTATCATAACCTTGCAGACTCAAACCAGCTGATAAACCAACAGCAAGGACAATCACAAGCACACAAGAAGAGCAAAGTCCAAATCTGACAATTAGAGCCTGACCAGTATGGGATTTTTTTGGGCCGATAAAACATTCTGATGTCTGATATAACTACAGATATTGTGTACATATCTGTCTATCTTTCTATACTTCAAAAAGATATGTAATGGAGGAAGAATATTTTACATTTAAGCAAACTTTATTTCAAACATCAGTGCGCTGAATGGTAAATACTTTGCTTATTAGTTATTAAATAATGGGGCTCCATCTGCTGGACAATTACGGCATTAATGTAATTTTAAAACACTAGTCCAAGCATTTTTTTTCTGGCCTTCAAAAACAGTTTTAATATTTGCACATTTCGGACAACACATAAGACGATACCAATTTATATCTGCAATAAGCCAGTATCGGCCAATAAAATATTGGCAAACCAATATATATTGGTCTGCCCTATTTATATGTGATCTGCAGTTAATAAGAAATTATTATATTTACAAATGAAAACAAAAAATACTAATTTTTTTATGGTCTCTCTCTAGGTATTCTTTGCATCGGTGCGCTCGGGAGGTAGCAGTCAAGTTTTCTTCATGACCCTCAACAGAAACTCTATGATGAACTGGTGATGACTCCTCCCACTGCCCACTCTGCCTCACTCTCCCATTGGCCAGCCCGGCGACCCGACCGGGCCCACGGCAGATCTCACAAATGAACCCGATTGCCCCAAGAGGCCACAAATGAACTCTTTAAACACCTGAGAGACTAAAACAGTGTAGAAAAAAAAAAGTTATTGTAGAGAAAAAGAACAAAGAGCTGTTTTAAATAAAGAGACGTTACCCTAGATTATGTCGGGTCATGCAGAAGCCATCGTTACTCAACTGACAGGCAACCTGGTGCCACTGACTTTCCAAATATTCCTACTTTCTCTGTTTCCATCTGTAACTCTTTTCCCTTTTTGTCTGGCTCATCTCTGCAAACGGACCAGTGCTTTCAAGTGTACAACTTTAGACATACACCTCACACATGCCTACTCTCGTCCCCCCCTTCTCAATCCTCTGCTCCCTCCTTAGTTATTTCTTTAATCCTTTCACACCCATGTCTTCCATTTTCTTCACTTCCTATCTGCCATGTGTGGGCTCATTCCCAGCAAAACTCCACCCCGGAGGCGGGAGAAATAGATGAATAAGATTTAATAGAAATTTAAGTACATACTTCAGAATATGACAGAGCAGGGAGGCCAGCCGAGGGACAACAAATCTATTTTGGATGTCAGTGGTGAAAGCAGGCAGCCTGATTGATTTTTCTTCCTCCTCCGTCACTCCTCTACTTCCTCCTCCCGCCATCTTTTCGGGCTCTGAGTAAAAACTCAATTGTGATTTTAATGTTCGATCGCATTTCTCTGATAGAGATGTGGTTAGACTCTGCCGTCAAAGGCGGGTTGTAACAGTATGCAACAATGATGTCTGTGTCCCTTTAAAATGAACTCACTGGTCCACTCTGTCTTCTTCTCTTCTTTTTTCCTCTTTCCCTCCTCCTGTCGCTGCCATCATCATCATCATCATCATCATCACACTCATCTCCGTTTTCACTCTTTCGTCTTTAAACTCTGAAGGTGCTGCATCAGATTTACTGTAATACTAAATGAACAACGAGAGCGTCATTCCGTTTATTTCTTCTTTTCTTTTTCTGTGGCTGTCGGTCTTTGAAGCTTGATGAAATGTACAGCACATCTGTGTCTCTTAAAATCGGGAGTGTATGTGTGTTTGCGACTGTGAGTGCGTGCATTGAGTGTGTGTGTGCGTGTGTGTGTGTGTGTGTTTGAACTGAGTCCCATTCAAATCAAGTTGGAATCAAAGTGGGATATCGGAAAAAAAATCAATGTCCAAAAAAAAGAGTCAAGTAATTCAGTCTGTGTGTGTAAGTTTAAACCTTAAAGCGATCGAAGCAACACTGAGTGTGTTTACAAGCAGATTTATGACTTTATCTTCTTAAAATGGAGTTTATGAGTTGGTGTATTTGAACACCAGGCATTTCAAAGCAGGCAATATTAGCAGTTAATGTTTTTGACTATATTTCTGTTTCCTTTATCACAGTAGTGTTTTAGCTATTCATGAACGCAGCCTTGTTGCTGTCGGGAACATGAATTGGCATTAAAACAGTGAACCCTGAACACAACCTCAACAGGATCTGAGCTCCTATCCCGAATACTGTGTGCATGTGAGAGCACGCGTTGTTGAAAGTTGTGGTGTCCTTTCGGATCATGCCCCTCTCTGACTGGTTCTTCTGATTTGGGCTCCCACCTGTTTGTACAGTGCCTAGCATGATGTAAGCAAAACAAAAATGGAGGCCAAATGATTAGCGCTCACGTTCTCATTTTATTGCTTATTTGGTTACGTTGCACCGTGTTCTTTTGTTAATATCTATCTTTAACACATTGCTGATGTTGTTTTTTCCCTCTAATGGAGATGTACGTTAACAAATTTAAGGGTGTTTTCACACCTGCCTGGTTTAGTTCGGTTGGTTCGAACTCTGGTTCGTTTGGGTGTGAACACAGTAATCAAACTCGGATGCAGACCAGAACAACTGAGACCACCTCTTCAAACAGGTCTCAGTCCGGTTACAAACAAACTCTGATAAGGTTCGTTTGTGGTATGAACATAAACCTCAATCCGCTCCAGCTGTAGGAAGAATTGTGCATTTTTGGACGAAACCAGCTCCTGTAGCAAGCCTCACTGTGCACTATGAGCTGAGGGCAACTTTGTAAACTAACAGCTGGCAGTGTAACACAAACATGTATCGGGGTTGACCTTGAGCAGCAACAAAATACGTTGCCTTCTTGATTTTTAGCCCAACAGCTAGAAAAAATAAAATAAAAGCCATGAAGTGTTCATAATGTTTTGCAAACAGCTGAACGAGAGAGAGTCCAACCAACTTAATTTCCGATCAATGAACAGAATGACAGCTCCTTCATGACTTTTGGTGATATATTTTGGTTTGCTTGATATTTTGCTTGTGTGAAACCAAACCGAACCAAAGGGAAAATGCAAACGAGAAGCAACTCATCCACTGATTCGAACCAAATGAACCGAACTCCAGGTGTGAAAACACCCATGGACTTGATTTATTCTTTGAAAGGAGTAACTTAAGATGGTGTGATAAAACCTTTGCATTTCTTTTTGAATGTTTAGAACAGCTCAATCAGTAATACATACTGTATTGAATTTATAACACTATTTAGGGTGGACTTCTTGTATTTCATACATATTCATCCATGTAGGAGAGCACTGTAATGCAGATTTGTCTTTGTGTCTGGTGGATGTGCTGCAGGTTTGGCAGTTTGTTGGCCTATGGTTGACAAATGTAAGGTTACACAAACATATAGACTGGTAACACTTTACTTAAAGCATGCATCTATAACGTATTCTAACACATTATGAACATATATAACACATTTTGAACACACTTATAATGCATCACAGATGGTTGTGGTTAGGGTTAGGGTTAACTGTAACCCTGCTTGAAGTGCTATAGTGCTTATACATCACTGTGGTGCATTATAATGCATAATAAGTATGTTCACAATGCATTATAGATGCATGCAATAATAAGTGTTACCAACATGCTTATTCCCCAATGATGCAATGATCATTTGAATCAGGTTTTTGCCGCATAATTATCTTCAGTTATATTTTTTACACATCCATGCAACAGTTGCTCCTATGCAGCTGTAAGTTAGGTTCACTTACCTTTGTCAGGAGGAGCAGGCTAACATTTTAGCAATAAAGAGCCAAGCTGAAGAAACCACTGTCTTCCCTGTGTGTGTGTGTGTGTGTGTGTGTGTGTGTGTGTGTGTGTGTGTACGCATGCATCACTGTGTGCGTGTGATAAATGAGTGTGACTGGGGCATTCTTACTATGTTTGTCCATCATGGGCTTCACTCTTTCCACTGGAAAAATGCTGTTGGTCGTTACACTGAGGAATCTCCTTTCAAAGACGAAACCACTGTACTCTTTATTCTATTTAGTTTCTTGTTTTTCTTTATTTTGAAAGAGCATTACTAATGTCCTGTTTTGGGATTTATTTGTTTTGTAAAAGAGAAGCTGTAAGAGAGAAATAAATGAAACTAGAGCATTATGCGTCTGTAGCTATGTGTGATTTTTCTTCTGTTTGTGAAACATCTTGTCTCTGTAAGCGCATCAGTATCAGTACGACCCTAGACTTTGTCCGCCCCAAGTATATCATTAACAGCCACCGTGTGTGAGAGAATAGTGTCTAAATGTTACACAAACAAATATGAGTCTTGGCCACAACATGTGCATTTTGGCAATACTTTTTCATTTCTATTTTAAAGCCTAACACGAATGTAATTGCCTACTTTCAGTCTGACACCCCAAACATAAGATCTGTGTTTCCCACAATAGATTTCAGAGTGTGTCGCTCTCTTAAATCAGATGTGGATTTTTTTTTTTCTGGTCATCATTCATGATAAGCATTTAATTGCTTGTAAAAAAAATAAAAAAATAAATAAGAACACCTTTAAATTATGAGTAAGAGTTACGACAGAACTGCAGATGTGTGTGCGTCTATCTATGTTCGTGTGCTTGCGTGTTTGTCGAGTGGACACAGCGTGATCAGGCTTTGCTGATCATTACCAGCCTTGGCTGACACTCTGGACCTAGCATGGAGTCAGGAAAGGTAAGATCATTTCTTGACCACTACACTTCTTACATGTGTTTCATATAATGGTTATAGATTCTAAATCATGTAAGCAATATTTTCAAACAGGTAGCTGGTTACTCTGTTGACAAAATCAATTAAAGCACCCAGAGGATTACATTTACCTTTCTGACTTGAAGAAAAATCCAGGTTTTTGTTCATTGTTTTCTGTGTTGTAACTGTCGTGTTGCTCAGGGATTAAATTCTAATGTGTTTGTCACAACAAACATTTTAAATGCATTCATAGCACATGAAAAATGTTTGATAAAAGCATTCTTACGCAACTTTTGTATGCAACATTTCATATGATTGTCAGAGATGGTGCATAAAGCTGCAATAGATATATTAATAATGTGAACAGTCTTATATTTTGATCTATATCTGCATGCCCACTTGTGACTGTTACATGTTCTAACTTATGTGCAGGTGCATGTCAACTTCTATGTTTGTTCTTGCATTCAAGTTTCTTATCCTAAAGATAAGACACAAAGATTACCCTTTCAAATCTTGCAGCAGCTGACAGGTACGCTGTCCATAGCTGTGTTCACGGCCGTTCTTGGGTCCCTGCAGTATGGTTACAGTCTTGGAGTCATCAATGCACCCCAAAAGGTAGCTCTACTTTAAAACATGGTCCACGCCTTTACTGTGTCAGCCACTTGCCTTAGCATACTTAAAAGCTATTTACGTACAAATCAGCCAGTTTGAAAAAGCTGTCTCTGCCCTATGACCTTTCACCCATTCACTTTTTAGACAAGTGTATGTTCTCTGCAGCACTGGAAATAAGATAACGCTCTGAGAGACCAAGGAACACAACTTCCCTTTTTTCAGTATCTAGAGAAAAAACTTTTCCTTTAATTTTCCTAGTTTCTTGCGTAGCCATCCGACTACCGTTTCTTCAGACACCTTGCAAGCCGTCTGAAATTCTCTGGTCTGTATTGAGGGGAAGGGGCAGACAAGTCAAAATGTACCTCATGCCAATGTCTCTCGGCTGCCGACTGCTGGAAGAGTTGTACAATTTAATTCCCCACTCAAAGACAACACAGTGTTACCGGGGATCCATTTTCAAGTCTGATCTAAGTATTTTTCTCTCATGTGTTCACAACATTAGAGCGAGTAGAGACTTCGCCGTGACAACATTTAGACACTCCTTATCTCTTGTCATTGGAGGAAAATAAAATTCAGTAACATTTTTCTAAGATACCTTTTTGTTTGTTATCCTGTTAAAAGAAGTCCCCCCCCCCCTTTTTTTTTTTTGTGTCGGGCTCATTTTAAACTGTGAGGTACTGCTCCATGTTCAGGGCAGTGTTGCACTGTCCCTCCTGTGAGCGAAATGTGTATTACAAGAACAATCACAGAGAAAAGTCACCTGTTTCGCAGATTAGAAAATAATTAAGGAACTTAGAAGAGAAAAATATGTTGGACCTTTTTTATTCTCTTGCTTGCCTCTAAACTGTAATGTAGGGATTTTTTTCTCTTTCATCCCTGCAGATAAAGTGCAATATGTAGCCAGAGCCTGGGGACAAAATCCAGTCTGCTAGTGCCTCGATCAAGAGCACTGAGGAGAGAATTAACTTAACTTAATATTTTTTATGTTCATCGTGGATCACTTTGATCACATACTCCAGTCCGACTCTGCTTAGATGGCAACTCTTTTACTGGCCCTACAGACTCTGTGCTCTCTGTACAAACAAGTATTTGAGTTGAAGTCTGCCTTTGTTGGCTCCGCTGTCGATAACATCTGAGACTGTGTGGAGGAATTTTGAAGGGATGCTCTGGCAGGCAAGAGACTAGCGTCTGTCTCTGCTGACAGTCATGTCTGTCACTGGCAAACTCATAATGTTTGAGGGGCAGGGGTGAAAATAGTAAAAAAAGGGGCACCTGTTGGATGCATAGGGGTACCAGCCCCCCAAAAATCTTCATATATTTATAGTGACACACCTGAGAGGGCACTTTACCACATTTTGTCTATTGGAAGGGCATCCAAGAGGGCACATTTGCTGCATTTTTTCCTTTTTCTTTTAACCTCAGGGCACTGAGGTGCCCTCCCCCACTCCTAAAGGATACCACCTCAGCACAACCTCTGAGAAATGATTTGCCTCCTAGTATCGTAGTGACGCAGAGCCACTACAATTCCTCCTTAAGCATCTGTTGTAAAATCCTTTAATACCTCTCATGGTTGTTTTGGCCTCTTTTCAGCACTTAGAGTTGTAAAGTGAATGAACTTGATATTGCGGTCATTTAGATGGGTGTTTGATTTTAAGCTGTACATTGATCTGATTTCTGGACACACCCTGAACTTTCGCCGGTCTTGCTCTGATGTTCCTCTAACTCCTGTTATTCTCGACTCTAAAGCTGCGTAAAAAGAAGTGAAGTTCTCCACAAACTCCAAGTGGCTCACCATTTATTTAAACAGGTCCTTGTTGTAATTTTGATACACATCACCTGAGTTTTGGGGCTGTTGGTTTTAGAACCGTTCGCTTAGCAAAATATGTTGAGCCCATTATCTTTTCTTCTATGGGTTAGTTGTGTTGGCAAGGAATGCAAAGTCCAAATCTTCAAGGTGCCAATCACCTTTGTAGATGCAGAATTCTGCTGTGTTTCACCATAGAGGGCTTGAGGTCACAGGGTGAAGAAGGTTCATCCTGATTGTAGTGTGTAGAGTACAATGCATGTCCATGTGCCTTTTTCAGAAGGCTAAGGCAACTGGCTGACTGTTTTAGCGATATGATATTGGATCAAAACTGAATCAACACAATCAAAAATGTTTAGACTGTCTTTCTGTTAAACCTACATTTTCTTGAGTACAATGTTACATAATGTGTTTGCATCAAAAGATACTCAGCTTGCATTGCCACATAACTGAGTCCCAGAGTTCTACCGCCCATATCTTTAGTGGATTCCTACTTAAGGCTCCTTGTCTTCCCTGTGTATAGTAATCACAACAAAATTTGCCAGGTTGCCAACATTGTTATCAGTCTGTGCAGGGTTTCCCTTTTGTTTAATATTGTATTATATAGTTTTCAATGACGAGGGGTTATTGGCCGCCACACCATGAAATTCCTCTCAAAACAAAGGCGGCGCTGGCCATGATAGTGTCGCTGTAGAGCAGAAGTTTTAACACTGCATTTGCCAGTGCCATCTTGGTTTTTAGAGAAATTTTACGTCAAAAAACCCTTGTTATTGAAAACTACGCAATTTTAAATAAAAGGCAAGTCCTGTTCAGACGAAGAACAACCCTGGTGACTTGGCAAGTACTGTTTTGGGATTACTACATGTAGGGAAGAGTAGTGGCCTTTAGAAGGAGTCCACTGAAGATATGGGTTGTATAACTTTTAGATTCAGCCATGTGGCAACGCAAGCTGTTTCTCTGTTAAGGCTGTTAATATATGTCTTAACTATTATGAATATTTTTGCTTTTATATGACATCTTAACAGAAAGGATCCCTGTAGCATGTTTTTTGTGTTTGTGTGCTTCTTCTTTTGTCTGCCTAGTGCTCTCCGTGTGGTTGTACCTCTTAACGATCCATTAACATGTCTGTGTCATAGGTCATTGAAAGGCACTATGGGCGATCCTTGGGGGTCTGGTCGGACAGGGCAGTTGTTATGTCAGAGAACACCACAGAAGAAGAAGGGCTCACAGAAGCGGGGCACCACCCGGCTGTGATCATGTATTGGTCATTGTCTGTGGCAATCTTCTCCATTGGTGGCATGTTGTCCTCCTTCCTGGTGGGATATGTGGGAG
>JAPXVT010000008.1:7804740-7814939 GCA_029823135.1 Acanthurus reversus | reverse complement strand
CACTGGGACTAGCTAGCTTAAATGCTGAATGCTCACAATTCTCCGACTGGCAGTAAAAAAAACCCCCAAAAACAGGATACATTTTGTATGTGACATAAAGCGTGAAAATCATTATTTCAGGCTTTGACTTTTTGTTACACTTATGCTCCAAATAAATAAATAGTTGGAGCTAGGAGACTCGGGACTTCATCTCATGCGGCCACTGGTGTACACGGTTATCCAGTTATGGTGTGCTTTTATTTTTTAATTTACTTTTTTTGCTGGGTTTGTTTGTTTTTTGGCAGGAACAAAGAAAAGCTTATGACTCAGCAAAGCAATCATTGTTTTGGACGTTCCAGCTGCAGTCACTCCCAGACTTTGTTTAACAGTGCTAATTTTTCAAAATGGCACTGTATTTCAGCCGAGGCGTCCGTTGGCAGCCTCCTCAGCTGTGGTTAAAGGATGCCTGGTAGACCAGGACGTTCTTTCTGTGTCAGTCTTCATCAGACCATCATGACTACAACAGTGCTGGGCAATAGGTCGCCTGCCAAGGCTTTCCCAGCAGTGGCGGTGCTCTGCCAACCTTATTGTTTCTGTGCATGTGTGTCTTTTGTTATGATGTTGGATGTGAAAAATGTTTTGTGTGATTCGTGTGTGGTTAGAGAAGTGTATATTTGGCCTCAACTCTCTTGTGCCTTGGTGTGCCAGTCGTGCAGTCCATTTTCTGTGCAAAAGGTTGATCAAGTTCAAAGGTGGTGCAATACTTTGAGTCATCAAAAACACATTTTGTTTTGTTTTGTTTTCAAAGCTGCATTAACTATTTTTTGGCCACTTGGGGCAGCACAACAAGCTGAAGACATGTCTCTTTAGGGTTGTTCTCATACCTGTGTAGGTCTTGGCCTCTTACTGCCTAAAATGCTGACTCAGCTATCCTTGAGTACATGAGTCTCTGCACTGATCTGATACCACATGATGTGTTTATTAGAAAAGGGACCTGCTACTTTCCAGCAGCATCCTGCACACCTGTATACAACCTTGCAGATTTTTTACGGCATAAGTAGTAAATATATATAAATGGCCAGCACATAACATAACATCCATACATGGTTAGCAGTATAAAGCTGTTAAAACTTAGTAACAGTAATAGGAAAGGGCTGGTACACGGATTTCAGGTATCAGTATTAGTGTGGGGAAGAAAAAATGGCTTTAGAACATCTCAGATTTTAATTTTGCAGTGTTATCATGGTAAATATGTTTGTTTACAGTTGAATATAACCAGTTGCAGTTATCGAGGAACACGGACATTAATCAAGAGCTGCATTTTTGGCTCATATTTCCTTTGCTTTTAGTTCTGTTTTGGTCTCCTCCAACTCTTGCTAGAAAATATGTGTCTTCACGCTCGTAGTTGCTTGATGCTTCTTAATGTTCATCAGATAGCTAACCTGGTCTGCTATTGCTGCCAGCCAAGTGTCATGAAGCTGGTTTTCTCATTCAAGGCTGCTCACTTTTCAGACTATCAAGTTACCTAATGAGGTTGATGGAAGATGTGTTGAAAACAGCCATTTTGCAGATTTAATTGATAATTCCGTCTTGGCGCTGATTTGATTAAATGCTCTTGGAACGGGCCCCATTGTGCATTCGCATACATATATGCCTGCATGTACTGCACATAGGTCGCGCAGCATAAGGAGTGCTGGTCAGTTGTAATTCCCTGCTGGCACTTAAAGGATGAGATATTGACCAGCACACACGGAACTTATTTTCCTGCTTAACTTAATCAGTTTGTGATTGACAGGTGACCTGAAATGCCATACCTCCATTCTGCAGACAACCGCTGAGTTAACCCTGCTTTCAAATCAGCATCAGCTGTGTCTCCGAGTGCATTTATTAACAGTGGATATTTTTCCAAAACCTAATAATATAGCTGGTTTTCTCTCAATAGCGTGCCTGAGATTGCACAAGCCTAAGTGATTAGTTTTGCAGCGACACAAATCGCTTGGAGGTAGATTGTCAGCGGAGAGTGCACCAGGTCCTCGAGAGGAAAGCATTCAGTCCTCCAGCTATTTAATTATGAGGGCGGCAGACCCCTGGGTGCATGGCTTCATTCTCCCACAACAGTGGCTCACTAACCAACTCCGTTGAGTGCCTTTGATTGATCTGGAGCCATTTGAGGTGGCCGTGAAAAGACAAAGGCAGCGACAGAAGGAGGGAAGGGGAGAGGAGGGGGAGAAGCAGGGCAGGGAGGTTGGGAGGAGAGGAATGGAGAGACGGCAGGATGGAGGGAAGAAAGATGGAAGAAGAAAGAAGAGGACGGAGGAGCTGGATGTCAGCGGGGAGGGAAACAAGGAAGCAGGGAGAGGGAATGAGGGATGAGGGGGAGCAAGGCGTGGATGGATGGTCAGAGGGATCAGCAGAGGGAGGGATGGGGATGCTGGTCTCTGTCCTGGCACAGCATTTCCCTGACACACACACAAACACACAACTACACATACACCCAGGAGGTGCACTGAGCCGAGCGTGCACACACACGGAGAAACATTTACACACAAGCCCACACAAAAACACACTTTGTTACGGTATTGTTAGAGCTTCCACAGTATCAGGGGAGCCGGGACGTGGATGTATTTGCATAAGTGGGTATTATTCTCTGATCCAATGGACAGTAGCGATGGCTAAACTAGATAAGATAAAGCTTTCATTCTCTCCGTCTCTCCCTCCCCTAGCCCGCTACCACACACAAACACTCCATTTATTGCTTACTCCCTTTCTGCTCTCTACACTCAGGACACATTCCTTCTCTTTTTCCTCATTTCCTACTTTGTCTTCCTGCAAACCCCCTCAAAACCAAACACATACATCCCGTGTATTTGTTGTGCAGCTAACATTTTTTTCCACCTCCCTCCAACTTCTCCTCTTATCTGCTTTACTTAACTCCCAGTGTGAGAACTTTTTCAATTATCCCTGCCTCCACCTCTGAGTGTTAGGGGCGAAGGCACTGTTTTGGCAGGATAAAGCGTCCGCAGAGGAGAGAGGGAGAGATGGGGGGGGGGAGAAGGAGGAGGCAGGGATGAGAAGTTAAGGGAGAGATTCCGCAGTGACTCTGTTCCAACAAGTCGTCTTTCATTTTTATGGCTTCAATCAAGTGTCCTTGAAACCTAAATATACTCAGATCATGCACTCTTATCCTGGCTGGAAGGCTGGGATACCTTTAAGTACAACACTTACGCTGCACATTGTGTGCACAGATTTTAATAACTGTCGCTTTAATAATGTCATTTATTAGCAAACTGTGTCATGCCCCTGCTCTGCTTTGGCACAAATACAAAAACGCACAATGTTTCCTCTGTTATTTCTCTTGGTCATTGTCCCTTACTGTGCCGTGTCTCTTGCATCCCCTTCCACATCTTTGTTATCCTCCACCTCTCTTTTTCTTCCAATCTCTCCTACACACAATCTTTATCTTTTCCTTGGCAGGAGACCACTGCAGTTTGTCACACGCTGTGCAATATGGTACAGATTGGAAACACCTTAAGAGTGTTTCTATTTCTATCCATTTCTATCTCTCCGATCTGTCTCTTTGTGTGTGTTTTCAGGGTGTGTGTGAGTGACAGAGTAAGAGAGACGGAGTGTAAACTTGCTGAGGAAGTAACCTTGCCCAGAGAACTCTTGCTTCAGAAAGTCAACTGTCGCCTTTGTGTGTGTTCCAGGACAGTTACAGCGTTATAGAAGTGTGTAATTCCATCTGTCAGAGTCTACTCACTGGGATGCGGTGTGTGTGTTGGTGTGCGTGAATGCAGAACTGCCTCCTGCCTCTCCAGCCTCTCCCTATTCCATGTCCCATTTCCATCCTTTTTCTTATTAAGACTTCTCCTCTCTGTTTCTCCATCTCTCTCCTGTTCCTCCTCATTTCCTTATGCCTTTCACGCCTTCTCCCTCGTTCTCCATCTACCTCTTGTTCTAGCCATCCACCCTCTATACTCTCCATTTTCTGTTTGTGCCTCGCTCACCTTCTTATCGCTTTCCCTTCTGCCTTTTTTCCTCCTTCTCATTTCCCACCTGTATGGGATTGCTGTTCAAAGTCATTGAGCGCGGAGCTTGTAATACCCTGACCAGAGTTATTTAGCCGCGCTATGACAGGTAGGGAAATGAAATCACCACTTGGCTGTGTATGTGTTTTTCCTTTCGCTCCCCTTTACTGTTTCTCCTTCCCATTTATGAGACCCTGCTGCAGGGCTATTTTTAGTCAGCTGCCACCTTCTCACTGGCTTGTAAATACGGACTGCCAGACGTTCACTTAGGCAGAAATTCTTTTTCATGATTGCAGGATTGATGAATGGTATTGTTATCTGCAGCTGCGTTTTGGCGTGAATAGTAAAACACCTCTCTCAGTCTCGACTGCACTGTCATTTGTTATAACTATTTTGAAGAAGCACTCAGAGCTCCAATAATTCTAAGCAAACTTTCTTGCTTGAGCTGACGGCTGATGGTAAATGGATCAATCAACAGATATTCTGGCTCATTTTCTGTCAATCTTCACTTTGTTCCAGAATGACATATCTCGTAAATTATCTATTATTTTCGCCATGAATTTTTGTACCGACAAACATGGTCTCAGAGGATGAATTCTAGTGACTTTCATGTTCCCCTGACACATTGTCTAGTGTGATCATGAGATTAACAGTTGTTTTTGAGTGAAATATCTTCCTAACTGCTAGACTGATTGCTGTGATATTTGGTAGAAACATTTATTCATTTGCCTAAAAGTTTGACGTATAGGCAATCCAAACACCTGCAAAACTTATGACATTCCCATCACTACGAGTTTGCTGGTCCGTCAATCACTTTGGCACAGACAAATATATCTAAACAATTATTTCATGATTTCATGGTCTTCAGAGGTTAAGTCACGCTGACATTGATTATCCTCTGACTTATGTTTGCACCAGCAATGAGTTGACTTTCATGGTTTTGGGTGAACCAGTGTGTTTTAAAAAGTATTGGAGGGATTGCTTTTAAATTTGGTTCAGATATTCAAGTCCTTGACAGGATGAACTGTAATCTAAACTCTGTTAAGGAAGTTATGTGTAACATACGGCTAGAATTTGTTTGAAACATTCAAAAATGAACTAACACATCAACAGAATGTAAGTCAGACATTTGGCAAAATATGTATGTATTGTGTCTCAGAGGAACTACTGAAATTAGCATGCTAGCCTGAGCCGTTACTCATCATAACTCATCTCATTGTCCAATACACTGGTTCCCATCAGCTTCAGTTGTACATTGTGTGTAGTTCTTATTAGCACGTGTTATGCTCTAACATGCAGATCCTCATATTGGCTAAACATCACCATAGCTTAGCTTTGTAAGCATGTCAGCTTGGTGATTAGCTGTTTAGCTCAAAGCACCACAGTACCAACAGAGCTTTTAGCTCAGCTATAGACTCAGCTTATGTAAAGCAAATAAAAATCCTTTTCTTTTGCTCTGAAGGGTTTCTGTAAACTATTGCAAGCACAATAGCAAACAAGGGACATTCTAACTGAAAAGAAATTCTGATCATGAGATTTAAAGTTTAACATTTAGCACAAAATATGACACAAACATCAGATCACCCTGAAAACTCTCTTTTGAGAAGTTGTTTAAAGTGGCTACAAATCAGCCAGTAGATGGTGTAGCCAAAAGATGTTGGTCGGTTATGCTTTTGCTCCCTAATTAAGTCTTCATTCGCATGTTAATCGTTATGCACATAGCTGTATGTGTAACAGACAAGTTGGTCACCCCACCTGTCAAACAGAAAATGGTGGATTATGCTCCCCAGATCTCCTGTAACTTCATGTTTGGTGCTTTAAAAGAAAATGAACCGATTCCAGAGTTGTCACATTTCATTCAAAACATTTCACACTCTCTAAAAGGATCACCTACCAGTCCTAGTCCCATAAAACTCCAATGTGGATTGATTTGCTCACGCTTTCACAAAAAGTGGGTGTAGTAGCCTGGAGGTCGGAGAGGCAGTTTTGGATGGGATGCTTGCTGCTGGGAAAATGTGGGCAGCGTACAGTATAAGGTGCTTTTTAGGCAAAGTGGTGGAGGATGGAAAAGGACCAGTGTGAAAGGGCCAAACTCTATATGTGAACTAGAGTGAATATGACAAAGCTTGTGCACGGTTGGTGGATATTTCCTGGAAAAACTTACAGCGGAAAAAAATGAAACGTCTCTGAAATGGCTCTTTGTAGAATCAAAATACTCTGAAATAATCAGAAAAGCTGGTGTTCCGTAGAAGCCTTCTTTCATAAGAGCACGCCATTTCCATCTGCATGTTTTTTTCAGAGCTCAGGGGCCCAGCTGAGGTGACTGATGGGTCCCAAGGAAAGGACGGGCTGCCTGATGTTCAAGAATGCAAAGACGTGTGAAGTTCTGATCCGTAAATGTCATTTTATCTCTTGGCTATCTTTCAAAAACTCAGTCTCTCTCTCTATCTCTCTTAAGGGTGTAGTTTTACACACACACCCTTACTCTCTCCCTCTCTTTCTCTCTCCCTCTCTCTCTCTCTCTCATCTGTCAGACGCTTAATCTGATATTAAACGTACTCCCAAATGCTACACTACCCTTCAGAGCTCCCATTTACCTCGGAGACACACGCGTACCTGCCAGTGACACTCCCTCCTCTCTCATCTTTGCATCCTCTTTCTTGCTCTCTGTCTTTTTTAAATAGCGACATACTTCCCGACGGCGGTGATTTCTCCCCCACCTTCTCTGTCTCTCTCACACACACACACACAGAGACACATCGACCTGCCAATGCCACAAAGCAACCTTTCCCTTTGAGCAGCCTCCCTACAAATGTCAGGTGGGATAGTGGGGGGGCTGAGGGAAGGAGGCAGGTTGGATGCTGGGGGTGGATGAGGATTGAGGGAGAGATGCGTACATCAGAAACGAGGAGGATTTCACTTTTGCGTGAAATCACGTTATCAGACTGGCACAGGGTTTGCCAGCCGGGAGAAGGAAGCAGGAAGGGGAGGGCTGAGAGACAGCAAGGGAAGAAATGTTCCAGACACCGTATGCTTTCACATCCTGCCCACCAAATATAATACATATTGAGAAGCAGAGGTTTTATATTGATGAATTATTGCTAGAAAGGCTCACATCCTCTGTTTAAGTGGTTCATTTGGATGTGCATGTGGTCTGGCCGGCAGGATTGGGTGTCAATTTCATGCTTACTTTGTCTTGTACACCAACCTAAGCTTCAAAGAAATGTCTTAGATCGAAAGAGGAGCGCATAATCGCCGACATAATATGCACTCACACATGCTCATGCATACCATACACAGGGTTGGCATAATCTCCCGTGCTTTGGCATGTGGATGCACACTCAGGAGTGCTTACACCTTTATAGTATACGCACCATATAAGACAGCATTAAGTACTTGCAGCACAGACCCAGATGTAGAAACTAGGTAGCAGAGTAGCATATGTCTTGAATAAGAAGCATGCACACAATCTCAAACCTACTGTACAAGCAACTCTCCGGTGTGCTATTTATTTTTCTTGATTTTGTATGGGTAATGTTAATTATTCATTGCACTTGGCAGCCCACAAATATCATCCCGGGAGATAAATTTAAAATGTATCTGTCCCACTTCCCCACCGGCACACACGCTCATGCCCGTGGTGTACCTGACACCAAGCAAGGAACCTATTTGCTATGCAGGAGGAACCTCTGTCAAGCTCAAGACCTGAAGTTGAGTTAATTAAACATTAAGCATTAATCAAAATGAGATCGTTAATCTCTACACGATTATCTGTGATATTTTGTAAATTATGTGTTCCTCCTCGGGCATACCGAGTGGAGGCAGACGCACACTTGAGCGTATACACAAGTTGACAGACTTGTACACACTGCGGAGACAATTTGCATAGCGTTTGTGTGTGTTTGTGTGTGTGTGTGTGTGTGTGTGTGTGTGTGTGTGTGTGTCTCAGTGCTCAGTGATGCCCTTTACATGTTTCAATCAACATCAATCAGCACTTGGAATGCAGCTCTTCATATTAATTGAGACTGAAAAATACAGCAGAGGAGGAAGGGAGAGGGGAGAAATTCACAGATCAATGCTTTTTGCTCTCAATCAGTCAGTATATAATAGGGTCAAATGTCACTCTAGACAACAGTAACTTTGCTGACCTATGCACGCAACGCACACACACACACCCACACACATCATACAGACTCACAGCTGCTCCCTGTAATTGAAAGATCACACACTGAGGAGGTGTTGCCAACTAAGGAAATTAAGACTGGCTACTGAAAGTCCAAGTGCTTAAGAAGATCTGAGGCATGCAATCTTTTTTTATGAATCTAAATTGGAGGTGACTTTGTAGAGTGTTCAACTTTGAGCTGGCATTATTTTATTTTTTTTTAAAGAAAGATTATGGCCTTCTCCTTTTCCCCTTTTCCTTTTCTGCTCTTCAGCTTTGGGCAGAGCTGCACTTATCGCTGGGTTTTGTCAATAGAGGACTCCGTCTCTGGCTCTGAGGCGAGTCTGGGTCTTATCACTGGCTGACTTTGTTTCTGCAGACCTCTGTTGCCTTTTAGCACACACACCAGTGCTGAAAACACACATTCTTTCACTTACTGTTTCCTGCACTCACACAAAGATCAAATGCCTGTCTTTTATCATACATGCATGGACACCAAGGCTTGTCATTTCACTCACAGCTCACACGAGTACATTAAACATTCAACGTCAGAGAAGTTGCCATCTAATCCCCTTATTTTGCTCGGTACTGACAACAGTTGCTTCGCTCTAAGTGGGCCACCCTTGCGCCTTTGTTGATGATAACACCAAGTTATTTTCCACAACTATGAGCCGCTTCAATTACACCCCCTGGCTAGAGGCACTAATGGTAGATAAGTGATTAGGGCCTAGTGCAGAGATTTGCCCCATTTATTTGATGCAGCAATTAATACTCAAACGGAGGTGACAGAGAGCCAGATTAGTGACTTGATTTTTTTGAAGCTCAGAGGCAAGAGGCCAAATTTCCAACAATGGTGATTACATTTGTAAATAAATGAGGGTGGTCTTAAAGTCCTCTTGGCTTAGAAACATGTGGATTCTGCCAGAACCTTCTCTTGTGTGTTTTCTAGGCTCTCTATCCAACACTCAGCAAAGTGGTATCTTGGGAGAGAGAAACTGCAAAGGCATTTGGACTCTCCCTGTATGAAATCCAATTAGAAAATCAATTCTTTAAATGAAGTTGGTGGTTTAGTCCATGATCAAGACTTTGTTACCTGGGACATTTGGAGACCCTGGAGGTGTTCTTTGTTCTGTTTGGAGACGTGTGTGGCAGTTTGACTGATGGCCAATTTGCCTGGAATGCAATACAAAGAACACTACCAGACAAAATGATAAAGGTCTTGATGTGGCCCCTGAATTTTGTCTTGAGGTCTATTTTTGTTAGGAAAGCCTGTTGTGAAAATTGGGTTTTTTAAACCTTTATTTATTAGGTTAATATTATGCATGCTTGCATGGTGCATATTTTCAAATGTATTTATGCTTAGATAAATTAACAAAATAAACAGACACATGGCAAATGAGGTAGAGGGTTTTATTAGGAGTACTACTGTAGTTGCTTTTTGAGGCTCAAGGCAAAATATAATGAGCTAGAGTGTGCAGTCTGCACACAGTCGCTCATTTGTCAGTGCCTAAAGAAAAGTTCTCCAATCACTGCTGCAAAAACTTACAACTTGGTAGGTTTGGGCAAAAAATGTCAGCTTTGGTCTGAATTATGGAAAGCTCTTGATTGGGTTCAAATAAGTTGGTTTAGGCAAAAGGTGCGTTTTGGGTTAAGATAACGGTGGGGAAAAGGAGCACACTCAAACAATTAAAACCTTTTCTGGTATAAGGTTTAATAACTTAAACTGCGGGAAGTGAGGAAAAGCCAGCACACTTCGGCCCAGTCCCATTTCTCATTTTTACCCCTATCCCCTCACCTACCCCTGGCCCTTATAGTTATACGGGATAGTGGTTGAAATTTACTCCTATGGGACACCCCTTCAAGAACAGGATACGTCATCAGTAGTCTGGGATGAATTTCGCAACAGACATGACATGTTTTTCCCAAAGCTGTAAAACACGACTTTGTGCACCTCCAGATGATGTCATGAACACAAACACGGTATAGTTAAGTTTTCCAACGTGTCTGGGACTTCCACAGCAGATACCGTG
>JAPXVT010000008.1:7778705-7792053 GCA_029823135.1 Acanthurus reversus | reverse complement strand
AGATTGCTGTTGCTCAGCAAGAAGAGAAGATGGCTACTGCACAGGCACTGAAGACTTTGGCAGTTCAGGAACTGATAACAGCAAGGTTAGTAGATTGATGCAGCAAAAGAACAGGAGACTGCTGCAGCACAGGAACAGGGAAATACTGCAGCTCAATAGGAACAGGGGACTGCTGAAGCTCAGCAGATATAGGTGACTGCTGCAGTTCAGCAGGTACAGGGGACTGCTGTCATTCAGGAGGAACAAGTGTTGAAGTGTCAACCAGGCTGCTGACTGGAAACCAGGAGCAAGTGTCAACCAGACAGCTGACTGGGGACCTGGGGAAAGAAGACTTCTGGGAATCGCCACAGGCGGAATCATGCAGGAAGCTAGCCAACTCAGGAACAGTAACTTACTGGAGACTAGCAGGCTAGTGGCTGGCTGACTCAAGACCTGGAACTGGCAGAATGCTAGCAGGCTGGTTGCTAGCTGACTCTGGAGAGAAGGCTGAAAACTTACAAACCCAAGCCTAACCAACTGGAGAGCAGACTGAGAGCTAGCTTGCTTAAAGCTAGCACAATGAAGGTTAGCATGTGGGATGCTAGAAGGCAGGGGTACAGCCTGGATGCTAGCAAGCTGAGGTGTTGACTGGAAGCTAACAGATTGGATGCTAAGAGGCAGGAATGCTGGAAGGTTGCTGGCAGGCTGAGTTGGTTCGGCCTGCGATCTGGCCCAGAAAGATTGCGGTAGGTTAGGCGAATTCCACGGATGTGAGGCCTCTGTTTAATATATCGATGGAGGTCCAGCAGGATAGAGGTTGCGGTTGCTTGATGTGAGCTGATGTCTGGTGTATCTATAGAGACAGTTGCCATAGGAATTTCATCTTCAGGGGGTGAAAGTGGATGATGGTTTTGAACTTCACAATACATGCCTGATGTGCCATGCGGACAGGTACACTCTACTTGACCATGCTGGTCCAAATGACAAGTACCCCCATTCAGACAGGTGTGGGATGGACAGAAATGATTCTCCTCATCTGGATCCATGCTGCTGCTGCTGGGTGATGCTGGTACAGGGGGCAGGAAGTAGTCTTCATCTCGGTCTGAGGGGTCGTCACTGGCCTTGGGGGCTGGAATAGCTTTAGTCGTGCTTGGGATGGTAGTGACAGGAACAGGCAGGGTAGTAGTAGTTTTAGCAGTACTAGTGGTGACTGTGGTTGTGGTAGGACAACCAAAATCCCTGTGTTCAAGTCTTTCTAATACCTTCCCGGCACTGATAGGTGGGAAGTGGCAGCGGGTCTCTTCTGTTCTTTCCAGGGTGATGCTCTGGACTCTCAGCCATTTTGGGAACCATGCTAAGGTGCAGAGGCAGTTGAATGGGTTCTCTGCTACAGTGAGCTTTCTGAGGTGTGGGAAAAGCTGGGAGAACTCTTCAGGGAGGCCCTGCAGACTGAGGCTGCTAATGTCCAACTCCTGTAGCTCTCCAAGGTTCTGAAGGTCCTGAACATTAAGAGGACCCATTGGGTTCTCAGCCAGGCTGAGGTGAATCAGTCCTTGGGTCTCCTTCAGCACAGAGGGAAAGGATTCAAGTTGGTTTTCTGAGATGTCTAGTTCATGGAGATTTTTAAGACTACCTATGAGCTCCTTATTCAGGCTAGTGAGCCCCACACCACCTAATTTGAGGGATTCCAGATTTGGGGTCTGAAGGTCTGAAGGACCCAAAGTGGGTAAAGTATTAAAGCGAAGGTCCAGTAGTAGAAGTTGGGGCATTGATATAGTGGGCAAGGATGTCAACTGATTGCCCTGCAGTTTAAGTTCCAGCAAGTGCTCCAAGCCATTAAAAGCTGCAGGGTGGATGGTCTCGATAAGATTACTATACAAATAAAGGCGCTCAAGCAGTGCCATACCCTGGAAGCATTCTTCTGAAATGTGGGTGATCTGGTTAGATGACAAGTCCAGGTTTCTTAAAGAGGTCAAATGTTCGAACACCCTTTCAGGAAGTTCAGTCAATTTATTTTGACTCAGGTCCAGCATTTCCAGGTTCTCCAAACTATCAAAGTCCTCTGCTTTCAAGCTCTCAATGCCATTGGAAAAGACATAGAGGCTTTTTGTGGATGGATGCACTCCTTTTGGGATGATAGAGGAACGTCTCTGATAACAAAAGATGGATTCTGGCGTGGAACAGGAGCAGTCTGTTGGGCAGTCGCTGGACAAGGTGCCATCAGGAAGGATCAGGAAGAGCAGAAAGGGCATCAGCGGAGTGAGAAAGACCTTCATGGTGTAGACTCTTTCTCTCTCCATGCTCAGCCTAAAACAAGAGAAAATAAACTGTCAGTGATCCACATGATCATTTAGATAAACAGAGTAAATGCTGATAAATTGTTAACTGCATAATATCACTGGCCTCTGTCACTTATAAGGGCCATGTTTAAATTTAGGAGAATCAAGCTATTGCACCAAGAATTATGTGACAAATACAGAACAATCTTGAATTTCTTTTACGAAGCATATTCTCTTTCTGTATAGTCTCGTTTCCAGATCAGCCAAGGTCAGCTATTGATTCCCTGTGCAGGTTTTAATGTGTTTCACAGAGTGAAATTCCTATCAAAGGCTGAACTATGCATAGCCAGTGATCAAAGGCAGACTTGTGACAAAGCTTCTCAAACAATAGGGCTTTAGTCATGACTTCACGCCTCAGATGTTTTTTGCTATATGCCAGGAAAAAGGTTGACATAGTGGCATCTTGCCACACTTTTCTGGCTAAAGGATAGCCATCTTCTCCCTGTGGTTATCAGTGCAATAGATAGTACTTTGTTATGAAAAAAAACACACTTGATCCTACAGATGGCTATGTGTGAATGTGGTAGTGTTTGGACATCCACTCGTGTATATATGTATAAATATATCTCTATATCTACATAAATATATCTTTTTATATAGAAGTATATATGTATATATGTATAATTAATAGTAAGTAAGTAAAGTTTATTTGTAGAGCGCTTTTCACAGATAAAAATCACAAAGTGCTGTACATAAAATAAGTGCAATAAAATAAAACAATAATCAGTACATAAAAAATAAATAAAAGAGAAATAGAAGAAAAAGAAAAAGAAAAAAAAACCCATTAATCAAAAGCTTGTCTAAATAAAACAGTCTTCAACTGCTTTTTAAAAGCATCCAAGGAGTCAACCAAACGGAGGGAGAGGGGCAGATCATTCCAGAGTCTAGGGGCTACTGCCTTAAAAGCCAGGTCTCCCCGGGTTTTAAAACGGGTCTTTGGGACCATTAGGAGGTTCTGGCCCGACGACCGAAGGGTGCGCCCTGAAGAGTAGGGACACAACATGTCAGCAATGTACTGGGGGGCCTGTCCATGCAACGCCCGGAAAGTCAGCACTAAAATTTTAAAATCAATACGAAATTTGACTGGTAGCCAATGAAGACTGGATAAGACAGGGGTGATGTGGGCTGATTTGGGCGTGTCTGTCAAAAGTCTGGCGGCAGAGTTCTGGACAAACTGAAGTCTCTTTAGCGCCGCCTTATTAAAACAAATGAACAGAGAATTGCAATAATCAATACGAGATGAGATAAACGCCTGGATGATCATTTCAAGATCTGGTTTAGACAACATTCTCCTCACTTTAGAGATATTTCTCAGGTGATAAAAACAATTTTTGGTCAGCTGTCGCGAATGACCCTCTAAAGACATGGCTTGATCAAACACAACCCCGAGGTTTCTGAGGCTGGTTTTAACAGATGAGCCCAGAGCTCCAAGGTGGTTTTTGATCAGGGGGATCCTTTTATCAGGAGCAATGATCAGAGTTTCTGTTTTGCTTGAATTTATCTGAAGGTAATTTGAAGAGAGCCAGTTTTTAATGCAAGACACACAATCCACAAACACAGATAAAAAGTGAAACTCTGAGTCATTGAAAGAACAGTACAACTGAATGTCATCAGCATAGAAGTGATAGGACACATTTTTAAAACCACGAATCAGCTGACCAAGAGGCGTCAAGTACAGCAAGAACAAAACAGGCCCAAGAACAGAACCCTGCGCAACTCCACACGACAGGTTGGACACGTTAGACGTTGCATTGTTGGTGGCAATATTAAAAGTTCTTCCTTTTATGTATGAGGAAAACCACTGGAGGACAGATCCTGAAAACCCCATCTCGGACTTGAGTCGATCAGTCAGTATATTGTGGTCTACAGTATCGAAAGCAGACGTTAAATCCAATAAAACCAAAACTGTGTAGCGACCCGAGTCTGCAGCCATCATCACATCACTCGAAACTTTCACAAGAGCAGTTTCAGTGGAGTGCATTTTCCGGAAACCTGATTGAAACATATCATAGAAATCATGCTGCTCCATAAAAGATATCAGCTGGCCTGCCACTACTTTTTCCAAAAGTTTGGAAACAAATGGGAGTTTTGATATGGGCCTGTAGTTATTAGGCTCTGAGGGGTCGAGATTGGGCTTTTTGAGGATGGGGTTTACCACAGCATGTTTGAAGTAGCTGGGTACCGAGCCAGATTCAAGTGAGAGATTAATCAATTTTACCACACAGGGGCCAAGAACATCAAAGGTTTTTAAAAACAGGGAAGTGGGAACAATGTCAGCAGGACTTGAAGATGGTTTCATCTTTCCCACTAAGGCCTTCACATCCTGTAGGCTGACAGGAGTGAAGGAAGCCCACGAGCACACAGGGGAACCCACAGGTGAACAAACTCCACTAAGGGGAAGATTTATACTGGCCCTAATGTCACGAACTTTGTCTACGAAAAAATTTAGAAAGTTGTTACAATCCTCATTTGAGTACACAGACATAGGAGGAGCAGAGGGTGCAACAAGATTCTCAATGGTGTCAAACAATACCTTTGGGTTTTTCTTATTGCAAGATACAAGGTTAGCAAAATAGGCTGATCGGGCTCTCTTTATCATTTCATTTAGCTCCAGTATCATATCTTTAAGATGTAGTCGGTGCACCTCTAATTTAGTGGATTTCCACAATCGCTCCACTATCCGGCACTTTCTCCTAAAGCTGCATATAGCTTCATTCATCCACGGGGAGGGCTTTTTTTGGGACCCTGTAAACTTTTTGACAGGAGCTACAATATCCAAGACAGACAAACAATGGCTATTAAAGCTTGTCACAAATGATTCAACATCATCACAATCAGCAATGGAGCTAGGGTCAAAAGAGGCAGAGAAATCACTAAATGCTTTTTCATTAAGAATGCGTTTTTTGTTTCAACATTTCGGGCAGCAGGCACCACCGTAAATGACAAATTAAATGATACACAACAGTGGTCACTGATTTGAAGATCCTCAACGCATAGTTGATCAATGTTTAGTCCACAAGAGAAAACCAAATCTAGCGTGTGACCTTTTTTATGTGTGGGGCAAGAAACGTGCTGCACAAAATTGAAGGAGTCCATAATAGTCAACAGTTCTGCTGCTACTGAACAAGACGGATCATCAATGTGAAGATTGAAATCGCCCAGGATCAAAACTTTCTCTAATTTAATAATGGAAGACAAAAACTCTGAGAAATCATCAAGAAATGAGCGTGCAGGACCAGGAGGTCGGTAAACTAAGACACAATAATAAGAGTGTGTTTTTCCAACTTTACACATCTGTAGCTCGAAGGAGTCTGGCGAGTTCGTGTCCATCAAACTGCAGCAAAAAGAATCTCGGAAAACCAGCACCAGTCCACCTCCACGGCGCGCTAGCCGGGGCGTCGCGAGCACAGAGCAGTCCGGCGGGCACAGTTCTTTGAGATGAAAGTACTCGTTCTCCCTCTGCCAAGTCTCCGTTATGTACAGATAGTCCAATTTCTCCGTTATGAAAAGTTCGCTCAAGGAAAAAGCCTTGTTCGCAATAGAGCGTGCATTCAGCAGTGCAATCCTGGAGGAGCGCGTGAGTGATGCGCACCGGTTTGGCTCCTGCCGCGATGACTGGATGGTATGATCCGCCCGACAGGTAACCGGACACAGGACACGCTCGCGGGGGAAAAGACTTCGATCATGTCGAATTGGAAAGATCCGGTCCGAGATACTCCACACAGGCGATGGCGCATGGGCCGCGTCCCTATCAGGTTCGCCGACAGGAACCGGCCGCAGGCACCGCTCGCTCCCAGCAGCTCTGAAACCGTTTGGCCAGGGAGAAAATCCACTGGATCGCCACTTCCTCAGCCTGGTCCGGACACCAGCCCTGGATCCTCGCCCCCGTCTCCTGCCACGGCGTCGGGGAAGCAACGGGTACTCCGGCGATGACGTGGAACAGTCCAGTTTTGGAGGGAAAAACTCAGTGTACCTGCCCCAGGTAACACAAACATCGTCCATATGCGCCTTAATACGGAACAGCGTGTGTCGATCATACTGTACAATTGCTGAGACACTGTACCTTGTCAACAGAGTTGACACAACAAAGTATAGCACAAGAAAAATCACAAAGATACGAGAGAATGGGGAGGCAGCCGAAGCACAACCAAACACAGGCGCCATCTTGAAACCCATCGTCCATTCATGTAATAAAGATGTTTCGTATGTTTTGTTTGATGTTTCTTGTTAAAATTAAGAATAAAAAACAGCAATCGTTTTTCATATCTCAGCAGATTAATCAACATAATCTTCCAGGTTCTTTAGACTCCAGTGGAAAAGCAGCCAAAGACAAGCTAAAGGAATCATTTAGTTCCTCATAAAGTAGATCCTGGGACTAAAAGTACCAGGTACTTGGAGTGAAAAGGCAGCTTAGGCAATGTACAACAGATGCACGTATACATCCCAGCGCAAGATGAGCCAAGTTAATTTTTTTTTTTTTTTTGTTAGAGGCACAACTCTGCATTTTTTTTGGCAGAGTCTTCTGCTTTGGCTTCCCAGCTGCATCCCTGAACTGACCTCATTCAAATGAATGGTAGCTCCTTATTTTATTCAGTGCTGCTGTCTGAATACAGTCTCATAGTTCTCAAAACAAGACAAGTTGGCAAACAGGTCTAGGCTTTCTCTCACTCCAACAACAGCACAACAAAGCCTCTGTACAATCTATTGCTTAATAAACCCAATTGTTTAGTATCAGGCTCAAAACGCAGCCAATTGATCTCACCCTTAGTGGACATTTCTGTCATATTTCCAATACACAGAGCTGTAGGGTTGTATTTTTGCAGAAACTTTTAAGTGATCTTTGTACTTTGAAGGTGTTTTGTGTTATTATTAATGGACATAACTTTGAGCAAAACTGTTTTAGAAAGGACTTGGATTCACATTTGTACGTATAACCTACCAGCACAGCAGAAAAAAAGCTCTCTTGGGAGTTATTGCTCTAATATATCACTAGAATTAATTGTGCCAAAAACACTTAAATGCAAAGAACCGACTGTTGTCGTAATAGGCAATAACTCCAGTGATGTTCTTTTTTTTTAAGTTTCATCGGGTCCACTTTGGTCCCTGTCACGTTTGATTGCCCACAGATATTTTGAAATAAGCCCTTACTCCACCACTTTAAACAGCAGAGTGCTTCTCCATCTTATGAGCTGGAACTCATGTCTTCACGAAAAGGCTCATATCACCTCATCTCCTCTGCATCGCATCTGTCACCTCCAGCTCCTCTAATTTACTTATTTCCCTCCAAACGGCAGTAACTACAAACACAACGTTTATAATGCTCTGGTTAGTATTCATTATTACTCTCACGTCCTCACGCTTGAAGTAATTCCACTGTTGTGCTCACTGGGAGTCACTCTGGATAAGAGAGTTGGCTAAATGTCTAAAATGCAAATGAAATTGTAAAAGAATCTCACACAGAGAAGAGAATGTTAGAAGTTAGCAAGCTGCAAAGCAAAGAGGAATAATTTAAAAAAATAATAATAAAGCTGGTATAAATCAGCTGACACAGCTGTGGGATGTAGCGCAGATGATTGTTTCTTCAATTAATTTGACAGTGATAGATTTAGTGGGATTCCTTGTCTGGTTTTCTAACAAGCTGTTTTCACTAGGAGCTGAATTTAAAGCTTTTTGTTCGTGATAAATTCTCATTTGCTGGTTAAATTTGACACAGTGTCATATTTTTTTACTATTTCATGTGAACTCTACCCAGCATTATACTTCATTAAAGCAGTACATTAACATTTATCTATAAATATATATCAAAGGATAGATGGTATATGTGGATTTTCACCCAGAGCAACTTCCAATGAGAGCAGTTCACACACTAATTCCTCCAGCTGCCTTCAGGCTCTGTTTTGATCCTCTGTCGTTGCATTCTTGCTCTCTGAGTCTTTTGACAAAATGTGCATGATGTCAACTCATTCCTGGTGCTAACATGTTGAATAATGCTCCCACCTGTAGTAGACACTGCTCTCCTACCTCTACGCCACCCGCTGCCGTCTCGCCAACAACCCCCACATTCCCACCGCCGCCACCTCCGCCATCCTTCTGGCCCCCTATTGAGTTCAAACGAGGAGGCCTATCTTCACTTGTCCCCTCTCTCACACACACTCCTGGCCTTTCCCAGGAGGATAAATACATACACTGCATCAATTCATCCATGTCTTTGCAGACTTCAGGCAAATATATTTTCTCGCTCTCTTATGAAACTCAAGGACCCAAAGCAGAGGCCCCGCTCTGTTTACTTTGTACTCCCCGGTGGGATATTTCCATTTAAATAAAAGCCTGTGGGTTGCAGTCTAGATATCTCATCTGCAGACCAACACGTGTGTGAGTGTGCATTCCACAAGTTTCTCTATGTATGATGTGTGTGCCCGCATGGTTTTATAATATCTGTAGAGATTTTATTAAGTACTGTGTGCGTGGGTCTTTGCTGTGTGTGTGTGTGTGTGTGTGAGCATGCACAGGCTCTTTTGCATATGCTACAGATGATAACGTGCATGCATTATTGCCAGAGGGTGTTTATGGGCATTGTGTGTGGTGCATACCTATCATCTCGGTTCAGCAGGGTGGTGCAAATCTTAAGTCATGTTAAGCCAAACTTTGGGCTCTCTATACAAAAGCAGTCTCCCTCCCCTCAACCTTGCCTGGAGCAGTGATAGGATGAAAAATGGATAGGAGCCCCAAAGGAAGGAGGGGGAAGGTCCATCTGTGAGCTGCATTCAAGGACAACAGTGTTATCCATTTTGGAACAGTATGAAACAAGCTAGTGTTTTCAGTGGGGTTTGGAAATGCGCGCTTCTGGATGAACTGTGGATGCTACTGTTGTCTTGCCAAGCCAACTGTGATGTTGCAGATTAGATGCGAATCATTGACTCCTTGTTTATATCAGAGCAACTGCTCTCATCCAGAGTGCGAGATAATGAACAAATGTGACTGATTGTTTCTGATCAGTGTTGTGGTATATTACCGCAGCAACAGGGATTGTTTTGCAGTTCTCACATGCTCTCAAAAGCTGTGTTTCATGTGATTGTATGTTATTCTGCCCTGAGGTGCTGGAGTTTGGCTATATCTATTTATCTCTGTTTTGAGCTTGTTTTTTCTTTTCTCTCCTCCCTCTCTTCCCCTTTCTTCCTCCCTTTTTGTTCGGTCCTACATCATTTCACCTTTTCGTTTCCTCTAACTTTCTCACTTCTCTTTTCGTTTCTTATGTGCTCTCTTTTTGCATTCTTTCAACTGTCATTTTCCCCTCTTTGTTCTTTGACAGAACCGATTCCACCTGCAGATGTCGGCCCGTGTGCCTCCATCCACCCTCGGCAGCCTGCTGCTGGCCGTCCTGCAGGGCAAAGAAGGAGACAGGGACAGAGGGAGCCGAGGGGAAGGCAGCTGGGGAGGAGCAGCTGTAATCTGCCCCGGGTGGGAGGAAGGGGGTGATGGATTGCTGTCTCACCTTCAGACCCACAGCGGTTCTACCTGGCATTTGTGGGACATCATTAACCTGACTCGCATCTCTGGGAGCGGGGATAAAAGAGAGGAGACCAGCGAGGAGAGGAGGGAGGATCAGAGGGAAGAGGAGGCTTTGAAGATCCTCTCCACCCGTTTCCTGCGCTCCCCCTCTCCCATCTCCTCTGTTCTCCTCCTGGGCTCTGACCCCGAGTGCGTGTCCTCCGTCCTGCGGGCCGCTCAGCGCCTTGCTACATCACTACCAGCACTGCAGTGGATCATGGGATATCCCTTATCTCCAGATTCGCTCCACACTCTTGGAGGTCCCCTTGGACTGTTAGCCTACGGGGAGGTCGGCCGGAAGCCAATCAGCTTCTACATTCGGGATGCTTTGCAGCTGATCAGCCGTGCAGTGAGTGCAGCGACCATGTTGAGGCCGGATTTGGCACTGATTCAAAACATGGTGAACTGTTACGATAAACCAAACCGACATGAGCTGCCCTCGTCAGGACAGTACCTGTCCAGGTAAATGCACACATATACTGAATACACACACACTAATAAAAGGGTCACTTCATCAAACTTACTAAGAAATATGCTAAATTCTTGTTTAGCCTTAACAGCATCAGCTATGTAGAAACTTATGCTTATGAAATTAAAATTCATTTTGCTATTGAAAAAAAAAAGTTACGTAGCCTGCATTTATCATTGGTGTTGGCTTTATTTGTCTGCTTGTGTTGTCAACTATAATTAGCTTCTTTTTTGTATGTATGTATTTTTCTGCATGACAGTAGTGACCCTAGGAGATGTGAATTTTTGGTCTCGACTAACAATGTTAGTCATTGCTTAGCCCAATCTGTGATTGTAACAATCCCTAAATATATTACAACATGACTTTGTATAATACTCTTTGTCATTATGTGGAACAGGGATAATGTACAACACTTGCTAATGCTGAAGTTTTAATGGTAACATTAAAGGAGAGGTTGTTTTTTTTGTACATTAAACTTTATAATAAGGATATTTACGATCATATACAACATTCAGTGCTTCGACAGTTTGTCCAAAATGGTCATTTTAAAAGACGAGACAATCGCTGAATGTTTAGTGGTGTTCTCTCATGTACCAGCACTAAAACACCAAGTTGAACAACAGCGTTTAACCTGGAGACAGATGTTTCTGCTGCTTCAGGGAACAAACAAACAGCCTTTTCCAGCTTATTAGCTGCTGTTTAACTTTGTGTTTTAGTCTCTGAACATGAGAAGACAAAACTTAATATTCTGCGATTGTCTCCTCTTTATAACAACCTTTTTTCAACAGATTGTTGAAGCACTTCACGCTCCTTTCCCTCCTTTGTTTTCAGCTAGCAGTGATTTTAGCAAGGACCTCCAGCTCTCCTGGCTGCACCATTCATCATAATAATGCTGTAGAAAATAGTATATGATCGTATATATTCTTATTACAAGGCTTAATGTGCAAAAAACTGAACTTCTCCTTTAACCCATCAGAGTTAGTGAGATATAGCATAAATCTAGCTAGAAAGCTAGGCTAACTAACTTTAGTTTTCTGAGGGGCTAACTGGCTCCCATTTGAGCTAGCTTGAAATATCTGCCTTTGAGGTAGCATTTCTCAACCCAACCATACTGGAATTTTACATTTAAAAAAGATTTCCTCTTGATAGAAAACAGATTTTAAAAGTATTTTTTGAAATTCAAGTTAACCAACCAAAGATTTGTGGGACTTTGCTAATGCTAAGATGTAAGGTACAGAGCGTTACCCTGCAGCTGATAATAACTTGTTCAAGAAAAAATTGTCAGAGTGGATGACCGAAACCAACTTTTTCCAAACATTAAATGTATTGCTGTAGGCAACATAGGATTCGTGGTGGTCTGCTCTAGACTGAATCTGAAATGGTCTCTAAAACCCCTGCAGCCCATTGGCCCACCAATTTTTTATTACATTCTGAACAGCTACAAATTCTTAGCTAAGGTTACAAATTTAATTCCACACTCAAATCCCCAAATGATATTCGGAAGACACAGACAAACTTCTATTAAATCCATCTAGTCACACTGCTAAATGTAAGCTTGTTAGCTTTCTGAGTGACACGTTTTTGTGAGGAATTGTTGGCTCCACTTGTGGTACTGCATGCTCCGGTTGCTGCCCTTGTCTGTCCTCTGCGCCACAGGGGTGGCGCCTTCTGAATAGCTCTGTCATACTGGGGGTACGGAGGAAGTCTTTATGGCATACAGATTTACAGACTGACACCAGAGAGTTTTGTCTGTTTCGCTTTACTGTTGTTGCTGCTGCCTCAATCCGTGCAGCTTTTAAGAGGGCCTCTGACAGCTCTCACAGGCTCCGTCAGGTGCCATTTGTGATAACACACAGGCTCAGGAACAAGCTGATTGAAAACACATTAAATCCTCATGTTTTTACACAACAAAAACGCTCACATACATTACATCCCCTCTTAATGTATACGTGGCTGAGTGATGCACTGAACCCTGATGCTTTAAACTCACTCCAGCGTTTAACATCTCTGCTCTATTTTTCAAAAGGTGCCATGGATAAAAACAGCATGTATCCAACGTTTGTGGGCATGTTGTTTGAGTGAGAGGAGGATTTGTGGATTGAGAGGGGCCCACAGCAAATATTGAACACACACGGTGCCTGTCAGCTGAGAGTGATCATCAACACCACCCACATAATCACAAGCTGGATTCTCACAGTGTTCCCTCCCTCTGCAGTTTAGTTGAGCCTTGGGATGCCAGAACAATTTGGCAAGGAGGGCCAGAGGCTTAAGCAGGCATAGTCAAATAACAAAACAGTATTTCTGGACATTCATTAACAAAATTAAAAACAAGTTTATTAATTTTAATGTGATTAAACTGCAAACTTATCAATTCTAGCAGGGAGAATTGATGGATTGCTGTCTTTAGTCTGCCCACCACTTTCTGCAGAATTTAAAATAATATTTGTTGAAATATTTCAGTCCAGAACAGACTTTAAGGGTCTGTCAGGAGATGGTTTGGAACACTGGATTTTTCACCCAGTGCCACAGAGAGGCTGACATTCATGATTTAAGTGAAAGTGGCAAATTTGATATTCATGTATCACGGAGGATGAAGTAGAACAATTTGATGATCAGAGCTACAGAGCTGTGACTTTAGGTGGACACTCGTGTGCCTCATTTTTTGACAAACACAGATTTGCTTTAATTGTGCTCAGAAATCTGTTTAATATGTGATGTAAGTCAGCGCAAGAGAAAGCCTTTACAAAATAATTTGTTACCCGTTGTCTGTATGTTACACAGCTAGAACGCCACACATGTTAGCTTAACATGCCATTGGTTATGTGAGCTAATTGGGGGTTTTTTTGCTGGCAGTGCCCAGAGTCAAGGAATTTGCCATAAATCCACTGTAAAAATCAATTTTCTCAACATACTTGAGGCAAATTTTGGACCAAAAACAAACATAAGAAGGGCTTTTATAAGCACATCAGAGGTCTTAGAGGTTCCCATAGAAATAAACAGGCTTCTGATTGAC
>JAPXVT010000008.1:7686865-7699016 GCA_029823135.1 Acanthurus reversus | reverse complement strand
CCAGATGACCTGAAGTGATGCAGCAAGCACTGGCCAGGGCATGTGTGTTCTTGTACTTATTGCAAAGTGAGGGCCATGTTTTTTAACAGAGAGAGTGAGGACATTTAAATTTTTGTTTAAGGGTTCAAACAAGGTTTAGGTTTGTGTTTAGTAGGGAATGCTTAATGTCAGTAAGGGTCCTCAAAAGTTTAAATGTACAAGTGTGTGATTGTATTTGGGCAAAGAATTACGGAAAATGTATACTTTGATTTTGTGTTTTTGATTATGAGCACAGGCCTCCTTGTGAACAAACACCTGCCATTCTAATGCATATTAAAGCATGATTCACATGCATTAAAGTAAATGAGTCTGCAGAAAGTACTTGAGGTTTGTGTTTACATTTTCATGTATCTGGTTTCATGTGTATTGAGGTTATGGTTCAGTTCATATCAGATGTCCATTTTGTGTATTTATTTCTATGCATATTTTAGTGTTTGTTTCAGCATGTATGCATACGCGTGTGTGTGATTGTATGTCCAGTGCTTTGGAGCATTGAGCTGTGTGATGAGGCCGTACAGGCAGTGGGGGTGCAGATGGTGTACCGAGGCCTGAGGACAGTCAGTCTGTCCATGACTCACACTCAGCGAGCCAGCAGCTCTCTCTCCCTCTCTCCCCTTGGTGGCCCAGAAAGCACAACACAACAAGTGTGTGTGTGTGTGTGTGTGTGTGTGTGTGTGTGTGTGTGTGTGTGTCTGTTACTGTGACTGCGGGAGGCAACACAAAATGCGGAGTGAGCTGTCCGTAAGCATGTGCCTATTTTTGCGACTGTGTGCCTCTGTATATGTTTATATCTTAGCAAGTGTGTGTGCACTTCTTTCTGTGTATGTGTGAGTGAGTGAGATGATGGCTGTCCAGGGGAAGCAGCTGACACTCTTAACAGAACTGATTTACCACTGCAAAAAAGCACAAAAGCCTTTTGTCTGCAGCTTCACTTTAATCTTACTCACTTTGTCACTATCATTCTACCGACTGACATCTCATCCAACTCCTCGTGAACCTTAACACATGGAGAAAAGGGATTTGGAGCTTTGGAGCTTATATCCTGATTTTCCTCCAGCTCTCTGGTTCTTGAATGGGGGATTAGAATTTTGAAGGACCGCAGAGATCATTTTACTGTCAGTCAGCTCAATATCAATCAATATCAGGGGTAATTTTTCTTTTAAAAAAGATCAATTATTGATCCATTTTTATCATGAAAGATTGTCATGTCCAAAGTATTGTCTTCTGGTTAGGATATAGACTGTACTGATGATGGATCCCAGAACCTAAAGAGTTATTCCTCATCAGAGTACATTGCTAAAATGGTTGAAGAATCCCTGTTTAACTGCCCTCTTGAATGGCTTCACCAATTATGAAATGGAGACGATAGTGACAGTTTCATATTCACATAGTGTAACGGTTGTTCAAATCTTCAGCCTTAAACTCACAGTACATTACATTTAGTCTCAGATGGGCTTATTAAGCCATGTTAGAAATCCTGTCATTTGTCGGACCACCAGACACAGACCCTTCAGCGAGCTCTTGTGGATCCCAGTAGCCGTCTACCACCACAGCTGGGGGCTAAGACTGACATTTCTTGGAGGCTTTCTTCACTGAGGCAGTAGATATATTTCTAAAACTTGTTTCCGCTTTGAGATCCAAGACAGAGTTCTCAGTTCTTTTTTTTTTTTCTCCATCTACGGTTCATCTTTTTTTCCTTTTTTTTCTTTTTATTTGTTTTTCTAAAAAAAAAAAATAAGACAATAAAATTGTGAGTGAGTACCTGTCTGGTAATGTAACACAATATCACAAATTTAATTTTGCTGGTGGGGAGAATTATTTCTCACAGACAAATCTTAGAGATGAGAATGTATGCTAGCTTGCTCACTTTGTAGCCTGCAGGCTATAGAGAGTGATAAATGTCCTACCAGGCTATCGGTCATACTGTTTCAGTGCAAGTGATAATCACAATTTTTTACAGTGTTGTCCTCAACTCTCAGGGCAGCTGCTCCTGACAGGAACCATTTTTTCACCCGAAATGAGCTGCTGCACAACAAGTATTAAATAGTGAATCTGCACGCCATGCTAGCAGCTCTGTGAGACTCTACTTAGGCACCGCATTGGTTTGAGCTGAATGCCATTGTCAGCATGCTGGTATGCACACAATGTCAAACATGCTAATGTTAAGCGGATATAAAAGTTGCCATGTTTGCTATCTTAGTGCAGTTTGTCGGCATTAAAACAGTAAACCAATCCAATAACCACAAAGTAATATTGGCATTGTACATTTTTTGTAAACCACAGATATGTTGATGTTTCATTATGTCGTTCCATTTCTGTAGTTACGTCTGAAAAATCTCCTGGTGTCTCGTTAAAAATACTGAAAAAACCCCCCACAAAAACAGAGTTTTGGTCATCACTAAAACAGCTGACAGTTGCAAAAAATACCCCATTGTGGCCTCAAACACAGATCTCCTGCCTGGCAGCCATCTCACTTAGTATCACACCACCAGCAACCCTTCCAACATCCTGATGAGAACATTAGCTCATATAAGCCTACATATAATCAGAATGTGTCACATTGATATCGCATTGTTGAAAAGCTATGTAATATGTCAAATGTACACATTGCACATATTCATGAATTGCAGAAACTTCAACTGTTAACATTTGTGTGTGATAACCAGGCTGTACTTAACACAAATTACAGCCAAATGTTATTAGCTATTTCTGTGTTGGACAAACCAACAGACTGAAATTGCTTACAGTGCCACAGCATGGCTGCAAAAGCATGGCTGAAACTTGAAAAATCATCCACGGAAAAGTTTAAAAAAATAAATGGCTGGCAGTCTGTAAATTAAGACTGTTACTAAAAATTCCTCAAAAGATGCAGGGCTTTCATCTGACAGCTTAAAGACACACTCTGCTAAGCAGAGAAACTATGCAAGTCTTTTCGCTGGCGCGCTCTCAGCTTCTCCAATTACACTTGATGCGTCTGCTTGGCTTTCTCCTCATGCTTTTCTCTGAGTTGAGGCAATAAAGATAGAGAAATGGAAAAGTGTTATTGCACCCCTTAACCCCACATGCGTGAGTCCATGCAGAAACACAAAAACACACATAACGTTCCCATGAACAAACACAGCACCACACTCACTAAAGCCCACATCTAGAGATTTATGCGTTAAGACAACATCCTTTTACAAATAGATACAAAAACATGCATATACTAACAAACCGTCACATCCACTTTGGCCCCCCTGTTATTTGCCTACATGTAGAGGCAGAAGAGGGGGAACAGTGCAGTGTGTTTGAGCATGAGTGGGCTGATGTGGTTGTGGCCTTACATGCATGAGTAAGACTTTACAGTACATGGCTTCAATCCCCTACAGGCCTAGCAATGGGTAGTAACACACTGACACAGTTATCAGACCAGATTAAATTGGTCTGGGACTCTGTGTGTGTGTGTGTGTGTGTGTGTTAATAAATGTGGGACCTTTTCATGCATTGTTAGAAACCCTATACACATGACTCTGTCCTCTTTCGCCAGCCTCTCACCTCTGAACCTTCTCAAATGTGGATGTCAGAAATAAAGTACGTGTATGTATAAGTTTGCCTGTTTGCATGTTGTGTCCCTCTGTGCATCTGTAATGGCTGCATATGTCACATGAACAACATCGCCTCTCCGAGCTGTCTTACCTCTCCTCCGGAATGTCTTTTCAAATTCAGACATATCTCTCCTGCCAGGAAAAACTGTCAGATGTGTCAGAGTTTTCTATGGAAGCTCTTGGCGGAGGATCACGCACTCTTGCATCCATCTGACCCAGTTTCAGTGCTCACATCATTATCACAGTAAAGATGTGCAGGGATAATATGCATTATACACAAAAATGCAAACATTTAGTCAACTCTGCATCTGCGCACATCACCGCCAAGTCGCTACGCCATAATTTAAAAAAAAAATGCAAGTACATACATGCACATGAACACCAGCTTGCATGTTTCACCAGTGCAATTTTAAAGAAAGACAGTCCCATCGTTAATCCAGTCTAAATCAGTCGGTCTGGGAACATCGGTTTAATGAGTAAATTAGAGCTCTGCTGCACCACACTCATCTGTACTCATGCCTATGATCCGTCCCAGTTCATATCAGCTTCAAACAGGGTCGCGGAGACAAAGACTGAATCTAAATGCAGCTGTCTGGCTCGTAGTGTGTTCGACTATTTCTGGTATTTGCTAACCTGGTCGTCAGTCGGCATCTTGTCACTGCGTCACACCTGGTGAGTGATCAGATGTGAGTAAGAGTATGCACTGAGTGATAAACATCATCTGCAGCGTACAAAGAAGGAAGAAACAAACAAAAAAAAGGAGGGAGGAAAGGAATGAAGGCAAAGATAAAAGAGAAATGAAGAGAGAGCAGAAGCAAAGAGAGGGAAGTAGGACAGACAGAAGAAAGAAAAAGGGATGGGTAAAAAACACGAAAAGAAACAAATGAAAGATGAATGAATAAATAAATGAATAGTGTGATGCAAGAAGGAATAAAAGGAATGAGAATGGATGCATTAAAGAGGGAAACTAAAAGGTATCAAGATTTAAGAGAAACAGAGAGGCAGGAGGGATGGAAGGAAGACAGAAAGGAAATAAGGAAGAAAGGAATGAGGGCAGGGAGGATGACAAGAAGGAAGGAAGGAAAGCACAACAATGAAGGAAAATGATGAAGGTTAGAGAAACAGAGACGCACTGAGAATATCAATTAAAAGACAAAAACGGTAAGGCTTGAAAGAGGAAAGGATGGAGGGAAAAAGCAGATGGATCACACAAGAAATAAACAACCAAGTAAACAAATGCAAGGTCCAGAGAGGGAAGACGTTAATGGAGGCAAAAAGACGAATGAAGGAAAAGAGAAACTGGAAAGGAAGGAATGAAATTACCAAAAAAGAAAAGAACTGTTTCAACTTTCCAGTGACTTTATGGGTGAGAGAAGGAAATAAAAGAGCTGTCACTCCACTGTGACTCCCAGTCGAGCCCATGAATGGATCACTGGCTGCACCACGATACTCGCTGACCTGCATAACAGCCACCGATTAACACGTTGTCACATCTGATGCCAAACTTGATCCGGCAACAAAGAGGGGAGGGGGGGAGGAGGGGGGTGTGTCATGGTGAGGGTGTGGGTGAGGGAGACGGTGGGATAAAAGGGACGAGAAAAAAATATAAATACAGCTCTAGTGGCTTTACACAAACATGAGTGTGTGCGTGTGTGTGTGTGTGCGTGTGGGCGAGAGCAGTGACAGAAGGTGTGTAACTAATGATGTCGCCTTATAATGATGCATCCATTCACACTCACACATTTCCACTGCATGACCCTCATTATTCTCCTGTGGATTTACGGCAGCGGACTGATGTGGCGTTTATGTGCACATTCAAAAGGACAGCCAGATTAAGAAAACGGTATTTAAAACACTGAGTCAGGCGCAGACCAAACGCTCATCTTTCATTATTCATGTCTGGTTCAGTGGCGGCATTCTTGCTGCCGTGGAGCGACGCACAAAGACATTTGAGTAAGACAGAAAGAAGACAGGAAAGGATGACAAAATGAAAGATGGGATGATGCGAATTAGGCAGAGAGAAACGTTATCTTTTGATGTACTCCAGTGAAACGGCTCATTACAAACCAGAGCAACAAAAGAAAGTGCAAACATTCTCCAGCTCCCACACACACCCACAAAAACAGGCACGACTGCCTATAACAGAGGAGATTACAAAACAATCTTCAGGAGCCCACAAAGGCACAATTGACATTTTAAAAGCTACAATGAGAGACAGAGACTGAGGCAGGTGGAGACAGAGAAAGCAAAGAAAGAGAGACTAAAGAGAAGTGAAACATTTTGGCATTTTTCTGGCCCGGTGCACTGAGCGTATTCCAGTATGGAGGAAAACTCTTTATACTATTCTCCCCCAAGGCCTCAATCTGCCTTTCAGCTCCCTCCCTCAATACTTCAGGCTCTCCCTCCCTCCTCCTCTCTCCCTTATCCAATCACTTTCTCAGCATCCCCCCTCCTCCCTTCCCATGCTGAGGATTTACACCCGCCTCCTCCAAATTCCACTCAGTTATTTTCATTTTGGGTAATTTTTATTCTGCCGATGTTTATTCATGACCGAGGTTCTGAGAGAGAGATAAGAAGCCAAGTGCTGAGCTGGCCCCGAGGGCTGTGAGGGCTCCAAGTCAGTCTGCATGCGCACACACACACGACACACATGCACATAAACCCATAAAATAAACACCTACTGTAACACAGACGTGCATGTTTGCATATGCACACACAAACAAACGCTCACCCTCCCACAAACACACACCGTTTTGGGCTTCTCGTCACGTACAAACAGAGGCATTTTGTCCGTGAAATTCTTATCAGATTGAGACTGAGCCGTCTGCCTCCCTTCACCGTTTCTGTTTGTCAAGAGAAAATCTTTTTTCTCTGTCTCTCGCTCTCTTTTTTTTTTTTTTACCAAAACATGCCTGACCCTCATCTGTCAGCCGTGTTTATCCTGATGTCATGACAGGCGCACACACCACAAGGGGAGACTGTGTTTCCTTCCCAAACCCCCTTCTGTGTACATGTTTATATGTTGCCTACTTGGTGCCCATGTGTATGCGAGTGTGCATGCGTGTGCAGACAGATTTGCAGCTAAATGGCCAGAGGGGAGGAGAGAGAGAGAGATGAGAGACGTGATGCACAGAAAGTGAGCATGAGACAGAGAGAAAATGAGGCGTTTGTCTCTCAGAGTGCAATCCTTCTTATTCTCCCTCGCTGGCTTCCAATCTGCTCAGACTCTCTCCTATTTCTACACCTTTCTCTAAGTACCCAGACATTACACACCAGTCTGATCCCTTTTGTGTGTCTCTTTCGCACCTTTTCCACCAAATTCAGAGAAAAGGCTTAGGACTAGGTCTCAGCGATCATCGGTGAAATTCCCTAAAATAATAGGCACATTCACACTTGCAGGTTTTAATCTTTGTTACATAGAGTTTCATAGACTGAAGGATGACTGAAGTCCAAACTGTGTTTTTGAGAAAGTGGCCATTCAGTCGTCTTTTCTCGTTGCAGACAAAGATGCATCTAAAAAAGCCCACATAAGTAAACTCTAATGCCCGATGTTAACAGCCTGAGTTACATTAAATTGAAGTCTTTTAACCTAGAATGCATTGATTTGGCAAATTGCATGCCGAAAAGAGTTTGAATAAATTTTTTAGATGCATAGTCACTTAAATTCTGTTCACAGTTACATATATATAACCTGGATTCCTGAACAACTTTCACCTTCAGTCCTATTTAGTTCAGTTTTAACCAAGATGTCTGTGTCTTTATACCGGCAAATTAGGGCCTGACCGTTATACTGGGTTGCAGATATTATTAATCTATATTGTCCTGTTACAGACATATCAATATCGCTGTATGTTCACCGATATGCACTGATATTAAAACTTTTCTTAAGGCTGGAAAATATGCTTGGACTATTAATTTACATTGGTGTAATTACGTATTTTGTCCAGCAGACGCTGATCCGTTATTTAATTACCAACAAGTGAAGTGTTTACTTTTCAGTGCTCTGATGATTAGAATAAAGTTTGTTAAAATGGAAGATGTCCTGCCTCCGTTACATATCTTTTTCAAAGGTGTTGCTCCCAAAAATCAGCATTTGCTTTGGCCTGAAAAGTCCCAAATCAGTCAGGTACTTTTTCCAAACTCAGCCATAAATACTTTTTGTCATAGAAATATTTAAGATTCAAAACCAGGATTTCACAGGAATTCAAACCTAAGACAGTGTGGACCAAAAGTTCATGTGCAGCGCATGAATATTTTGGGAATCTTTGCAGAAACAAACCTATAACAGCAACCTTATGAGTGTTTACATGATGGAAAACTACATAAGCTACTGCAGATCGAGACATTGTTCACTGAGAGGTGACTGAGAAAATTCGGACCTTATGGAAATCATTTTGAAAGGACTTGGAAGTCTCTTTCCTTAATCTTAATTGGCACTGTGAGAATAATACTCTGTTAGCAAGTGTAGAAAATGTACTGTTCTCTTCTCGCTCAGTTGGAAAAAACTGTGTGCAAAATTGAGTTAGATCAAACGTTTCTAAACTTAAAATTCTGACACAAAGCTGATCAAACTGCACTCGCAGTCCTGATGAGGGAGATTAGCTGAATTTTTGACTGGTAAGCTCTGAATAAATAACACCCGAGAATGCTTTTCAACAACTTAGCCATGAATATTTATTGTTATAGAGAAATCATTAAGATTTAAACGCAGGTTTTCATAAGATTTCAGAAATATGTACTTGAGACAGTGCGCAGTGCATGAAAATGTCAGAAATCTTTGCAGAACCGAATCTATTGCAGCAACCTTATGAGTGTTTACATGATGGAAAGCTACATAAGCTAGGCCTACATAATGACTGACAAATTTGTGTCATCATGTCCAATAATATAATTTACTAGGAGGACATGGAGGATTCTGTCTCCGTAAATCTCATCTGTATTTAAAAGATTAACAGAATAAAACAGAATAACAGTGATGAGATTAACAGTCATGATTTATTTGTATTTGTAGAAAATAAAAAACTATTTCCTGGTCGAACCATCACAGATAAACTGGTAAATACAGGATATCTTCAGACTTGGAAAAACGAGAATGTCAAAGGAAGATGTCTGGAACACGAGCACCACCTGCTGGAAGCTGCCTGCAGGTGCAACATGTTTTGCTTGATGCAGATGTGAAAGAATAATATGGGTCAGACTATAATAGGCAACCAGAAAGTAGTATAACATTTAAAAACGTATTAATGTGCGTTATCTAGAGTAGTGTTTTTCTCGAGATAAAAAAAGAAGAAAAGAAAAAATGGACATAGATAGACTGTAGAAAAATAGAAAATCGACCAAGCCCTGCTCAAAATCACTGCCTCAGGCTGCGAAGAGGCCATTCAGCTTTAGAGTCATTTATGTAACAGAACGAGCGCACAACTTGAGGACTCTTGACATTTAATCTTTCCACCACTAGAGGGGGAAGTGGGATAGAAAAAAACTGTCATAATGGTCCCATTCTGGTTGGATTTGATCCCAATTTTAGGACTGCACGTACGCGGCTCCTCTGCAGCCCTGAAGCAGACAGCCTGGTTCCTCGGACGTCATACGATAAGGCTGGAGGAGAGCCAGCAGGGCCCCCGTTTGGAGAGGAGGACCCATATCTCAGTCAGCGCTTGTAGCCAGGGCCCCCTTTATCTATCCAAGGCAGGGGGGCGTATCCTTTCCCCTCTCCCACTCCCCTCCACATACCACTCTCTCTCTCTCGTTCTCTCTCACTCACCCGTGCACTAACTAGTCTACAACCTGCTTCAGACGACGCCCCATCGCCCATGAGATTTCCACCGAGGGCTCAGCCAAGCCCGTCGCGCGTCTTTTTCGCTCGAGAGGAAGCCATCGGGCTCTCATTATAGTCGGGCTGCGCGCTCAGGCTGCCCGCGGCATCACCTCAGCAATAACAGAAGGGGTGCCAGCCAAGAGGAAGGAGGAGAAGGAGGAGGAGGAGAGGAAGGTGGTGTTAGAGTATTCCGAATTGACGCTCAGAAAATAAACAAGGAGACACCCCTGTTTGGGAGACGTCCGTGGCGGGAAGAAGCGACAGTTATCTGCAACTGAGTAAGTCGTGATTTGAACCGTGTGCTGCTGTTTTTCTGACCTGCTTTGGGTGGTTTGTCCAGCGGCGCAATTTTGAAGCTTCCAGCCCGGCAGCATCCCTCGAGTCAGGAGGAATGACAGAGCAGGGCAGAGGGATGCACACACGAAAAATGCAACAAAACAACACAAAAAAGAAAATTATTGTCACATTTCTGTAACGTTGCTTGTAAAAAACCCTTCTGTAAAGACGGTGAGGTTACAACTAGTAATCACAAGAGGCGCAGCATCGTCAGGGGACATGAAATCCAAATAACAAGCTCTCATTAAAGTCAGGCGCTGGTTTGGAGGGGACATACAGGAAAACAGCTGCGTTATAATGTCATGTCAACATCCTTTATTAAAAGCCCAGAGGCCGCGTCACTGTACTGTACTTTCAAACCTTGTCAGCCGTACCGACAGGTGTAAGGCGACGTGTTTACGCGATCATCTACCATGTAGCCTAACATCGATCTGTTTTGCCAGCAGAGTGTTTCTTGTGTCTTTTATTTTGCCTCGACGGTCATTTTATGCAGCGGCGCCAGCAGTGCATCACCGTCACTGCGCGGGTGAGAGATGCTGACTGGCTGCAGGCTCGTGGAGGAGAGCAGAGTAACACGGTTTTGCTGTGGTTGTGTTGTGATGTGAGCAGTCTGCTCCAACATGGCGCGCCTGAGCTGCAAAAACCTTGGCCATTACATACTCCTGTCTGGAATTCACCCTCTGCAGTTGGACCAGGCGGTTTGGGTCGGGACTGCGGCGGACTGGGCTTGTGCATCCTGATGTTTAGCACAAATTCACACAGGTGATGGAGACTGGATGCTGTGTCCTGTCATATATCACGTAGGGCTTGTGTGAATGCTGCGTCTGAATAGAACAATATCGATTGGAGCAACTGCTAATTTTAGTTTTTCTGTTTAATCGCAGCAGGTTCAGGCACAGTGTGTGTTTTTGTTTGGTCTCGACTCCATTGTTTCTCTCCTGGGTTTCTGCCCTGTGAAGCGACGTGACTGTTGTGGACAACATCTTTGTTGAGCACCAAGTTCATGGTGATATAGCACAGAGTTTGTAAACATAACACACCCAATGCATTTGTGGAAGAGTTCATGTGAGTCCTCAGAGCACAGACAGGTGATCACCTGCGGTTTCCATCTTAATAACTGCATTAGCACCTGTTTGTTTTCCTGGAAATGTCGGGAAAATAAGAGCAGTGGAAGCAATTTACTCACTTTGCACGACAGTTTCTTCTGAGGTGACAGACGGGGTGTGAAAATATGAGTGCTGATGCTGAAAAAGAGCCAAAGTGACTTTACTTCAAGTGCAAGGAACTATGTGATGCATTCTGGGCCCTTTATTGCCATCCTTGGGACCTCGTCTCAGCTATATTTACATTCAAGAAATGTAGTTAAACGGCTGCAACCCTGCATGGAAGTTATGGTTGAATATGTTGGTGAAGATTCTCAGTCAGTCATTCTGGTTCATGGTGTATGCAAGTTATGTCAGTGCTTTATTGGAGGCAACTGGACTTGCTTGAGTTTCTTGAAGACATTTCACCTTTCACCCAGGAGGCTTCTTAAAGGACAACTCTGCCATTTTTCAACCTCATCTCTGTCTGTCCGAATTAGGGACATAATGTGAAACCCAACAATTTTTTTTTTTCAGTGTTGTCTGTGTCTTAGCATGCAGCTTCAAAATCTCTTGTTTTTCGGCGAACCAGTAACGTCACTGGTTCTTGGAAGAACTACATACATTCTGTTTAACCCTGGCCTTCCCCCTCTCACTCCAGGCGAGCCAGGGCCATGTAATAATGTTCAAAAAATATTTTATATGTGTGAAAACTGGCAGACACATCAGGAAAATGAGGATAATGCAGCAACTGCAAAATACCTGTAATGAAATTATGTTTTTTATTCATGGTTTAGCGGATAAAGGCATACATACCTGTTTCACATGATCTTGTGGCTTTGTGTTCTTACTCAGGATGAGCAAGTATTGAAATTGATAAAATAGGACTCCTCCTGGCCCAGAAGTGGAAAATCAGAGGCTGTTTCTATCTATCTATCTATCTATCTATCTATCTATCTATCAAAAACTGTCTGTCATGTTCTATATTTTTCTTATTGTACTGTATCTTTAGTGTACTCTATTGTATTGTATGAAATACCGCAAACTATCAAGAAGTTTGTGAGGATAAATAAATTCCCCTGTAACCTTGTAACTAACCAAATAAGATATCTTTATCTGTAGCTGTACTCAGAGTGGGTAGTTCAAAAACCACAAGTGGTTGGCACTTGAATGAGTGGTTCTGTTTTACTAGAAGTGGTTCATTTCAGCCACAGAATGAAATGGTTTGATCTGAAGTTGCTAGACTCATTATTTTTATTAAAAGGGTTTCCTTTTTTTATTTTTAAACAGAG
>JAPXVT010000008.1:7564560-7575501 GCA_029823135.1 Acanthurus reversus | reverse complement strand
TGGATTTTAAAAATACCTTTTACAGCACAAACATCAACCATTTCAATATTTTTTCCTTAACTTGAAGGGAACGCTGTAGCATCATCAGCTGCCAATTTGTATTTATTTTTTGTTTTTCTCTTTTCCTGATATTATAACTCGCTTTTTCTGAAATGGGACCTTTGATTGTGATAAGCGGAGAGTTTGAGATACAATCAGGTTTGAAAACTATACAAACTGACTACTACTTTTTTAAAACTTGGGCTACTTTTTGTCAAAATAAGTCTTAACACAAAAACATAGTCTAAAATGCAAGTGTGCTTTTGTGTCAGTTTGTTTTTTGCTTATGTTTGTTTATGCTACAGTGTCTTTCTGCACAAGAGCCTGCAAGTGTGTGTGCATGCATACCAGATGTACATATATATATATACATGTGCATACAAGTGTATACATGATTATTTATTTATCAGACCCCCAGATGCTTCAGGCTGGTTAATAAGGCATTAGTGGTTTAACTGTTCGTTCTGTCACACTGAGTCTTGTTAGAGGCCGTTGTAGCTCTGCTAAACCAAATCAATACAAAATAACTATTGCCTAACAACACATGCATCCATGCACCATCACACACGCGCTCCCACACTCCCACTGTCAATTAGAGGAAAATCCTCCAGTCAGCAACAGCGTCCAATCAGGAGCCGTTTAAGGAGAACCGAGGGAGCTGTTCAGAAGATGTGTGTGTGTGCTGCTTTGGAGAACCAGAATAGCATTTAAAAAAAAGGTTTGGTGCTGCTAGTTCGTCAATAACCGAGTAGTTAGTTTTAATTGCCAGTATGTGCATGCGTGTGTGTTTTTGTGCGTGTATATGGATGTTTGAGATGTTTGTTAGTTTTGTTTTGTTTTTGTTTTTTTGCGTTCAAAAATACTAATGAACTTCTGTCCACCACCACTTATACAAATGGGGTCTGTCCAAACGGTATAAGCGTCTCTCTGAGTGTGTTTCATGTAAAAGGGTTTAACAGTAATGGAACAGGTTGTGTGTAAAAAGCAAAGCGTGGCTCACTAATGTTGACAGGTAGCGTCCGCCGGGCGCCAGTGCAGAGAGCAATTAAAAATGCATACTTTGCTATTTATGGAGCTGAAATTTCAGTGTTATGCAAGTGGGGACCACATGGTACTTTATATCCCACAATAATACTCCAGTGTGTGTGTGCATGTGTGCTTGTGTGTGTGTGTGTGTAGGAGAGGTTGAGTGTGTGTCCAGCAGAATGCGTGTGCGCGTGTGCGATGAGCATTTGACTGCTAAAGACCTGAAAAGCCGTGAATCAATACTGCTAATGAGAGTCTTAGAGCTGTGCGAGGAGGGATAGAAACCCTCTCACCCTATTCTTTCAATTTGTCTCTCCCTCCTCCTGTCCCTCCCCTTTTCCCTCCTCCTCCTCCTCCTCCTCCTCCTCCTCCTCTCTCGGTCTCACTCAGTCAGTATGTTTCTCTGCTCTCCTTCCACCTCTCACACTATTTTGTGCTTTCTCTCCTCCCTTTCCTTCTCCTTTCCCTCCATTTCTTAACACCTACATGTAGGCGTCAGGTGGTGGTAAACCGTACCATCATCTCCTCCTCTCAAATGCACTTTGCTCCACTCCTCCACTCATACAAATTGAATATTCCGTCTAAACACTTCTTCCAGGAGCGGAGACATCTCTTGTTCTGCTTCCATGGAGCCGCAGACTTAACTTCAGGCCCCCTGGACTCAAAAACAACCTTTTACCTGCACAGATTTATCATGGAGCATCAAAATCTGCATGCCTGAAATGATTTTAGTGCACTGGGTTTGCAAGACTAACATTCTTATATAAACAGCTTTCAGATAGCCATTGATTTCCATTCATTTCTGTGCATAAGTTAAGTGGGGGAGCTTTCTTATGTGTTATAATCCATCACAGTGAGCATCAAATCTGCATTCATTTTCATCGTTTTATTACCAGTGCATGGTAACGCAGTTTTTAAACACAGACTGAGTTGAAATTTCTGCACTGCATCACAATAGTGATGAAACGAGTGTTTATTCGCCCATTCCACCAAATTTGCAGCATCCAGGCAGCGATTTGCAGCATGATGAGATAATTTTCTCTCGCTCAGTTTAACGTGTTTTGACTAATCAAATCCAATGGCAAACTTTCAACACATGCAAGCATGAAAGTGTATTACTCGCAAATTTGATGGTGAAATTGCCACCACTGGTGATGTGAATATGGCTTGCAAATTATCCACTGAATAAATGAACTGCTTTAAAGAGTTCCCCAAGATTTACTGTTGTGTATGGATTAATTTGGCCTGACAAATTTTGGAATAAATAGTAGAAATTGGTGCAGCAAAAGCCAAGATGCTGTGGCCTAATCCTTGGTTTGGGTCTGTCTTGGGTCAGATCTTCATCGTTTAGTAGACTTCATAAATTTCCTTGCCTGGTAAATCTTCACTTCTTTAACACTGAGCTGTTTAACACAGGCTGACCAAAGTTTGTAGCTTTGAAAGCCGCCTGGCGCCTGTTAAATTATTTTATATACAGTTGAATCAATAATATTTTATTACCCGATTTTATGTTTTGACTGTAAAATCTGCAAAGTTCTGAGTAACTGCAGCTGCCACTTAATTGTACTGGAGTAAAAATTACTATTTTTATTGAAGGAAATACAATAAAGAAACACTGAAAAACATTTAAAGTGAAAAGTACACAAAAATTAAACTTAAATACTTGGGTAAATGTGCTTAATTTTTTCCCACTAATGCACAGCTATAATGTAACCGTGAAAAAAAATGTTGATTTGTATAAATCTTCATAAAATGGTAAATGACATACATTAAAAATTTAATTTTTTTCTTTGTAAAATGATTACATGTGGGAGTGTAATAATGCATCGATGCATCGATTTATATTTCTACGATACAACTACATCGACAGGTAAGCAGCAAATCGTCCTTCTAGTGTGACTTGTATCGATCCAGAATTGTTTTTCAAAGCAGATTATTGTATTGATACTAAAAATTAGTGCCTTATATTTAGCTTGTCAAACGTTACCTGAATGCATTTTTTGCAGTTATAATGGTAAATAGTTGTAAACCTCACTCCAGTTTATTATCGGATGTCCGAGGCATGTGTAATAGAGGCCTTCACTGAATGTGTATGTAGCTCAGTGTATCAAGCCTTTCCAGTGTTTTACCTCCTCTACCGCTGCATAGAAACAGGCATTTTCCTTCTCTCTGTTTATGCCAAGAAAAAAAAAACTTTATTTATTTATTTCTGAATGGTATCATATTGTATCACTCTAAATTCTTGTATTGTATCACCGACTATGTATCTTAATATCGTTGTTCAAATTTATTGTTACACCTTCAGTTAAATGTGATATAAACTTGCGGTAAACCTGCTAAAACAGGCTAAAACATGCAAAACAGTTATTATGGTCCTTTAAGGAATACCACTCCCTGCAGTAACTAATGGAGAAGTTACAGAGGCGCTGATTAACACAGTCAGATGAAGCAGGCGGAGGTGGAGACATGATAGTTTAGAGACTGGGTTGCACAGAGGTGAGGCGCGTGTGATAAATGGCTGACTAGGCGCTGCCTCGTTTAGAGTTATTAATAAAACACAGACGCTGTATCGATCCATGACACAGGCGGGGCTCCGTGCCGGCAGATATGCTCTCTCTGTTATAGATTTACATATGGCTCCTGTTCTTTCGTATGGATTTAGTGGCAAAGCTCAGAGTGTTTGTCTGGCTTTGACTGATTAGGCCTGTCCAAACTGCTAAGGGTGGGAGAAAAAGGTAGAAATGAGAGGGAGAGGATGAGAAAGATGTATTTGTACATGAAGAGAGGGAGGGAGAGGGCAGAAGGGAGATGCCCCCCCCGTTCCCAAATCAGCTCGGCGCATGTGGAGAGCTAAGCAGACTGGACAGGTGTCAGCAGCGAGGTGGAGTCTCCCTCCCAGTGAAGCCATCAAGGGGCAGAGCTGAGCTGTCGAGATTTGGTAAAAACTCCTAATCATTTCCTCCGATTCCCGCAACTTACAGCCATTCATCAGCGCCATTCATCATCCTCAGCGAGACATTTCAGAAAGAAGTTCTTAATTTACTGTGATTATGACACTTTTTGCATATAGATTGCTGGTAACGATCGGAGCTCGTAATTTGGAGGGAGGAGAAACCGAGGAGGGAATTTACTTTATTCATCTTTGTCTTGAAAAGAAAGAAGAGGAAGAAGAAGCTGATCCCACAGCTTAAGTTTCTCTCTGCTTTCACACACACTAACATAAGTATATGCACTCTCGCATCTTCTTTTCCCCATGAAGGCACGTGCAGGGGTCCAGGGATCACCCAGAATGCTTTGCCCTGCATTGTTTAGCAGTTCCTTTCAGTGCATTAGAGGGGGGTGAGAGGTTCTTCTTTGCCAAGAGATGGGTCAAGCCCTTTCACTGCCAGCATCCTTCTTTCACCCAGGCCTCTGTCTCCCAGGGCAACTCTCTTTCTTGTCCCCTGCATGTGTGTGTATCTCTGAATATGTGTGTGTATACATGTGTGTGTGAGGAAGGGTGCGAGTGAAAGAGGAACATGAAAGGGAAAAGCAGGCTCGACGACTCGCTGCCAAACCTCCTCCAATTTCCTCTCCACGACTAATCTGATTGGCTCCTCTGATGCTCCGACGGTGAAAGGAGAGCAGGATTGGATGATGCCGGCAGGAATTGAGCAGACAGTGGGCCGGACTTGGCTGGGAATGTTTGGGATGAGGCAGGAATTTGGGTGAATATCCCCCTATAGGACTCTTTCGGAGAATCATTATGTGTATGTCGATGCATCTTTATAGTGTGTATGTTTAGAGCATCCCCTTCAGTGCCTAATTTGTGTTTGTGCGGGTCCGCATTTGCGTTTCTCACGAGCGTCCGGTTGGATTGAAGGGCAGAGGAAGCTTTGGATTTGAGGGGGAATAAAAGGCAGAGAGGCCAGGGGAGAGAATAAGAAAACTCTATCTCTGTTCACCCGATATAGGATTACCAAGAAAAGCGGGGGGGCTGTCGGAAAGAGGGGGAGGTGGTAGAAGAGAAAGGAACGATGAGACCCGAGTGGATCAGTCTGAGCAACCAAATCGAGGGGATGCTGAGAATCAGAATCAGGTTAATCGGCAGGTACATGAACAAGAACGTGCCCAGTCGAGGCTCAAGAGGATGAAACGACATGCACACATGACAACAAGACTGAGGCTACGTTGGCTTGTTTTAAACAAAAACAGACGAGTGTTTTAGCACCATGTCAGAAATAATCTCCTTTTGGACTTTTACATACACTGTGCACGCTGTTTGGTGTTTGCCTCCTGCACATGCAGGCAGCAAAAAAAAGGATAAGTAGTAACAGCTGCTAGCATAGACGACAAGGTCAGCAAAACCTGTGATTCATTATACATGTTGAATCAACTACTGGAAGCTCATAGATACATATAAGCTGATGTCATTTGATTTCTTCCAGAAAATGGTCATGTGACGGGCGTGACGAATCAGGAAAGGACGTATTGTGACAGATAAGACCGAATTAGGAAGAGAATGTGGGTGTCATCACTTGCAAAAGTCTCCATTTCCACTTGTCCAGACTGCGACGCAAACCCTGGAGTTTACAAAGGAATCAGGGTTAACAGTATCTTCAGAAGACTTCCTTTAAATGGTAATGGAACAATAATATGAGCGTGGACGCGAGGCATAAACACAGCCAAAGTTAAGTAGTTCAAAAAATGCTAATAAAACTAAACTTCTGATGCAGAGGGTGGAATGTATCAGCGAGTATAGAGGTGGCCTTTCCGACCAGGTGTCTGTCATACAGAGAGGAGAGACTGAGCTGGGATCCTCCTGTAATCTTGGAGCAGGTGTTCATCACTCTCTGTTGCTTGGTATTGCTCCTCAACTTTATGTTCATACGTCAACAGATCGTGGCAAAAGTTAAAATAAGCTTGAGATGGAAAGTCATGTGATCCACAAAGTTATTACAACTCATACTGAAAGAAACAAGAATGTCACTGAATTCCACGAATGCCAACCTTGTTGTAACGCTGGAGGAAAACTCCCGGGGATCATAAATGTTTGGACAAAATTTTGAGCAAATATGTCCATTAGATGTAGACATATTATACTGCTAGTGGTGCTAAATAAAAAATCAGGGAATCACCAAAGTACATGTGTACAAAATGTCATAGAAATCCTCTAAACAGATACTTCAGTCTGGTCCAGAGCGGTGAAAGCCACAGAGTGAACGCCACTGCGAAACAGCTATGGCACTGCTAAAGTATATATTTGACACCTGCAAAAAATATTTGGACAGCTAAATATTGCAACCCACCTCATGTTGAAATCTCATTAAAAGTCTTCATTGTTATTATGCTGATCAAAGGCAAGGCAAGTTTATTTATATGGCATTTTCCGGCAGCAGGGCACCTCAAATAAGAAGGAAATAAAAACAACTAAAACTGAATACAATAGTTATAAAATACCAGAATAAAAGTTACAATGCAGTGCAGAAAAGGCAGCAGCAAACAGAAAAGTCTGCAGACCTGCAGTTTTTTTGTTTGCTTGTTTTTTAACAGATGTGATGCAAAGTAAACTCGTCCCAGATGATCTGGGGGGTCTGGATGGTTAATAATATTGTAGAAGATCAGTGATTTATTTTGGCCTAAACCATTTAGTGCTTTATAGACCAACAGTAGAATTTTGAAATCTATTCTCTGAGAGACAGGAAGCCAGTGTAAAGACCTGAGGACTGGAGTGATGTGATCCACTTTCTTGGTGTTAGTGAGGACTCGAGCAGCAGCGTTTTGAATCAGCTGCAGCTGTCTGATGGACTTTTTAGGGAGGCCTGTGAAGACACCGTCACAATAGTAGAGCCTACTGAAGATAAATGCATAGACAAGTTTTTCAAAATCCTACTGAGACACGAGTCCTTTAATCCTTTATATATTTTTAAGGTGATAGAAGACCGACTGTGTAATTGTCTTAATGTGGCTGTTTGTATTCAGAGAGTGATCCTCCTCTCTTCTGGGGAGGCTTTGCACGCCCAATAGGATATGGTCACATTTAGTTAAAGAGGGTTGCTGAGGTTGAGCAACGATAATGTTGAGAAATAAGGTCTGGATCTCAGTTTGTGTTTAAATTTATCACACTGGTTTCAAACTTGAAGCCATTCCCGAACTGTTGCAACAAAATTAGAGGCACACAGTTATCCATAACGTCATTGCATGCTTTTCCCTTAATTGGAAGTTCACACTAGTTAGAAACAGCACGCACAAGGGGTGACCACATGCTTTTGGCGCACAAGTTGTTTTAAATAAAAGCCTCCCCTCGAAGGCCTGTTCTATACATTAGGAATTTACATTAGTGAGCTGGTGTACATGAATAATTGCTGCAAAGTAAACAGTCATTAACGCTGACACTCTGCAAGACACAGAATAAGCAACAAGACGTTACACATAGCAAACAGTCCAAATCCAAACAGTGATACAATGCAAGACACGGATTAACTGACTGAGAGAGCGAGTGAGTGGGAGAAAGAGGTGGAAAAGGGGGGGGTAAGCCGCAGAAAAGGTGAGAAAAAAGAAGATAAAGGGGAAAAAAAGGAGGTGAGAAGCAAATGAATAAATAAAAGAGGCACGCTCGTCAATTCGGAGGAAGAAAGGAGAAAGGATTAGGAGGTGTACAGATGCGGAAAAAGAGTGGGAGAGGAAAGAGAGAAGAGGGGGAAGGAAATGAGAGAAACAAAGACCTCACAGTGTTAGGAGTGCTGCTGGGCATCCTCAGAGGAAAACAGAGCAGACTCCTTTGTAGTTGGAGAGGAAGCTCCAGGTCTTCATGGATGTGTGCATTAGCTGGTCCTTGAATTAGTGGCTCCCAAAGGTCCCTCTCCTTCTCCCTGCACCCTGTGTCTGTGGCTTTTTTCCTGCTTTTCCAACTCCCTGAAGCCATCTATTTCCATCAGTTTGTCTCTCTGGCTCTTCACCTGTCTCTATATCTGTCTCTATCTTCACATCTTTCACTCCGTCTTGCAATTTCTCTTTCAATCTCCCACACAAACTTTATCTCTTAACACACTCACACACCCAGGAAAAACACCCAAATAGAAACGTTTGTGCACACACAGTGATGCACAAGTTACACAAGCATATGTGCACTCACACACACACAAGACAGGGAGTGTTTTTCTCGCACATTCAAACAGGCTTTCCAAACCTGGCTTCCTTAGCAGGTTCCCAGGTGCAGAACTCAGCATCAAAACATACTTCCTCTCCTCTTTTTTTTTTTCTTCTTCATTTCTTTTACTTCTCCCTCCTTCTTTGTCTGGGAGAAGCTGTAACTAAAAATCCTCCAAACAAAATTGACAAATTACGCTCTGCGTGTTCTACCCGTTCCTTAAGGTGAGATTTTCTGTTTTTTCCTCTTTTTCTTCCTTTCCTCTTTTTATCTTCCTCCCTGCTACATACTTTCCCTTTCTCTCTCTCTCTCACTCTGCCTTGCTTACATTTCCCATCTTCCTCTTTCTCTTCCCTTTTCATTCAGTCGAAGTGCAACTCTAATGCAAACCAAGTTTTACTTTATTAAAAAATGTCTCTTGTGGGTGTTTCCTTTGAAAGGAAAGCTCCAGAAAATTTCTTAGAAAGGTTTAAGACTTTGTTTAAGGAGACCTACTTTTTTGGTGTTTCAATTTTGTTTTTTTTTTTTGGTCATATATAGTCAGCAAGTAGAAACAAATAGTAATATTCTTTCTGGCTTAACTGCAACAGGTTTTGCAGCTAAGCTCAAGGGTTTCTAAGGTCACATTGCCATTCAAACATCATTACGTAGTTAACATCATTAAAGTAACACAGCAGTTAGGCTACTTTTTGTATTTGGTGTCCCCAAAGTTAAATACAAATTAGAGGGTTTCTGTAACATAATTACTTCCTAAAAGCTTTTATCTTGAGGTGAAAATATGCTCAGATGTTTGTTTTCAATGTATAAGTCTGAGTTTGCACAAGCATTGCACACCTGTTAGAATAGTAGCATGCTAAGCTAACATGACCTAAACCAGAGATGATATGCACTAATAAGCCATTTAGCTGCTACAGTAGCTGCAGTGCCAGGTTAATTACTTTAGATAACTCGGAACCAGCCACGGAACTTCAGAGGCAAAATCAGAAAGCATTGGCATCTTCTTAGGATTTGATCCAGTTTCACAAAAATCAATTAACAGTTGAGCATTGTGCAGCAACTGCCAATGTCCATAGTTAAACTATGCCTGTTAGCTCCTACATTGGCAAGATAAACACATTTTGATGTGCATAAACCCACAGTATGTAAAAATGACTATTTGTTTAGTGTAAGTATTTTCTAAATGTATCAGCAACCTTTCCTCCAGGCAGTACTCCACATTACCACCACTATTAAGCAGCCAGTCAGCAGTAAGCTTGACATAAAAAATAAACTTCTTAGGCAGTAACTCCATTCAAAGCATTTAATTGAAAAACAAAAATAAAGTTACAAGATTCACTCTTATGCTCAATTAGGCGCATCAGTTTCAAAAAACTGTCTTGCTCCTCTGGCTGCTTAACCCCAACAGAAGGCTTATAGGCTGTGATGTCATCAACAGCATGATTAAAAGAGCTTTTTCACATTATTAGAACAAAATCAGATGACAAATAGTACACTGAAGAACACTCTAGCTTTAGCTGTGTTGTTAATGGTATTTTTTACTTTGAAAAGTGCCAGGCTAGCTGTTTTGCCCTGTTTCCTGTCCCATGCTAAACTAAGCTAACTGCCTTCTGGCTTTAGCTTTAAGTAAATAAAGGAGAGTGGAATCAATCTCATCTCCCTTCTGGCAAGAAAGTGAATAAGTATATTTGCCAAAATGTCAATTGGCTGCCTCTGGTGGCCTTCACTTTCCCCTTGGATCCTAACTACATACAGTGTGTTCGGTTAATAGCTTAGCAACGAGCTAACTCAAACAGAGTTAATGCACAATGATTGCTTCTGTGTTTTTGAAGTCTTTGTATTAAAGTTTTAAACAAAGAGTGACTGGACGCTACATATCATGAGCTAGCAGCTTCAGTCACTGGTGACACTAAAAGCTTTTTTATTGGTGACACTGACGATTCAGCCCGCTCAACTCTCATTTCCAATGTGGGTCAACTGTAAAAGTACTGTACACAGCTCTGTTAGTCCTGCATTTCTAGCCTGCCAAGAGGTAACAGTGAGATACTCGATATCTGAGACCCTTGTACAGGCAGAAAATGCTCCCGTAGTCGATGCTGTGTGTATTTTTCTCAGGACAGCTGGCACACTGAATGGAAGCCTCTCCACAAATCTCCAACCCCCCCCTCAACCCCTCGCACACCTCCTCCTGCTCCCTTTCCCTCCGTTGGCTGCATCCTTCACCCCCTGCCATTCAACAGTTGGCACAGAGACAAGAAGCGAGAAAAGATGGGGGAGAGCGGGAAGGCAAGCCGGGGGAGGTGTCAGGGGGGCTGGTGGAGGAATTTACAGACAGAAAGCGTATCGGTTGCACCTACAGAGAGTGCCGAGGGGCAGCGGGCAGAAATAGGGTTGTTAGTGAGGGGTTACAGCTGGAAAGTGTGCAGGAGCCACTGAGCTGGAACAGCAGGCGATAAGGGCACGCTCGTTCTGATGAAGAGCTCCCGTCGGAGTTATCAGTCCATGAGGGTTCTGGTTGTGCGGTTTTGTTTGTGCGCGTGTTGGATGCTTTTAAAGTGCACATGTGTAAAAGTTGTCTCCTTCTTGGTTTGTATTGTGGATCTTGTGTGTAGTTTGCTCATGCAATTTGTGCATATGCATATTTGTTTATGTGTGCTGTGCATTTCTGCACGTGTCCAAGCCTCTTCAAAGTTTGTGTGTGCTTCTCAGAAGTCTCTGTGCGGATGATTGTCAAACTTCTTGTGAGTGTC
>JAPXVT010000008.1:7513765-7524789 GCA_029823135.1 Acanthurus reversus | reverse complement strand
GCTCCATTAAAATAAAATCGGTTAGTATTCAAGCTTTTGCCGTAACCAGAGGGATTATTATAGATTTTTCTGGCCTTGTCTTGTTTCTTAAATAAGTAAAAAACACCCGCTAGGATGTTTTTGCTGCAAACTGCCATGACTCAGGTGGTTTGAAGACCCTCCATCAGAAAGCATTTGTTGAAGTGTCCTTGAGCAACTCGTGGGTTCTCTGTAGGGTTGCTTTTCCGTTGAGCGTGACCTCGAATCTTCCTGTTGAAATGTACAAACATAAAAAAAAAGAGCCTAACGGTCTTAACAGCACACAGTTTCATGCTATTACAGTACTCAGCATGACTAAACTAAGTGGAAACCAACAGTTTCCTTTATGCTGTGCAATCGCGCAGAAATGTACTGTTTTCAAATTGTAGAAGATGTTATGGGTTCACTACTCCTGAACCTTCTCCCTTCTTCCTGTTGATTCTGTGCATATTCCCGAGCCTGCATGTGATTGTTTTTATGCATAAGGGCATTTAGATTTACTGTTTCCTTTTGTGTTTCTGCAGGTTCTGGCACGGGGAGTACAGGGTGGCTGTGAACATCAACGACTATCTGGACATCTACTGTCCTTATTACGAGGGTCCTCCGTCCCACGGGCGCATGGAGCGCTACATCCTGTTCATGGTCAACCACGAGGGCTACACTTCCTGCCAGCACAGGATGCGTGGCTTCAAGCGCTGGGAGTGCAACCGTCCCAGCGGTCCTGACGGACCCCTGCGCTTCTCAGAGAAGTTCCAGCTCTTCACCCCGTTCTCCCTGGGCTTTGAGTTCAGGCCTGGACACGAGTACTACTACATCTGTGGGTTATCAGCTAAGCAGTGTGTGTGTGTGTGTGTGTGTTTTTCTCTGTGAGAGTGTGCGTGCAGGTAAAGGCTGTTTGTCTGTTTATAGCAAGTGTGTGCTCGCGCCCGTATATGCCGATTAGCTTCTGTTCAGTATGCATTTGTTAACGGTATGTAAATATGCAATCAACAGAAGCTGATTGAGAGAGTTCTCAAACACGGACCACCATATCGCTCGCACACCCACATGCACGCACACACACACCTTCCATCCACTCTCTCTCTCTCTCTAATCTCTTTATTTCTTGATGTCGCTCTCTGCTTCTGCTGAGATCATAAGTGGTGTGCTCAGCAAAGTGGTAAAAATGTCACCAGGCGTAGTTTGTAATCATTTTTATATTAGCTGTATTGATGTTTCTCCTCACTTCAACAAGTGATGTATTAGTATCACAGATGGGCCTTGCCCCCTGAGACTGTTTTTCTGAACAGAGTTAAAAAGCTATCATTCCCCCAGCAGGCATGGGACAAATAGTAGCTTCAAATTACTCTTAAACATTGTTTTTAGCTGCTCGGCTTGCCAGATGGGTGGGATAGATTTACCGCATCCGGACAGTTAAGAGTAAGATCAGTCGCTAATCGCAGAAAAGCACGTTAAATTGACTTTCAAAAGCTTTGGTGTCTGTGTCCAAACTTTTTGGCACCTCAGAGAGAACAGCCCCTTTTTCTGTGAGAGCTGGCTGGTGACAAGACATTTGCCTCTTTGAAGCGACAGACCAGCTGGGAGAAAATGTTGAACGGAAATGATTCTTCTGAAAGAGAACAGTCATAATTCGCTTAATCGCAAGAGGTCACTTTTCAGGAAAATGGATGCACAGATTGTTTTAAATGTTTGGACAAACAGTTTCTTTTGTTGTTCGTCTGGCACGGACAGTCCACAGTTGGAGAATACAAACCCAGTAACACTTTCTTAGGCAAATCTGAATTTGTGAAAGAATACGTTAGTCGATGGTTTGGGGGAAAAATGTGGCAAAATGAATCTATTGTATTTGCAAACAGGTTCAACAAATTACAACTTAGGAATAGAAACTCATTATGTTTTCTTATTAGTCTTTTGCTTAATTTTGCATTGCTCTTTAAAAGTCAAGCCAAACCTGACTTGCCCTCTGTATCATCCTCCATACTTGTTAAAAAGTCGATTATTTTACAGCAGACCTGAGCTGCATTTCCGCTACTCTGCAGCCTGACACAGGTCTCCTCATTTCTACCCTTGTTACTGCTGCACAGTTGGCTGGAAAGTGACCCCAACCTTTTTTAGCAGGAGATGAGGCAGTCCCACCGTGACCCATAATGGGATGAGGGTCCTCCTCTGCCAGCCTCAGGTTGGCATGCGAGTGTGACATATTTCTTTGCCGAGTTTTTTGGCCTTGGACGGTGATCCTGACCTCTTGGTGATATTCTCCTCATCCAGGGGGCAAAAGCAAAGAAGTAAAAAACTTTAAGCAGTGAAAAGTTCATGCATCCCCGTGCCACAATTTCTGTCAGTCACTGACAATAATAGGGGAGGCAACTAAAAAAAAAAAAAGGTTGAATTTTTTCCAATCTAAGTCGGAATTTTGTGGATTTAAGAGTTAGAATGATAGCATCAGAGCCCGCATGTTTGCTTATTTTCTCTCCATGATTCATATTTGTTCAACTTAGTTTCACTCCATATTCTCTGATGGCCATCCAGCACCTGCAGTGGCTCTGTGACCAACCAGTGGGGCCCCGTTCCACAATTTGAGCACCGCAGACCTTTTTATTACAGCATCACTGTGTTCAGATTTTATTCCTAATGCAGTGGCACGATTTTCTAATATTATGCAATCACTGGAAACCAAAGCAAAATGTGCTGCACTACTGAGTTATTGTGAAAGATAATTAGATTAAAATAACATGTTGCCTTGAACATTACTTGTCTGCGGAGTAACTTGAAAATCGTTAATGGGAATTTGCAAATACTCCTTCGCCTCAGCCTGTTGCCGGCACTGTCACAAAGACACAGCAGGCGAGAGTCAGAGAGCTAAAGAGGCGAAGATAACAGTCACCCGACGTCCTACTGCACTTTTCCCAGTCGGCACACACGCAAACACACACACACACGCACACACTCTTTTGTTTTCTGTTTCAGGTAAGGATGGACGGGGCCCCTCCGGAGTTGTATAGTTGCTGACTGGTATTGTGTTTCTGGGACCCCTGAGGGGAGTGTGTATTCTACAAGATTGGTATGTGTGTTTTTGTGTGTGTGTGTGTGTGCGTGTGTGTGTGTGTGTGTTGGAATAAGGGGGGTTGCTGGTTGTGGGGTCAGTTGTCAAGCGATTGTGAGTCCGTGAAAGGCCATGTCCATCATCTTGACTGACAACCACACACGTTTTTGTCTCACACTGTCTCTCACACGCACACACACACACGCACGCACACACACACGCACGGTCACACACACGTACAGGTCAGTAGTGATGTGGAACGAAGGCAAGTTGACAGTTTTAACCACCAGGCTCTTCTGATTAGTGTGTGTCTGCGTTTCCTATAACACATCGATCTCTGATGGCGATCTGTGCTCAGACCTGTGTGCGAGTGTGTGTCCATGTGTGCGCTGTGGTGTGTGTGGTTGACATGTGGTTGACATGTTGACAGGTCTGCTCCACCCCTTACTTCTCCCAGCTGCCAACTGATGAGGTTGAGTGATTTTCAATGGGTTTTCAGGAGACTCTGGATCGTGGATGTGCTGGGAAACAGAGGCCGATCCGATAAGACTTTGAAAAAAATTCGACAAAAGTGAACATTTTTGGAGGGCACAGAGAAAAAGAAAGGGTTGGGGGTATATATATCCAATTCCAACTTCTAGCTCGTTCTTCACAAAATCTTGCCGTTTGTCAGTAAAACAGTAGGGAACCCGAAACAAAGACAAACACGAGAGAGAAAGCTCGATATAAAGCTGGCAGGACTTCATAGGGGACCAGGTGGGACCATAGGTGGATGATTTAAAGAAACTTGAGGCAAAGGCAGAGGGCTATGGGGGAGACATAAAAGGGGAAAAGAGGTGAAGGGCAGAGAGATGGATGGAGGGAGGAGCTGTGGGCAGAAAGAGAGGGAGGAAGGGGCAGAGGAAGGGTCAGATTTATTTCCTGTGCGCTGTGGATCTTGATGATGGTCCCCTTTAGGGTCACTATGGGCTCTGGCTATGCGGATTTCCTCAAGGGAGAGGGCCAATAGGTCTCCACGCACACTCCTGCAAGCACCAGCGTGTGTGCACATTCGTTCTGCCCATCCTTGTACTCGTGTGGGTGTGCGCGCACGTCTGCATGCGTGACCGAACGGACGGAGAGCTGGTCACCATTTCCCTGAAGGTCTCCAGCTCTATTTCACATCAGAGCGAGGTGGGACTAAAAACCCAGATTCAATTTCATTTACTCAACTTTGAAGTTTGAATCACAGTAACTTTTTAACATTTTTTTTTTTTGGCATTCAGCCGCAGCAGCATGGTGTCTCAGTGGTTAGCACTGTCACCTCGCGGCAAAAGGGACCTGCGTCTGCAGGGAATTTGCATGGATTTCCTTCCCCCTTTCCAAAGACATTCAAGTCTGGTCGATTTGCGAGCCAATATTCCCCTTAGCTATGAATGTGAGCGTGACTGAATCCCTGTGTGTGTGGGCCAATCCCTCACAGACGTGTTTACATTGCCTGAAGTGCTCAGTGTGTTTACAGGAGTTCACAAGCTTGGGAGCATTGGTTTAAGAGAGCTTAAAAGGACATAATGGAACAGACTTTACTGCTTGAAGCTATGAATGTAATCCAGAGAGTTTTATGCTGCATTAATGACAACATTCATGCCAAATTATAACAAATACCTTGTTCTTGCAAGTGTGTTTTAATTTGATTGGCCAGTCAACAAGTCAAAATGTCTACGAGAGTCTGTATACTCATGTTAAAACAAGTCAGTGAACAAAGTGTGCAATTAATTCAGCTGTATCTGTGTAATATTTCATTCTAACACATCTCCCTGCCATCCCATAAATGGGTTAAGTTTGGTGTCTCCCGTTGTGTAGATCCAGCCTGTGACACCACTGAGGGGAAAATAGTTTAAAGAATTTTAAATTTGTATCACAGCAGCCTCTATTAATTCACAATTTATCAACTGAAAAAAATAAAGGAATTTAGTTTGGTGCATTGTAGCTTTTTTTATTATTATTATTACAATTCCCATGAAAGCTACAACATTTTCTGATTCTACTGCCTTTTCTGTTGCAATCAGTACCTTAAGCACTCATTCTTATGGACAACATTATGAAGAAAAAGGTCGTATATACTATACACATAAATAATTGCATTGCAGCCCGACTGACTCTGATTTTTCGGTTTGATGCCAATACCGATATTATATTTATGAAATGCTGACTGAATGTGGCTGTCAAATACTTGTTACAAAGATATGTAATGGAGGCAGAATATCTTAAATTTTAACAAACTTTATTCCAAACATCAGTGCACTGAACAGCAAACACTTCACTCACTAGTTATTAAATAGCAGATCGTCTCCTGCTGGACAAAATATGTAATTACACCACTTTTTTCCAGCCAGTTTTAATATTGGCGCATATTGGAGAACATTTATGCCAATACCAATATTCCTGTGATAGGCCGATATCAGCCAATAGTATCAGCAAACTGATGTATCAGTCGGGCCGTAATATTGCATCTTAAAAAATGCATAGGAAGTTGCTAAAAAAGGAGGGCATTGTAGTATTTAGTAAAATTTTCTTCAACAGGAGAATAATCCATTGTTTGGAACTATTTTCTGGTGCGGATTAATTCACATCTGGTTCTCTAGAGAGATTGTTAATTGCAGCAGAAAAGTGTTTGTGGGTATGTATATATTTTTTGTGTGTTTTTAAGGGGTTTGTTTAGAGCAAGAAAAGAAAGTTGAGACTGTTTTGTTTATTAGGTGCATAGTAAATTAAATTTGTGTTAAATTTGCTTACTTGAAGTCAAGAGTAATGAACAAAGGAAGGGCTGTAGGTGTTACTTCTACACGTTGTTTTTGCCCAAAAGCCGTAATTGCATTACTGTCCCTGCCAGCCACCTGATGATAATGACAATAAACCTCATCACACTCGGGGACAAAACAACATTTACAAAAAACTTCTATGAAATGTTTTCAATTACTTTATGAGTGCAATCAGCAGCACAAATCGCTTCATCTCTCAACTAATCTCCTCTTTCAATCTCTCTGCTTTCTGCAGCGTCTCCTCACCCAAACCATGTGGGGCGGGCATGTCTAAAGCTGAAGGTGTATGTCAGACCTCCAGGTATGTCACGCTCTAACTACACACACACAAACACACACAAACACACAAACACAAAGGTCCAGATTGGCTATCAAAGGAAAATTAGAGGGGAATAAGAGGTCTGATAGAATGCCCCGACAACACTCTCTGCTCTGATTCACAGACCAGCCAGGCAACACTTAACACACATACACACACTGAAAACGCACACACACACACACATTATGACGCACTCACACAGTCAGGCAGAAGCATGCGCATGCACGCAGGCACAAAGTGGCGTACGCACTTCACATCAAATCACATCACATCACACTGGGTGTGAGCGAGACCTTCTGTCCTTGCAGAAAGAGAGCGGAGCAGCTGAAAGTGCTCTCTAAAAACGTTACCAGGCCTCCACATCACTCTGCTAGCTAGATGTGCTCAGAAGAAACAAGAGAGCAATCTAATAATAAACCCATCACGTACTGTAGGAATCTAATCTAATAATAGCCACTTCATATTTTCCAATAAAATTCTCCTTATGCATCAGCCTTGAGGTACAAAATAAAGCAAGTCTTTTTCTCCAAGTAGCACGAAGCCTGGTGAGATATATTATGAAAATCCTTCATATATTGGCGCAGACAGTGCATGTTGGCCTGTGATATTAATGTTTAAAATGTGCACAACAGAAGATTGGGAAACATAGAGATCATATTACAGCTAGCTTTGTGCTAAACTTGGGTCATCTTTTGAGAAAATACCTGTATGTCTTTCAAAAAGGTGGATTCTACCTTAAATGGGTTTTCATTTAAGCCAACTAAAGACTCAAACCTGCGTAGTAGCACATCTGCCGAGATAATGACGCGGCTTTGAAGATCTTCGTAGCAGGATGAGAGTCGGCCTTCGCAGCTTTTCAGGCTCAGATCGTTCCATCTCTTCGCTAAAGGGGCAGGAAAGTGTCTCCTCCTCCTTCGTAATTACTGAAACAACACGCATTCTTTTATGCAGTCATTGCTGCAACCCCTCCAAGAGTTTCTGCTTTTTTTTTTGTGCTGTTGAAGTAATCTGTCTGACATTGCAACATCCATCTCATCTGTGAAATGTTGTCACCAGAGTGAGCTGTGAGTGCCTGCACATGTGTATGAGTGGATGTGTGTCTGTTTTTGTGTGTGTATGTGTGTGTGTGTGTGTGTCAGCTGCTCCAGATTCTGAGTCTCTGTGATTAAACTGTAATTAGGTTGGTTAAACCCCCTGCAGAGCTCAGTTGCTGTCGTCTTCTCCTCCTCTCCTCGTCACTTTTTGACGCCTTCTGTCTGCCTCTCCTCGGCTTTTGAAGGATGAGAGTTTTGTGGTTTGTAATTCACCCCCCTACCCCTCCACAGTTCCACTTGCCTCCCCTGTCTTTCTTGTCTTTGTAACTGTCTGTGTGTCCCTCTCTGTTCAGATGTTTTGTCGTTTTTCTTCTCTCTTTTGCTTCGTTTCAGATGGGTCGGGATACGATTCTCCGGAGCCCTTCCTGACTGATGGAGGTCCGAGCTTGAGGCCAGGGTCCGTGGCCCTGTTAGCTGCTCTGGCCTCACTGCTCCTGGGACTCTTCTCCTGGCTGTGACCTCCTCTTCCTCTCTTCCTGGAGCTCCCACCCAGGGTCGCTGGGCTGGGCTGGCTGTCCCTCTAAATCCACCACCCCTCAGGGAAGCCCTCTGTCTCCGTCCGTCCCATTCCCACCTCCACCTCTATAGGACCACCAACCACCCACTGCCAGCCCCTTCCATGGCCCAGCCACGGACACCCTCTCCAAGCCTGGCTGAGAGTGTTGGATTTGAAGCTGTCTGAGCCGTGAACTCTGGGTGGAGCAGCCCCTCTCAGATGAAAAACACAAGGGAAATGAAACTGCACTCTTTTCAGGGGGTCCTTTCTTGATTTGACTATTGACTCTTGGCCACTGATGGGGTAGATGTAGCCGCAGCTATGATTAAATTTGTCGTTCCAGTGAAATTCCTATCATCCAATCGCTGCAGGATGCATTAAGCGATAGGCCTGGATGCACAAAAATTGGATTTTTCTCACATTGCTGTCCCATCGTCAAACCCAGAATTGGAAGTGGCCAAGCTTGCATTGTAATTGAAATTCTATACTATCTGGACCCAGACCAACCGCAATGAGAGAAAGAGCAAATGTATGGAGACGGAGGAGAGAAGCGACCCAGCCTGTGCAGGAGAGACAGGGAAAACAATGCGGGCACAGATTTAAATGAATGCAACCCAGTGGGAAATGTAATATTGTATGTGTTGGTATTTTCAGACCCTGTCTAGATTCACAGCAATGAGATATAAAAATCATGCAGTCTGCTTTTTTTGTATGAGAACTCAGATATTATAATGACAAGTATAATCATAGCCTGTTTCAGTGGGAGGGTGGGGTGTCCTGGTCAGGTGTATATTTTCAGGTGGGATGTGTTTTTGTCTTATTCATGTTTCTAAACAAAGCATTTATCACGGCCTGGCCAGCGCAGGCGTCTTCAGCACTGTCTAATGTCGATCGGGTCGGGTGACTTTTGGAACCATGACTTTCTCATGTATGAATGTACCACTGGTCACCCACCTCTTTGTCTTTCTGTATTATTACGACTGTGGTCACTTACAGTACCTTCTCTTTGGACTTGCAGGTTAAAAAGGGTCGGGGGATTTTTTTGGAGGGATTGTAAGGGGGGTTTAAAGTAAGCATGAACGGACAGGTGAGAAAAGGAGGCGACACCCAAGTTGCATGACCACTGTGAAACCTTCAGATCAATCTCGTTTGTAATGATGATATATTTTTTCATGGGGAAATAATCAGCAACACCCTGCTACCGCTCTCTTGCTCTCCCTGAGACTTTTTCAGACATCAAAAGGGAAAAATTCAACCTCTCTCCTCACGCCGTTTCTCCTGTCTGGCTTTCAGCAGTTGATGGATTTGCTCGGGCTCGAGATAAATGGACCCACTGGGTGAAACTGACTGGAAATCAGCCCTCAGAGCTCAGGCCAGATCACTATGGACGTAAACACTGACTGAAGCTGGTCTCGGGTCTGAGGGCTACGCCAATAAGGGAAGCGAATAGACTGTGGCAAATGAGGCGAGGTGTGTGTGTGTGGTAGCATCACGGAAACACACATGCGCATGCACACACATACATACACACACACACACACACACAGTTTTAGATAACGGGACTGCTTCTTTGAGCATTCATGGACATGACTATAAAAGGAACAGCACAAAGAGAGAGAGGGAGCAGAGGAGGGAGGGGGAGGGAGAGAAAGTGCGTGTGCATCATGGGACTGAGACTTCTTTAATGTTGGGAAGTGAACATAATGAGTAAGCACTGTGAACACACACATGCATACACACATGAAGACCCATGTACAGACACACACACACAGACAGACAGAGTGCAGACATATGTAGAAATGCACATGCAGATCTAGACATTTACAAGACATAGCATGCACATACACACATGTACAAAGACACACACATATACACACACACACACAAGAAGACACAAACATGGGGAAGCACTTCCTTCCCTGTTTCATCTTATTTTTGTAGCATTTAAAATCACTGTTAATTACTCCTGTGTGGGATGCAGTGATGGGTTATAGCCTGTGGAAGATTAAAAAAATTGTGTTTTCTCTTCTTCTATTCCACTGATGCTGTCCTTCTATCGTTCTTCTTCTCTGGTTTGTGATCCATGGTTGGTAGTGGTAGGATGCCTCCAGGTCTGAGCGTCATGTATGAGTTTGTCTCCTTTTCTGTTTGTGGTGTTTTTTTGTGGAAAGCTGACCTCAGTCATTTAAAGTCAGTCAGTCAAAAGTAAACACGGAAGTCAGAGCGAGGAGAGAAACACACAAATAAAGATTGTCTTTTTGTCTACTCGAAAAAAAAAAAAACCCAAGCCAGTGAGTGGATTTTCTTCAGTGGAAGTGTGAATTAATTTTCATTTGATGTGTTTTTCTCTCTCAAAGGGGCAGATGATTGTATTCATGTATTTGATTGCACCTGGGTCTGCGTTTTGCCCGGTCTGTCTCGCTCTGACGTCAAAGTCGTGGGACGGTGAGCGCTGAGCTCTGCCAGTCAAAGCATGAAATTATTCAGATGAAATCACCCTCTCCAATCTTCAGCTGTTTCTCCCTCAGCGATGTGACAGCTAATCTGAACTGCTGACAACATGGAGACTGAATAGCTTGATAGCCTTTCCTCTCTTGTTTCAATCAGATTTCCGGCAGGGTGGCCTCCCCGTGATGGAAAATCACCAAGTTCATTTACTCAAGTACTGCACTTGGAGGTTCTTGCACTTTTCTTGCATTTCCATAGTCTGCTACTTTATGCTTCTGCTCCACTACAGTTTACAGGGAAATGCTGTGTTTTTCTCCACTTCATTCATTTAAAATAAGTTTTTTCTAATAACTATACAGATTTAAATTAAATTAAATAAGTATTTTGCCATTTTTACTTGTTTTGATGTGCAAATAACTGGTACTTACCAAAAAGTTTTGTAATTGTTCTGATAGTTGCCTCAAAGTGGGGTGTGACATGGCTGCAGTGTAATCTTCTGGGGCAATTGAGTTCACTTAGCAAGTTATTTTTTGCCACTGACAAGCTGCAATAGTTATTCAAAGTGTCTGACAACCTTGTGGAATGAATCTCTACAAAAACAGACCTTTAGTGTGAAACTTTTCCCTGAGGGAGACTTGTGTTTTTGGATAAACAAAAATGATTTCAGTCCTAAACAACAACTTGCATTTCTGAAGAGATCAACTTAATAATATTGTCAAACACTTTCAGCAACATCGAATAGCAATTGCAACCTGCACATAGCAAAGAAGTAGTTGAGATATAAAAACAGTCATAGTTGTCCCAA